>JASVEL010003394.1:0-177999 GCA_032618575.1 Nicotiana noctiflora | reverse complement strand
CCTGAAGAACGGAGTGGCGATTTTATTTTGAAGTTGTAGTTGAAGTCGGGGAGCCCGCCGGGAGAATGGAGTGGCGATTTTATTTTGAAATAGTAGTTGAAGTCGGGGAGCCCGCCCGGAGAATGGAGTGGCGATTTAGTTTTGAAGTTGTAGTTGAAGTTAGGGAGCCCGCCCGGAGAATGGAGTGGCGATTTAGTTTTGAAATTGTAGTTGAAGTCGGGGAGCCCGCCCGAAGAATGGAGTGGCGATTTATTTTGAAGTTGTAGTGGAAGTCAGGGAGCCCGCCTGAAGAATGGAGTGGCGATTTATTTTGAAGTTGTTTAAGGAAAGCGGCAGAGTGTAACGGAAATCCCTAGCATAAATCAGAAGGAAGGCAACAAGGATTAGAAAAGATAGCTTCAGACTTCGAAGGAGAATAGCTCGAAGATCACAAGTAAGGGAATTCACTTCGGAGTGCAATGCAAGATAGCAACAAAAGAATCTTGCAACCAGAATGCGAGTCAACAGTCCGAGATGATCAACAGAAGTTAGTCATAATGAAAAAAAAAAGGCAAGGAGTTAATCTAAGTGCAGAAGTTGATGAAAGATGTGGTGTGCTCAAGACATGGCCGAGGTCACAAGCACCGCATACCTGGTTCAGATCCAGAAAGCTGAAGAAGATTGAACTAGTACCTACAACTAGCAAGTATCAAGGTTCAAATTTAGAGTCCGCACGAAGCACCAACCAATACTCAAGATCAAGCTTCAGAAGACTTATAGATAGGAATCTTGTAACTAGTAGCTGATAGGCTTAGTTAGTCTTTCTCATGTTTTGATTTTTGATGTAATAGCAGGACCACGGACCGGAACTTCGATGGGACAGAACCTCGACGGAATGACACCTCGACTGGCTCTCCACCTCGGTATACCCCTTCCTCACTCGCTTTCGAACTACACGTGGCCTGATTCCTTTATAGCCAAGGATATGTAGGCAGCTCAGATACAAGGGCTCGGTCACATCCCTCTTCTTTTAGTTTAGTCCCTCCAAATAAGGGTCGGGTCAAAAACACTTGTCTAGTCGTTCTTTGTCTGAAAACTCTTTGTGTTTTCAGTCAAAGAGGGGCAGCTGTAAACGCGTGATTTTTGACCCTCCCCGAGATTTTTTATATTTTTTCAGCGTAAAATATTTAGTTTAATTTTAATATAGCTATTTTAGCTAAATTTGACTCTTTTACTTTATTTTTACCTTAAAATGAAAAGTAACAAAAATATAGTTTCATTAATATTTTGTAGTTATTTTAAACTTGAAAAATATAAAAAATAGTTTTATTTTAATTATGAGTATTATAGTTATTTTGATTACCTAGGATTAATTAAATAACACCATTCTCGGTTCCGGGCGAAGAATAATATTTGGGTTCAAACTACCCGGTTTTATAATTTTCGGACCTAGCCCGTAATAATCCGAGTCCACTACACTAAGGGGGACAATACATAATGGGATGTGGGAATAATAAGAAAAGGACAAAGGGAAAAGACAAAGAAAAAAAAAGACAAAAGGAAAAAACAAAGGTAAAAGACAAAAAATAAACATGGGACTTATTTTTAAAAAAAAAAGAAAAAAAGAAAAGAAAAGACAAAAGAAAGAGAGACTCACGTGAAGGCTTCTTCTTTAAGAAGAGATCACGGCAGCAAAGGAAAGGAGAGGATCTAAAAACAAAAAGAGAGAGGGGATTTTGAAAACAAGGGAAAAAGAAAAAGGATTTGAAAAGAAAAGAGAGAGGGGAAATCAAAAAAGGAAAGGGAGATTTGCACTATTCGTTTTTCATGCATAAACTGAAGAAGACAGACGAGGATGATGATCTTCTTGGACGGAAGAAAACGAAAAAAAAAGACCCGACTGCCATTTTCAACCAGCCCTTCCCTCCCTCGTCGTCCCGACATCCAATCCCAGCCGTGACCTCTCCAAAACGTCCCCTCATCTCATCTTCTTCACAACCAGACCTCCCCACTTCTATATCTTCTTCTCCTTCACGTCAGCCACGACCAAAAAACCCGCCCCCGAGCTCGCCGCAAACCAGCACCAAAATGCGTCAAAACAGCTCTAAGAAAACTCAGTTGTAACGCAGCAGGCTTCAGCCCCAAAACTCACCAAAAACTAGTAAAAACGCAACCGAAGCCTTGTCCAAATAGCTCTCCAATCGCATATAAAATCTACTGCAACAGCGTTCAAAATGCCACCACAGATTCAATTCGAGTTGACAAGCTGTCCAGTTGCAAATCCGAAGTTCCGTTCGAGGTTCGTGTTCGAATTCAATATCGTTGTTAGCTGTGCAATTCCATCTGTCGTAGTTGCTGGAATTTTTCGACATTTGAATACATACCGAGGTTCACTCTAATCTTTCCGTGTTACTTCCTTGCTTAGGCATATGTTTCTTGTTGAATCTTGAAACTCCTCCTTTGTTTGTTTTGTTTGACAGTATATTTGCCTTATTTTAGATAATTTAGTAATGTTTGTTTCTTTGTTTAAATTTGTTCTTTGTTGTACTTTGAATATTCTGGATGCTGCATGTTAAGCCATAAAAATAGTTGAGAGTTATAGTAAATTAATTTGTACCATCAAACTTAAGAAGAGTTATACATCATGGGTTTTGAACTTTCCAAGCTAGGTAGCATATTTGAATTAGGAGGTTTTCCTTTTGTTCAAATGTGAACCTGAGTTCGAAGTTCGAACTCCGCAAAAGATTTTCTAATAATAGTAATTTAATGATTCTAACTAATTAGGGCCCTTGTAGAGATAATCTTTAATAGAAAATCGTAGCTCATTTAGGTTGTCATTTAAAAAAAAAAAAAAAAAAAAGGAGGTGTGACACACACGGGGCCCTCAAATTAGTTGTTATAAAAACTTAGACTTGGAAGGACCGTTTAGTGAATTTCACGGTCCTTTCCCAAAGTTAATAAAGACGATAGACTCTTTAGGCACGATTTATAAGTAAATTACTTTCCTAAATACGGGTGCGCGTTTATGTGACCCAAATCTTACTCTCGGCGGAACTGAAATACATTAAAGTCACAGGCGTACTGGTTGCGGTGTGACTCGAAATGTGTTTTCGTGACGTCGCAATTCTTCTAAAAATAAAAGCGGAGCATTAAAAATACATAGTTAAAATATATAAAGAAATCGGATAAAAGCAAAAAGTACAGTTGAGCGACCGTGCTAAAACCACGGAATCCGGGAGTGCCTAACACCTTCTTCCGGGTTAACAGAGTTCCTTATCCAGTTTTCTAGTTTCGCGGACTATATTACAAAGTCATAAATTTCCTCGGTTCGGGATCAAACCGGTGACTTGGGACACCATTATCTTCCCAAGTGGCGACTCTGAATTTAATAAATGGATCCCGTCTCGATTGTCCTTTAATTGGAAAAACTCCTACGCGCTCCCGCGGGTGCTGTAAAAAGGAGGTGTGACAAACCCAATATCGATAACCCAATAAATAATTAACGGTACGAATTATCAGTTTTACCCGATATATAGCCACCCCTAGATCATACAAAATAATCATCTCAAATATGTTGATTACAACAAGAATCACTAAAATATATATAAAGTTGTAACTTGTTATAAAATATGGCACATATCAATTATAAGAATGCAATAAGACAACGGTAATACTAGGAATCCTTATACAATAAGAATCACGAAAATATAAATAAATAAATATATATATATATATATATATATATATATATATATATATATATATATATATATATATATATATATATATATATATATATATATATATATATATATATATAGAGAGAGAGAGAGAGAGAGAGAGAGAGAGAGAGAGAGAGAGAGAGAGAGAGAGAGAGAGCAAGGTTCTCTCTCGGTATTAATATATTATGTAGAATAAGATAGTAATAGAAGAAATTAGTGTAAAAATAATCTAAATAAACATACAAATAAAGTATATATTAAAAAAGTAATAGAAGAAATAAGATAGTCTTACTAGCTTCAAGTCGTTCAAGCTTATTCAAGTCTTTTTCAATTTTAACCGAAGTTGTTGATTCATTCTGGAGCCAATCTTGGACACACACAAGAGCGTGATCCAATGTAGGAGTCAGTGAACTCCTAAATGGATCAAGTATGCATCCACCGATATTGAGGCAACACTAAAAATTCAAATGACCGCACATCACATGCCCTCTCAGCAAGAGCGGAAAATCTAGGTGAGTTCAACTTCCATCGCCGAGAGTGTTAAACTTTCATTGTCATCCGAACATCTTCACCTAATATTTATATAATTTTATTTTAGAGTCAATTCCTTTTCCCTTATTATGCTTCTTTTTAACTAGCATGAATTTTTAGAGTGGTAATGAAGAAGTAGATGAAGATGGAGAAGATAGACGTGAATCGGAAATGAAGAAGATGGACATGAACCAGAACCACCATTCTCCTTTTCATATACATTGAACAAAGATTCTGTATGTGTCTTCACCATCTTGTATTTTCACGCTTATTATTTCTCCAAATATAGCAGCAAGCGCAAACGAAAGAGAATGAAACTTATGACGTAAATCCAACGCACATGAAATAAAAATCATTTGGTGCATCGTTTGTGAATCCCCCAATAACTCCTTTTTGCTTCAACTCTTTCAATGAAAACCAACAACACATATCTCAAGAAAGTACACATTAAACCTTAATGTAAAGTGTATCTAATACCTTTAAAGTGAGTTCATACAAAATTTCTAAGAAATTCACAATGCGTCTTACACTATTCCAATCAGTACTTAAAAGTGGATCTGCAGGTTGTCCATCCTAACAAAGACAATTAGAATTATATGACATCAAACCAAAATCAATATCACAATATTTTATAAAGACTTCCTTCTAAATTGCAGCAACCTTCAACATCAAATATGCGAAGTTCCGCAGTCACACTCTCTTCATTCAATCCATCTTGAATAACTAGATTGATGATGGGAGCCATACATCTCACATGAATGTGCTTACCTTCCATCAAGTCAGTATTCCATCTTGTAAGCTATTTGGACAATTCTTTAACCATGACATTATTAGAACTTGCATTACCAACTGTCAAAGTAAATACTTTATCCACTTCCCAATTTAAGTAAACACTTAACAATACCGGTAGCTATATCTTAACCTTTGTGGCTAGTAACTAGAAAAAAATTCAATATCTTTTATGTAATTACTAATTCATGTCAATATAATATGACGTAATACACATATATTTAGTTTTTTAGATTGAAGTCCATGTATCAATTGTAATAAAATATTTATGTTTTAATTCTTTAAAAATTAACTTCAAAACAACTATCTCTTCATAGTAAATCTCAAGACAATCCCTAGTCATAGTAGTACAAAATATAATATGAAATAATGGTTGAAAAATTGTCACAAAGTATTTAAATCCATCTTTTTAACAGATTTAAATGGTTATTTATCTATAATTATCATACGAGCTAAAACCCTCCTATGCCTCTTGATCAAATTTTCAAGGGATAAGTGAGACGTCACTTGTTTGACCTTTCTGTTGAAAAACTATTCTTATTTGTCTTGTCTCCGCTTTGTGAGAATTGTTCGTACACCTGAGCATATGCGATAGCAAATAGCTTGTGTTGCTATTTTTGGTATTAGCTACATATTATTCTGAACAATACTTGCATTTCGCTATTTTAACACCATCGACATCATTGAACTTATTGAAGTAGCGCCAAGAAATTGATCTTTATTTCATTGCTTTTATTTTTTCGAACCAGATTTAGATTCAATGTTGGTTGTGGAATCATTTAATGCACCACTGTTGTGAGAACGTGATTTTTGCCCTATATGAGAATTACTCCCAAAAATTTAAAATAAAAGAATTTTGTATTGTTTGCAATATTTGTGGATTTTATGTTATTTTTCTCTTATTATTTGCGTTTGTGTGTCCATGTTTATTTTTTTTCTAAATAAATAAAAATACAAAAATATGCTGGATTTGCATTTTAAATTTAAGTTTACAATTAGGAGTAATTAAGTTTGTTTTACGAAAAATAAAAAAAATCACAAAATAATGTATTTTTTGCATTTTTTATCATTTAATGTCCAATTGTGTAATTTTATTTTTAATTTGGTATGTTAATTACGTGTGATAATTATTATTGAGATTCAATTAGTATAATTTTGGTTTTATAATTTAATCTAGGTTTTGAAATTAGAAAATAAAAGAAGAGAGCAAAAAATAGCAAGGAGAAATTAGGATTGGACCAATTTCAATTAAATCAAGCAAGCCCAAAACATCTCTGGTCCAAACAGACCCCCATACCCACGCCCCTACTCGGGTCAACCCGACCCGGTCTTCCCCTAACCCAAGTAACCCCCCATTATTTTCATTTTCCCCTTTACCAACCAAAACCCTAGAAGAACCCTCCCCCCCCTAAGCCGCCAACCCAAAACCACCCTCGCCCCCATCGCAAAGCCAGTCGATCATCAGCTATAACCTGCCATCCCTCAACCCAAATCTCATCGAAAAACGAGCACCAGCGTCGCTGGTTACAAGCCATGTCCATCGTCAGTCATCTTCATAAGTGTATTCGTCGTCTTCGTTAGTGTATTCGTCACTGTGGTTAGTCATCGTCTTCAATCTTCGCCTTCAGCTTATTCCCTCATCGTTCATCACCACCCGTTTCCAGCTGCTAGACCACCAAAAAAAAACTGCCGCTAGCTCATGTTTCTTCGACCACCAGACGACCCTTGCTGCCCCGCTGTCTCTGAGTTTCAGCCTCCATCAGTGACTAGCTCATCACACACTCAACAGAACACCAAGCTTGAACGAACCATCAGCCGTTGAAGTTGAGTTAATTGCCATCGAGTTTGACCAAGTTTCCGTTCGTTAATTTCCTGTCCGGTTCTCTGTTTTGTCTTGGTTTCGATCTCTTCTACTAATTTTGAGGTTAGTTATTAATTATGTTCTAATGATGCTTTTATTATTGATTAGTCAGCGTCCATAAGTTCTTGTACAAAACTATGATTAGTCTTGTAATTATTTTGGTATTATTGGTTCAAATGGTTTTTGTGTGAAGTTTGGTTCTCTGCTCTTTGTTGTTGATCGCTTTTGCATAGGAGGTCAGTTTGTTTTTCGATTCAGTATATTTATAGTGTTTATCCATTTTTGTTTAAGGTTAATTGTGATTTGTTCCCAATAAAGTTCGTTTATTCCCCTGTGTCTCTGTAATTCAATTTTTGACTTAACTAGTGCAATACATATATTTTTGAGTTATTGAGTCTTTCATCTTGGTTGTGATTCTGTTTGATCTAATCTAAGTTCAAATGTTTGAGTTCAGGGATTTGAATCTAATTGTTGTTCTTTTACATTTGGAGTGCGAGATGAGCTTGACCATGGTTTAGATTCAGTTTTGGTGTACTCATTGTTAATTAAAAGCTGGCTTAATGTGATCAATTGTTTGAGTTTGATTAGGGGAATTGGTTATAGCTCATGGGTAGAAATCACAAGGCATCAGAGGGTATTTTTGGAATTGAAAACTTGAAGGATTGTTTAATTTGAGTGCTCTGTCCACTAAGCACTAAAGTACCATTAGAATAAGGCATTTGTGGGGAATAAAACATAATGGGGAGGTAAAGGGATTGATTAATCTAACTCACCTATAATCGAATTAAATAAAGAAAAGATAAGGGTTAATGTGGAACAAAACATATGGTAGTGGAGTTGATGGGCAAAAAGGCTTAATTAATGGGTCTTAATGCTCTTATGAGCTGTAAAAGAAAAGGGGTCCGAATTTGCACAAGTAGAGGAGCATTTGGACATAAAAGAAAGGGGCTTGAACATTCTGAGATGGAGGCTTTTGAAACTTTTTTTTAGAACATTTTGGAAAGATTAAGAGAGTTTAAGAGTTTAAAACATCATTTTGAGAGTTTGGAGGGCATATTTTTTAGTTTCAATTTCAAACACACTTTTGGACAGAAGAAGGGGGTTCCTTTTTGCAGTAAAAAAATAGTCTAGGAGATGAGACTAGAGGAGGAGATTCTGAAAGATAGAAACGAGAAAAAGAGAGAATAAGGTTTTAAACTTTGAGCATATTCGGAAATATTAAAAAAGAGGATACATAAAAATAAACAGCTGAAAGGTCAAAAGAAACGGCATTGTTTCATTGATTTCTCTTGGTGATCTTTGAAGTTTTCTTGGTGTTAAATCAATTTTCTGGTTATCTGGTTTGATGGTCCATTGAGTGATTGAAAATTAGAAGTTGGGTCATTGTTATCTTCTCGGCTGATTTTGGAAATTAATCTATGGGTTTGTTTTTTGGTTTGCTGGACTCTACTGTCGTTACTGTTGTCGATCCCTGCTAATAACACTGTTGACTCCTCTTGATCTATTGTTCTCAATCTCAGGTACCAATTTCTAAACTCATTTCGTTGTAACTGTGAATTGGATTTGAAATAGAGATGTTTCGTCACATCCATATGTTGAGGAATGCATTTTGTTGGCTGTAGCTTGTTGTTAACTAGTTGTTGTAGCTATTTGGTTTGTTTCTAAATGGTTGATTGTTTGCTCTGTTCAGTTAATTTCATGTATGTGATGCTTAGTTAACGAAGACATAGCACCAATTTGTTAATTAAATGAAGGATAAAGAAATGTATCTTATTTAGTCGTGGAGTCTGACTCCGAATTTGAATTGCCGAAACAATGGGATGGCATCACATTTATCAATATTTCCATACTTTATTTTGTTTTAATGTTGGTGTAAAAAAAAGAGGGCTTGAGTAGCTCGGTCAATTTATGTGAAGGTTTGTTTTTAGATCTATTTCTTTCAATTTTATTTTTGTTTGTTCTGTTACTATGTATATGAATAAATACCTTTTTTTTTTGCTTTTTCTTGTGAAGTTTATAAAAAATAAAATACTTTCTCTTACTGTTTGTTTTGCTTTCATTTAGTTGACAAGTTTCATTATTGGTTTAGCTAGTAAATACCTACCTATGTGATTACACTATTTTTATCTTTAAAAATAACATGTTAAATATTATTTTTGAGAATTGGTCGTAAAGGATACGTGTTCCTTTTTATTTGTCACATCTTAGATTCTTATATTGCCTTGAGCGAATGGGATGAGAAAAATGTTTCTGGCTTATATGTGATTTAAAAAAAATAATAGAGATAAAATTGTGCAGCAATAATTACACAAAGCTTCAAGAACATATAAACTTATTGCTGCATTACTATTGTTTCTATTCGACCAGTGATAATTTCAATGGATGAATCATGTTTACAAGTACTTTTCTTTCTCTTTTAATTATGATTTGCCTGACCGTGATTAAGAAATGAAGCCATTGATTCTTATTTACCATATCTGAGACTGAGTTGTGTGTAAAACACTTATGAATATCTATAGTTTGCTTTTGTTGAATACAATCCTTCGAAATTAGAATTGAGGTACGACGTGCCAAATAAAAAAGATAATTGTATGGCCCTTGCTTTATTTAATTTTGAATTTATCCTTAGATTGCGAGGCGTGTCATTTAGCAAATTTCATGGCCCTCGTAAAGTACAAACGCGTAGTTGCATAGGTGCGTGTTTAATAATATTACTTTCCTAAATTCAGGTGCACATTTATGTGACCCAAATCTAAATCTCAACGAAGTCGAAACGTGTCAATAATCGCGGGTACATTGATTGTGACATGATTCTAGATGCGTTTTCACAATGTTGCAATTCTTTGTAAAAAAATAATAATAAAAGCGGTCAAGAGTAAAAATTTGCGCATTAGTTCATAATTGTTAAAAATCAGATAATCAAGCCGAATATGATAATTGAGCGACCGTACTAGAACCACGGAACTCGGGAATGCCTAACACCTTCTCCCGTGTTAACAGAATTCCTTATCCGAATTTCTAGTTCGCAGACTGTAATACAGAGTCAATCTTTTCCTCGATTCGGGATTCAACCGGTGACTTGGGACACCATAAATCTCCCAAGTGGCGACTCTGAATCTTTAATAATAATCCCATTTCAATTGTCCTTTAATTGGAAAAACTCCATTGCCCTGATTCCTTTGACCATGCCATGCATTTGAATATCCGGCCCAGTCTGTCCAATCAAATTGTTGCTGACTTAATTTCACCTTTCCATCAACCCAAACCTTTCTTATCTTGCCATCTTCCTTTCATCAGGTCATTCCTCACTTTCGCCTTATGGTGCCCGTAAGTGTTTTCACCAATAAGACTCTCTCATTTTATTTTCTCTCATCTCACATTAGCCTTATGGTGCCCGTGAGGGTTTTTACCAATAAGACTCTCTCATTTACTTTTTCTTATTTTTTTTCATCTCACATTCGCCTTATGGTGCTCGTGAGGGTTTTCACCAATAAGACTCTCTCATTTATTTTTCTTATTTTTTTTCATCTCACATTCGCCTTATGGTGCCCGTGAGGGTTTTCACCAATAAGACTCTCTCATTTATTTTTCTTTATTCTTTTTTTTTTCAAACTTCAGGGTATTGTCCATGATGTGTTTCTCTTTATTCCTATTGTATCGTCATTTTCTTGAAATCAATCAGAAGGTCTTTCTTTGGACCGTAATATGGCTTTTGGATGGGTTTAGAAAGAAAGGTATAAAGGCTCAAAATTTAAACGTGGATTCAAAAATAATTACAACTCTCGGAATCATAAAACATAACGTCTGCACCAGTTTCAATATTTGGGGAATCTTGGAGTTTATTTCTGTCGTGACTAAACCTCATTGAGGCTGCCTACATACCCTTTCGGGATCAAGTCAAAACGTAGTTCGGATCATAAGATCGTTACGTCATTTGACTTTTCCCGATTTTCTTTTGTATATTTTCATCATTTTCTTTTCTTTTCTTTTTTTCATTTTTCTTCATTTTCAGTTTTCTTCTCTTTCTTTTCTTTTCATTTTCATTGCTCATAATTGATTCCGAGAGAGGGGTATGAAAGAATAATGCAATAAGGCTCAAAAGGGGTAACAATGGGTGAAGTGTTTGGATAGAGAAATAAAATGTCTTCATCATTTCAATTTCAAAATCATAACAAATACAAATGTACATATGAAAAGGAATCATACATAATATCTCTTGACTGCATCGGAGTTGATAGCAGTCTCTACACATTTCCCTTCCACATCCGTTAGATATAAAGCCCCGTTGGACAATACCCGGGATATCATGAATGGCCCTTGCCAATTAGGCGCAAACGTTCCTTTTGATTCAGCCCAATATGGTAAAATACATCTTAGCACCAACTGTCCAACTTCAAATTTTCGTGGACGTACTTTCTCGTTATTTGCTCTGGCCATCATTCTTTGGTACAACCGTGGCATACTTCTGCTAACCTTTTTTCATCGATCAAGCTCAATTGCTCTAGCCGAGCTTTTACCCATTCTTCATCATCAATTTCAGCCTCAGCTATGATCCGGAGGGAAGGTATTTCAATCTCTGCAGGTATTACTACCTTTGTTCCGTACACCAATGAGTAAGGGGTTGCACTAATTGAAGTATGTACAGTAGTACGATAACCCATGAGAGCAAATGGTAATTTTTCATGCCACTGTCTTGACTCTTCCACCATTTTCCTGAGAATCTTCTTAATGTTCTTATTCGCAGCCTCAACTGCTCCATTTGCTTTAGGTCGATAAGGTGTAGAGTTACGATGCAGGATTTTGAAATTTTGACATGCCTCTGCCATGAGGTGACTGTTAAGATTTGCTCCATTGTCCGTGATAATCACTTTAGGAATTCCAAAGCGACAAATGATATTTGTATGTACGAAATCCACTACCGCCTTCTTTGTTACTGCTTTAAATGTCTTCGCCTCCACCCATTTAGTGAAATAATCAATTGCTACCAAGATAAACCTGTGCCTATTAGATGTTGCGGGTTCTATTGGGCCGACGACATCCATGCCCCAAGCGACGAATGGCCATGATGCTGACATTGTATGCAACTCATAGGGTGGGGAGTGAATCAAATCTCCGTGTATCTGGCATTGGTGGCATTTCCACACATACCTAATGCAATCACGCTCCATGGTGAGCCAATAGTATCCAGCTCATAGTATTTTCTTGGCCAAAACATATCCAATCATATGAGGTCCGCAAGCTCCTGCATGTATTTCAGCCATGATTGTAGCGGCCTTCTGTGCATCTATACATCTTAGTATACCGAAATCTGGAGTTCTCTTGTATACAACTCCTCCGCTAAAGAATAATCCATTTGCTAGTCGCCTTATAGCCCTTTTCTGATCTCCCGTGGCTTATGTTGGGTACACCCCCATCCTCAAATATTCTTTAATATCATGGTACCATGGCTCACCGTCAAGTTCTTCTTCTACTGCGAAACAATAAGCATTTTGATCACGAACTTGTATCTGCAGTGGATCTATATAGGCTTTGTCCGGACGGCGCAACATGGACGATAATGTGGCCAAGGCATCTGCTACTTCGTTGTGCATTCTTGGGATATGCTTGAACTCTATGGATTGGAACCTCTGAGATAGTTCATGTAGACACTGTTGATAGGGTATAAGTTTCAAATCCCTTGTCTCCCATTCTCCTTGTATTTGATGTATCAAGAGATCCGAGTCACCCATGACCAAAATCTCTTGAACACCCATGTCTATTGCTATTCTTAATCCCAATATACATGCTTCATACTCTGCCATATTATTAGTACAGAAAAACTAGAGCTGAGCGGTAACAGGATAATGCTGACCCTTTCTGAAATGAGCACTGCTCCAATTGCGACCCCTTTGCTATTGACGACCCCATCAAAGTATAGTCTCCATCCTGGCTTGTCGTCTTATTCCAATTCTTCAATATTCATTGTCTCCTCATCAGGAAAATATGTCTTTAGTGGTTCATACTCATCATCGACCGGATTTTCTGCCAAATGGTCAGCAACTGCTTGTGCCTTCATTGTAGTGCGGGTTACATAAATAATATCAAACTATGTAAGTAGAATTTGCCATTTAGCAAGCCTTCCTATGGGAATAGGCTTCTGAAAGATGTACTTCAACGGGTCCAACCGAGATATCAGATAAGTGGTATAAGTCGACAAGTATTGTTTTAACTTCTGCGCAACCCATGTTAAAGCACAACATGTTCTTTCCACCTGAGTGTATTTTATCTCGTAAGATGTAAATTTCTTACTAAGATAATATATTGCTTGCTCTTTCTTCCCTGTTTCATCGTGTTGCCCCAGTACACAGCCAAAAGAATTATCCAATACAATCAGATAAACGATCAAGGGCCTTCCAGGTTCTGGAGGAACCAACATAGGAGGATTGGCCAAATATTCCTTAATTTTGTCAAATGCATCTTGACATTCCCCAGTCTAATTCACCGCAACATCTTTCTTCAATAATTTGAAAATGGGCTCACATGTTGATGTCAACTGAGCAATAAATCTGCTAATATAATTCAACATGCCCAACAAACTCATCACCTCTTTCTTATTCTTTGGCGGAGGCAGGTTCTGGATTGCTTTTATCTTTGACGGGTCTAATTCAATACCACGCCGGCTTACTATGAATCCCAATATCTTTCCTGATGGCACTCCAAAAGCACATTTTGCTAGATTGAGCTTGAGATTATATCTTTGAAGCCTCTGAAAAAACTTTCTTAGGTCTTTGACATGATCACACTGCTTTTTGGACTTGATAATAACATCATCCACATAAACCTCAATCTCTCGATGTATCATTCATGAAATATAGTGATCATTGCCCTCATATATGTAACTCCAACATTTTTCAACCCAAAAGGCATTACTCTGTAGCAATACGTTCCCCAAGGTGTGATAACAGTTGTTTTTTCTGCATCTTCTTCGTCTATCAGGATCTGATGATAACCCGCATAACAATTCACAAAAGATCCAATCTCATGTTTGGCATAATTGTCAATTAATATATGGATATTTGGTAATGAAAAATCATCCTTTGGACTAGCTTTATTGAGGTCTCGATAATCAACACACACTCTAGTTTTTCCTTCTTTCTTCGGAATAGGCACAACATTGGCTAACCATGTGGGATACTTGGTGACCCGTATGACTTTTGCCTCGAATTTCTTATTGACCTCTTCTTTTATTTTCACACTAATATCCGTTTTAAACTTTCTTAACTTTTGCTTAACCGGTCGGCATTCTGGATAAATGGGCAACTTATGTACCACTAAATCAGTACTGAGCCCGGGCATGTCATCATAAGACCAAGCAAACATGTCGTTGTACTCATGTAACAATCTGATCAAATCTTCTCTAAGTGAAGTCTCTAAATGTACACTAATCTTTGTTTCTCGAATATTCTCCTCATTTCCCAAATTAATAGACTCCGTCTCATTTAAGTTTGGTTTGGGTTTCTCTTCATAATGGCTCAAATCTTTACTAATTTCCTCCAATACTTCCTCATCCTCATATTCCACTTCATATTCTTTTTCAATTTCCTGTATATCTATCCGATTATCAAGACTGGACCGGGGATCCTTCATTCATGACATATCATTGGAATCAACAAATATTGAACTGTACAAAAAGAAGAAGAAAAATAAAATAAGGCAAAAATAGAGGAAGAAAGAAATTGCATTTCATTGAATTTTTGAAAGGTAACAAGGTTTGGATACATTTGTCTTGACGGAATATAGGATTACAATTTTAAAACAAGACAGTTTTGGGAATGAAATATTAAAAGCTAACTACCACAACTCCCTCATGATTGAAAGAGGAGTAGCTTCCCAATTATTTAGCATAGTGTGGGGTTCAACAAATTGAACGTCAATCTTGCTTGTTCCTTCTGTTGTCTCTATCACATTCATGTCTTCAAATAACCTTTCAAACCTTGCTAAAAGATCTTCATCTGGCTTTATCTCTGCACGATCCGGCATGACAGTTGCCAGACGTCTCTGTATATCAGGCTTGACAAAGGAGTTGGACAATTTTGGGATACGTTTGGGGAGGGTCCACCCTTTCTTTTTCAATTTCTTGGCTCTCAATATATCAGCGATGTTTGGCTTGAAACCCAGGCCGAAAGTGTCAGTGCTACCTGTAAGATGATTTGGTTGCGTTATACCCTGCAAGGCAGCTCCTAAACCTATTCCCGGAGAGAACCCATTCTTTTTCATCTCTTTGGAAACCATGACTGCTGTAGGGGTCACTTTGGGTACTGGCATATTTTCTCCTTCAGATATTTTGTTCACAGTCACGATGTCCATCACTTGGTACACCCACGGACCTTTGTCTCCTTCAACTTCTTCAAATGGCGTTATGGCATTACAAATATTATCCTCTACGTGTACTATTATTTCTTGCTGATCCCACTCAAATTTTACCATTTGATGTAAAGAAGATGGCACTGCTTTTGCAGTGTGGATCCATGGACATCCTAACAAAAGGATGTAGGACACAACGACGTCCAGCACTTGAAATTCCATGGTGAAATCCATTGGTCCGATGGCAAGTTCTAGTATGATATCTCCCACGGTGTTCTTTCCGCCTCCATCAAACCCCCTCACACATACACTTTTTGGTGAATCCTCTCATGATTAACTTTCAGCTTCCCTAATGTTAACAAAGGACAAATATTGGCGCTTGACCCGTTATCAACCAAAACACGAGTTACTACCGATTCTTCATATTTTACCGTGAGGTATAACGCCTTATTATGTTCCGTCCCTTCTAGTGGTAACTCACTGTCCAAAAATGTTATCCTATTTGTCTCAAAGATCTTGTTTGTATTTTCTCCAGATGACATACTGAGATTTTCTCTGGTACGTGAGCTTCATTTAAGATCTTCATTAACGATTTCCTGTGTTCATCAGAATGAATTAGCAGGGATAACAAAGATATTTGAGTGGGCGTCTTTCTCAGTTGCTCAACTATGGAGTAATCTTGAGCTTTCATTTTCTTTAGAAATTCCTCAGCTTCTTCCTCGGTGACTGCTTTCTTCACATAAGATGGATTATCTTTCATCACTTTCGTCTTTCTCAAATTGTCAGGGGAAAAACATTGCCCAGACCGGGTCAAACCATGAGTTTCACAGATTTTCCCCATGACTTCTTTCCCTTTATACATTACAGTTACATTGTCATAATTCTAAGGTACAGCTTTGGTACTCACAATCGACATCTGAATAACTGGCTTGATAACAACTGGTTCTATATAAGCCCCTTTCACAGTCAGTATTGGCTCACCCCAGGTACTATCACTTTTACTGGCTCAGGCTCAATCATCACCGATGACTGTTTTGCTAGTGGCTCAATTGACACTTTCTCACTCTCAAATTTCTCCTCAACCTTGCTGTTTGCTTTAATTGTCATCACAGTCTGAGAAGGTTTTTTTTTTTCAGCTTTCTCCATGTACTAGCTCTAACATATGTGTTTCATGATACACCGGCAAAGGATTTTGTGTTATGTTAGGAGTCTCGGGTGCTTGCACCTCAACTCTTCTGGAGTCAATGAGTTCTTGTATCGTAGACTTTAAGGGCCAACATTTCTCCGTGTCATGTCCCGGTACCCCAGAGCAGTATTCACAACAGACGGATTGGTCTAAGTTTCTTGGTGGAGGGTTGGGAATTTTAGGCTCAATGGGATTCAGCATTCTTAATTCTTTCAATCGGTGAAAGAGACTGGTATATGATTCTCCCAGAGGAGTGAATGTTCTTTTTCTTTGAGCCCTGTCGCCTTTAACTTCAGGGTCAGGATAGAAGTTGGTTCGGTTTGGATTTATGTAGGTTTTGATGGTGGGTAGGCATTTTGGGCATGGTAGACATTTTGAGGAGATGGGGTTCGCCATGAAGGTGGAGGCGGTGGGTAAGATTGAGCATGCTGGATAGAAAATTGAGGACTGGTCGGAGGATAATGTTGTGGAGGTGGGTTATATGGTGCTGGTGGATATGGTTGGTACGGGCGAGGTTGGTGATGATATGGGTTAGGGCCCCGAGACCAAGGTCTTCCCTCAAACCGCCACTTCTTCTTTCCAATTGATCCTCTTGTTCTCGTCCGAATTGCTTGATTTGTAGCCTTGATGGCTGAGTAGCTCATAATCTTATTCGTCTTTAGACCTTCTTCCACAAAACTCCCCATCTTCACTACCTCATTAAAGGTCTTTCCGATCGCAGACACCAAATAGCCGTAGTATGTCGGCTCCAAAGCTTGTAAGAAACAATCTACCATTTCTCCTTCTTTCATTGGTGGATCCACACGGGCCGCCTGTTCCCTTCACCTGAAACCATACTCTCGAAAACTCTCTCCGGGCTTCTTTTCCATCTTGGTCACTGACAATCTATCAGGGATGATTTCCAGATTATATTGAAAATGGTTTGCAAATGATTGAGATAAATCATCCCAAATGAACCATCGGGTATGATCTTGACGAGTGTACCATTCCAATGCTTAGCCGCTGAGGCTTTGACCGAAGTAGGCCATAAGTAGTTCATCCTTTCACCCAGCTCCACACATTTTACTGCAATATCCTCTCAGATGGGCCACTAGATCACCATGGCCATCATACATGTCAAATTTTGGCAATTTAAACCCGACAGGTAGCTGTACCTTTGGGAACACGTATAAGTCCTTGTATGCCACACTAACTTGGCCTCCCAGACCCTACATATTGCGAAACGACTGCTCAAGGCTCTTCATTTTCCTAGCCATCTCCATATGCTCTGGGTTTCTAGTAGGTTTCTCCTCCTCCGCCATGTCGATGAGTGGGGTGTAAGAATCATGTTGTCTGAAGGTGGGTTCTGGAGGGTAGTAATGATTATCCTGGACATGAAATACAGGCTCTCTAGAGGATTTATGTAAGGTGACTGGTGGTGGTGCCACATACATAGGAACGACCTGGGGTGGTGGTGGTGGAGCTTCTTTAGGCATGGGTGGTGGTACTTGTGATGTAGTGGCGTAATATTGCGAGTAAGCGGGATATGTAGAAGATGAGTTCATGGTGGGTGGTTCTTGATTTGGGTTTGAGGGAGGAATATATGTAGGGTTGGCTGGGTAAGAAAGTAAGGATGGCCCCCTTGACCAAACCTGGTACATTTCTGACATCTGTTGTTTCAGCTTATACATTTCTTCCTTCATGCCATTCACATCAATTACTTCCTCCTCTTGCACGGGATCCATGATTGTTGGCTCAATTTCTTAGGTTACTGCTTTTGTCATGCTTTTAGAACGAGTATTGTAGTTGTGATGTGCCAGAATGCAGTTGCTAACTGTTTTATCTGATACTCATCAACAACAAAAACTTGTTAATAGTTAGATCATAATAGATAAACATCACAAGTTTTAAAACATAACTTTTTGCCTGGAAATTATGCATTATCCCGGCATTATTATTATTCTTTTGACCCGCCAATTTTTCTTTTTCAGCTTTTCTTTTTTCTTTTATTTCCACCCATCATTGCTTTCATTATTTCTTTTTCTTCTTTATCTTTCCCTTTTTTTAGTTTTTTTTATCCTATATGTTTGCCTATCGCTCAAACAATTTGCATATAAGAGAAAATAATGACAATTTCTTTTGGATTTTCATTGATATTCAAACATTGATTACAAAAGATAATGTTGTACTACAACCTTCTAAATACGGAAAAATACAAATATAAAAATGCATGCCCTATGAATACATCAAAGCTCCTAGTGCCCGCGAGACATCGTTCGGTCTTACCGCGGGCCTATATGCTAATCCCTTTTGGAGTTTGTCCAGGTTGGTCATTACTTGTTTCACAGAGATCATTACTACTGTGGTAAACGTTGACTAAGTCATATCCTCGCACAGTTGGCATTTACGTGTAATGTATTGAGCAATGTTGACAATTCTTTCCCTGATGACCCCTTTCTCTTGAAGCAACCTACCAATCTGTTCGTCACGAGCATCTAAGGTTTGCTGATTCTTCTTTGAAGTTGTTGTAGCTCCAATTCTAACCGGGCTATGGCCATGTAGCAATGTTCTCTCTCTATATCAAATTCTTTGGTTTGTATGCTACTTTTGACCTCGGCCATAATGATCTTCTTCCTTAATCGAGCTACTTCAACATTATGTTCATCTTTTAACTATCGAACCATCCGAGCTCTTTCTTCGGCGTTCTTGGCCAATTATTTCCGAACCCTATCTAGTTCCTTCTCAGATTTATCTAGATCAAAGCTATAATCATTCACCTTGCGCCGTGGATTTTCAATTAGCTTCTCATCCCGGGCAAGTCGAACTGGGGTTTCAGTTGTTGTTCTTATTTTCACAATCTGAGCCTTCAAAGTTTCATTTTCTTTTCTCAACTGTTTCTTTTCACCCTCATCGGCTGCTGCTGCTTGTAGGTTGCTTTCGAATTTGAGGTCCTGAAATTATTTTTCCAACATGCTAATTCTAGCTCGATATTCATTTTCCTTGGCCATCCAATCTTTTTTGTTCCTTAGACTGCTCGGCAAACTCTTGAATATGAGGTCTCTTCGTCGGTCTCTCATGCTCAACATCTCTACAGTACCATGCGGAATATCCGGGTGATACTTCTCCTCTAGCCCGATCTCTCACACAAGTGTCTATTCTCATACATTGGTATTCATTCCATATTTGCCGAATTTTTGCTTCCGGGAATTGCCCATCAAGACTGATCTCTATTACTTGAAGGCTGAGGTCCCCATCTTTTGGCACAACCTGATATCTTCCGAGTTGCCTTAATACCCGGTATGGCACATAAGGTTGGATGCTCTTGAGACCCATTAACAGAAAATACGACCCTTCTGCTGGCATATATATAACTTCGTTGAGGGGCGACCATCCATATGCCCATTCTATCTGGCTAGCAGTCAGTGATCGTAAATATGTGATCCAACCCTTCGACCCTTCTAGCAACTTGTACTCTTTTGTCCTCACGTAGAATTCTTCGATACATATCTTTTCAGACGATCTATAGCTTGAAAACTAAGGGTGGCGGCATAAATGCTTTATCATACACATTTGAAGAAGTAGATTACACCCCTCGAAGAAATCTTCTCCCGCTTTGCAGGCCGTGAGAGCACGGAAGATATCGACCACTATCATAGTGCTAACGTACAATTGTCCTATACAAGGAAAGTACTAGCAATTCTGGCAACTCTAATGTCGATATTCCCATCTTTCCTCGGAAATATGATCAACCCCAAAAAGGCTACCATAAAGGCGAAACACATGTGTTCCTCCCACTTAGCCCGGTTCGGTTTGCTGTAGAGTTTGTTTGTTGGATCATTGAATCGTCCAATGTGGCCATACCTGCGGTATATAAAGTTCATAGTGCAGAACCCGTGGACCAAGTCTTCATTGTGAACATTTCTGGCAATCTTTAAGGAGTCGAGGAATCTATGCACAGTAATAGCCCTTGGAGCAATCAGATATTTGTCTTTTAAGGGAACCTCGACCTTTCCGATGTAGTTAGCAATTTCCTCCAATGTCGGAGTTAGCTCAAAATCCGAGAAGTGGAGCACGTTGTGTGCGACATCCCAGCAAGCAACTAGAGCTCGGATAATATCACCCTGAGGTACTATGTTTAGCAACCCAGTAAGATCTTTTAAATATTTGTTGACCCAATCCTGTCCATCTTGGCCTAAATCATTCCACCACAATGGCAACTCCAAAGGGATCTTGTTCATTAGTGCAAAGGGTTCATTTCGTATTGTGCTCATCCTGCACATTTATTAATGGCGATTTATTCAAAAGAAAACAAAATCTTTTCAAGGACAATTTTCATTATTTTAAAAGAGTCAACCTTTTCCATATTTCATTTGAAAATTCCAAGGCTATTATTTTTAAAGAAAAATGACTTCAAAACGGCCATTTTTGCCAAACAGCCGTCCGGCGTCCTTTCGAAAAAAAACGGCATCACTTTGATTTTATTGACAAAACTAAAAATTAAACACACATTTTTTCATTATTATTTTTTTTTGAAAAGGGTGGTTGGACCCGTTATGGGTTGCCTACGTATCTCGCCTAGTGGTAAGAATCAAACCTGCATAGTTCGGTCAAATTATTTTACGACCAATTATTTTGACAAAATTGTTCCGACTATTTTCTACTTTCTTTTCAAACTTTCGATAGCATTTCGTCAATATTTCGGTATTGATATTCTAAAAATTGCTATTTTTTCTTTCTTTTTGTTTTCAGGTATTTAGTCGGTCAGCATAATAATCCAGGACAAATAGATGCAACATATAATCATGCTCGGTCTTTGATATCCGGTCACTTGTCCTAGACGGACCCAACCCATGTGTTGAGTCCCCTAAGTCAGACATGATGCAAATAAACGTCCTAAATCTAGGCTCAATATCCTGGTTTTTCATGGTACTAGACTGTGTACCCGAGTGGACAACTCGGATCGAGGAGGGGGCTACGTACCGAGGACCCGCGGGATCGTCCAGCTTTGTAACTTATTCGGCTTCTATCTCTTATTGGGTATTGACTTAGCAGAAAGGGGAGTCTCAACCAGTAAGCACATCCTCGGAGGTAAGAAGAGAATGGTTTTCGGCACAATTCCTATGTACAATTCACGTAATATCAAAGCGGTAAACATATAGCATGTTTGATCAAAGCATATAATGAAATCAAATATAATCAAAACAGCAATTTAACTGAGCTCGAATTCTTAAACCCTGAATCGAGGTTCTGGGTTTCTTATCCCCAACAGAGTTGCCAGAGCTGTCACACCTCCCTCTTTTTATGATGTCCCAACTATCAACTATTACACCCGGAAAGGGATATAACAAAAGTAGTAGGGACGGAGTTTTTCCAATTAAAGGACATTCAAAATGAGATTTTATTTATTAATTTTCAGAGTCGCCACTTGGAAAAATAATGGTGTCCCAAGTTACCGGTTTAATCCCAAACCGAGGAAATTATGACTATGTTTAACAGTCCGCAAAACTAAAAATCTGGATAATAAATTCTATTAACCCGGGAGAAGGTGTTAGGCACTCCCGGATTCTGTGGTTCTAGAACGGTCGCTCAACTGCCGTATTTGTTATATTTGATTTCCTTATATGCTTCAGTTTCAAATGTTATTAATATTCCGCTTTTGTTAATTTTAGGATTTACGACATTGCGAAAACGCATTTCAAGTCACACCGCAACCAGTACGCCTGTGACTTTAATGCATTTCGGCTTCGCCGGGATTATAGATTTGGGTCATATAAGATGTGCACCCGTATTAGGAATGTATTTTCGTTTATCGTGCCTACAATATCTACGTCTTTTTAACTTTGGTAAAGACCGTGGAATTTTCTAAACGGTCCTTCCGAGTCTAACATTTTACATTAGAATTCGTTTGGGGGCCTGTGTGTTTTTATTCGAAACGAGGCTCGTCCCTTATTTTTTAAGTTCAGACCTATTCATACACTATATTTTCTACTTTTATTTTTTCTTCCTAATATATAATTGTTTTTGTATTAATTTTTAGACTTATTGATATGGGAGTCCATGCCATTATTCACTTTTGTGCCTGGATTTCAGACTGCCTAGTAGTCCATAATCAGAATATAACTGGGCATGTGGAGCCCAACGTGCACTTTTGATTCTAATCGAAAGTAAGAGTGCCGCATTAATTTGATCCGGGCCTGTTTCCATTAGGGCCCAGATCATTTAAATTTAAAGCTTGATAAAAATTAATCATCATTTTAACAACAATTATGATTGTAACAGTTAACAAGTTAAACGCCAAATTGCACTTATTCTCTACTGATTTCATTATTTAACAATTAATTAAGGATTTTACACAGCAGTCCATACCAATGTTATTATTCTACATGACAGGATTAAGTATTCAAATCAATATCATGATACTAGTGTGCAAGATTATTTTTATCACTTTATTTAACTGGTGAATAACAATATTCTGATTTAGCTAAACATGCTTGAACTACTGAAAATCACAAAGTTTAAAAATATTCTTGTTCGGGATGGACCAAGTCACGATCCCCAATCATAAACAATCTCGCACTTGCCATGGGGTGCGAGTAATGCCCTATAATAGCATCACAATGTGTTAAGCCGGGGTTTTAAACCCTCATGCCATCATATACACCAACTACTCACCTCTAACTGGCTGTAGACTGGTCTGTAGTGCCTTTTCCTTTCGTATCGACCTCCTCGCTCGTCGAATCTAGTCAAAACCACAGCGAATACATAAATATGGTTCAAAGAAACATAACTCAATAAAAAAAAATTGAAAATACTAAAATTCACGAAGTTGGTAAAACCCGAGTCCCGGGCCTACTTCTCAAAATTTTTTGAAAATCACACCAACGGATTCCTCGTCTTGCCACGAGTCCATACATATAAAGTTTATCAAAAACGGAGTTCAAATGGCCTTTCAAATCCTAAAAATTCTTTTTCAAAATCCAAGTCCCAGTTCTTCACAATTTCTACCAATTTTCATGAATTTGAGTCTTGGTTTTTCCATAAAATGGTGTTTTCTAGTCAAGAGGCTTACCTCTAACAAATACCCATTGAAAACCCTCTTCAAATCGCTCAAAAAGCTCTATTGGCGGAGTAAAAATGGTAGAAATATAATGTGGGTCGCGACTGAAATAACCCTTAAACTGTTCTGTCCAGGCGACCCTTCTATGCGATCGCATCAACACCATTGCGAGCGCATAAACCAAAAATCCAGGCCCCTGAAAATCCTCTTATGTGATCGCATGACAGGCCTTGCGATCGCAAAGCTCTGCTTCTTCCTAATACGCGATCGCATAGACACCCACGCGACCGCACTGTACAAGCTCTTCGACCCATGCTATTGCAGACACCTTTACGCGATCGCATAGAGAAAATCTTCACCCCCTCAGAATTCTTCTATGCGATCACATAAAGTAAAATTTTTCTATAATTTCTGCTGCACTATTCATGTTCAAAATTCCCCGTTATCCATTCGAATTCACCACGAGGCCCTTGGGATCTCAATCAAATGCACATATATGTAATATTACTTCATTAAAACTTGCTCGTAACATAAAAATACTATCATAAACATCAATATCATCGAATTACCACGGATTCTAGCCTAAGTTAGACTAAAACTTCTGAAACTTGCATTTGATCTAAAACCCGACCTAAATACCTCCAAATGATCTGAAACTTTGCACGCATATCCAAAATCACCTAACGGAGCTACTGCAACTCTCGAAATTCCATTCGGACCCTCGGATCAAAATTTCACCTACTATCCGAAATTCGCCAAAATCCAACCTTAGCCAATTCAAGCCTAATTCTACACCAGACCTCCAAATTCAATTTCGATTGCGCTTCTAAGTCACAAATCATCCCCCGAAACTAGTCAAACCATTAGAAATCCATTTCGAGCCCTCTAACTCATAAGTCAATATTCGGTTGACTTTTCCAAATTAACCTTCCCATAAAGAGACTAATTGCCTCATTTCTAACTGAACTCTATCTGAATTACTTCAAATTCTCCAAACACATATAATGAAACATATAGAAGCATAAAATGGGAAAAACGAGGTGGTAACTCCCGTAATGACGGGTCGGGTCGTTACATCGGCGAAGGTTAAATCCCAAGCTTTTTACCTATTTGAAAACAACAACAAATAATTAGTCAATTCCTTGTTAATCATTAATAGTGTAGTTTAGAGAAGCAATATCAACATCAATCATTCCATAAGAATGGAAACAATGTAAAAATGACTAGCTTCGAAGAGTTGAGTATCTTTAGAAGCTCATTCATTTGCATTGCGTACAATCAGAGTCATGCAAAAGAAAGAATGGGATAGCCTCGCATACCTTGTATACACTGTCCGACCTCAAGCTATGCAAATGTCATGTTTACTTAGTCTACAATAAGAGAACTAATACTATCTTTATCGTTTAAGCATTGTAACTATTATATATCGACCATAACCTATTGTACAATAAAATGTCCACCTCCCCTATTTAAATGACGTCTCACAAGTAACAACAATCAACAAACAACCCAAACAACATCAATAATAATCATATTAAGCCTCTTAAACAGTCCAACAATCTACAAAACTAGACCTACTAATTTTAAAAAATTGAACAACACATATATCACTTCCTTCACATTTAAACCAGCACCAAAAATGGAAAGACCAACATAAAAAACAATACATCCATGATAGTATATCAAGAACCACCCGAAAATTACATTAAAACCTTCCCAAACAATCTCATACCCATAACACATCATACTTACTCCGAACATCAAGTTTCACATGTTTTTCTCCATCATCTAGGCTTGTTATGGCCTAAAAACGACTCAACCCAAGGGTTGGGTGAATAACATTCCTTAAAGCACACAAATACCTAATTTTCAGAGTTTACTTCGTTGCTATATTTTCATCAATAAACCATGAAGAGAGAAAGGGGTAACTATCGACTAGTTCAGGTTCCTTAGGCTTGAATCCGCTTGTTTCACCTTCCCCCTTTGATTTGGCTTCACCCTAAGGATATGTTTAGGAGGTCTATAGAGATTTTTAGGTATGATTTGGGTAAAAAATTAGCCTTTGAGACAAAGGACACAACTTTATATATCAAGATAAGTCTCAACTGATCTTGTGGGTCTCAAAGGGAGCTGCTTGTGCAGTCTTGCAGAAACATGAATATCTCTCTACTCTAATGTATCGATGAACAACTTAATGTGTTAGAAACTAGACTCATAGATCATCAATTTTAAGGGTGGATCACTCCATAACTCCAAGTACATCAGGAGAAAATCTCAGTGACATTAAACCTAAATTTCAGTAAAATTTATGAAAATAACTTGTGACGACTTTCATCGATTTTGTTTCACAACTCGATAACAAAAAGACACAAAAGAGAACAAACACCACCTTTTTTTATTTCTTCCTTGAAACAAAAGAGAACAAACATGTCACGCCCCGACCTTGCGAAGCGCGGCCGGCGCTCAAGATAATCCGGCCGAGCTAACCTATTAGATTTTCTTCTACCCAACTCACCCATGAATAAAGACATGATCTATTTCACCAATTAGACAATGAGGAGGTCATGTAATCAACACCAGTTCATTGCCATTAGTTACGTTATTTACATGTCCCAAATATATACACTTTCTTAGTCTAAAGTGGAACAAGTGATTTAACTACAACAGTACTAGTTTGACTTTCCTAACAGCAATATACAACCCACATCATATCTACAGAGTCTCTAATTTATACATAAGAGTACTATGATAGTGTTGGTAACAAAGGCCCCTACTATGCCTCAAAACATAACACACAAGGAACAAAATATGCACGGCCTCGAAATAAAGTGGGGCTCACCAAGTCAGCTAGGAAGAGGGTATATCACTATCACTGATCAATGCTGTCAATTGTGGAACCACCTGCATCCATTTAAGATGCTGCACCCCGGGCAAAAGAGACGTTTGTACATATGGAATAGTACTAGTATGAATAACTAAACACCATCTCAATAGAACGAGTAATAATACCATGATGAATATTTCATAGAATCAATGGGAGCCTCAAATAATACAAAATATCAAGCTAGGAGCAAGACAAGTTCTCAAGTAAATTTCCATATTTTAGGTTTGGAGATCTTAACACCGATATACCATCGTGATCTTAGCGAGGATCCGATCACGGCCCAATCGGTTAGGCCATCTCACCCAAAGATATAATCAAAATCACAATCTAAATCATTATCTCAATCACCAATGTCAAGCAAAATCATCACCATGTGTGCAACATGGTGTCCGGTCTCGACCCGATCAACTAAGTCATCTCGCCACAGTGTCATGTTGATCGACATCACCCTTCGCTAGCAATCATCTCATCCCAAATAAGAGAAATAATCTAATCACATCAATATCATCCACTTAAGGAGAATATTTTCTAACACTTCGGGGATTTACCCCTCAATCACACCTACACCGGTACACGTAGTTTCAGGGTTATACCCTTTCTCGGTGACTAATAATACTCCCAAAATATTTATAAAAAAAAAGAATTTTCATCTCATTCATAATGTTTTACACATTTTCATTTCAATGGCACTAGTGGCCGTAAACGTAATATCATTCCTGGCACGTTGGATGTATTTCATATTTCATGTTCAACCCTTTCACTTTCAAGTATCATATGGGTTATCAATAATGAAGCATTGCTGATTATGACTTTAAGTACACATATGAACAATTAAGAGTCTTAAGCACATTGAGTTTTCTTACACAATTTGGCACAATAACCTTCACTTGAAACATGACTCGAGGTCGTAAATTTTTAATACACAACCCATAATTTGAACACACTCCTGAATGATAACATAACATGATAAGTGAATCCACAATACATTTTGAACATATAACTTTCGACACATGTTTTAATCGGAATAGTCAAATTTATAATAAATGACTTGAGACTTATGAGAACATCGTGGGATTCAATTCTAAGGAGAGTTTAGCCAACATACCTCATTTTGAGTTTTTCTTAAGTTACTACAATATTCTGAAAATTCTAGCAATCCCAATCTATTTTGAGACATAACAAAATTGAACACAAATTAGGAAGATATTCGTGGTTTTAGCTCATTTGAGCATTTTATCAATCACTAGGTGAGGATTATGATATCAAGGTCCTCTTATGGTGGATTCCTTCATCCCACAACCCAAAGTCTACCCACTTGATCTCAGCAACCTTCCCACAAACCTTGATGATACATGCATGCATAGATCACACTCCCCATTAACCATCTTCCTCCCCAAATTCGAAATTAAAAACTAGAGTATGGAACCTTACCTCTTAGATGAAGACCTAGTGAGTTTTCCTTGTGAATACTCCAATTCTCGAGCAAGGATTGATGAACAATTAGCTTATGAATTTTGCCTTTCACTCTAGAGCACTTTCTTTCTAAAAATATCATATTTTCTCTTTACAAATGGTCCTTTACGTCTACTTATCGAATAGGGTTCGGGTTATAAAATAGAAAAATGGACCCATTTGATCACAACTCTGCAGTCGCAGAAAACACCGCAGATCAGGTTTGCAACCCACAAAATGGAATGCAAAATGGTCCATCAAAACTGGGTTGGTCCAGTCTGCGATAATCTACGGTCCGAAGAGCAATTATGTGATTGCATAATGCACAACAGAATCTCCTTCCGGAAAATTTTATGCTAGTTATGTGATGGGTTGTATGGCCTGTGAAATAGTTATAGGCCGCATAATGGACCTCATAATGGTCTCAAAATTAGCTCAATTTCTGCTTCACTCCACGACCGATTTACGGCTCACAAAATAGTTCTGCGGTCGCATAGTGGACCGCAAAAATGACATGTTCTGAAAAATCATTTATTCAACTCATCGATGCACTGTAAAACCTGAAAAGTTCATAACGCGACAAGCAAAATTTCTACAATCATCAAATATGTTAGCCTCTATCGGCACTACGAAACCACGTGTTCTAGTAAAATTTTATGGGGCCTTACAAAACACACCCTTTAAGCTCTAAGAAAGAGGGAGAAAGCAAATAGGGACCAATAATAATGAATAACCAAGTTATAGAGAACGAGATGGAGTCAATCTTGTCGTCGATAAAGCAATAGGCATCGTCCGATTGTCATTTATAGTAAAGCAAGATTGAGTGAGAGTCGAGAGAAACAGCGAAGTAAGGCGGAATAAAGTAGTAGTATCTGAAGAGACTTTAGAGCGAGAGAAAGGGGCTTGGTATAAATAAAGTCTCGGAAAAAACTAAAAAGGCCTCACCCTAAATATAATGTCTAGTATTTATACATGTCCTTTAAAATTTCGTATTTCTAGTCGGGTTGGATTAAAATTATATCAATCCGAATCTGATATGGATGTTTGAACTTTTAAAAAATATAACCCATATCCGTTCCAAATATCCAAAATTCAAATAAAGCAGATCGATACTGATTTTCGTTTATCCGATCCAAATGCACAATGCTAGGTGGAACCCACTAGAGATGTTAAGATTTCGACCACGATATCAATAAAGAGTTTATGACAACGTAACTTTTTTTTCCTCTCTTTTAAGTGTGTCGTTACGTAATGACGAAATATGCAACTTTATATAACGATTGATTTAGTGTGGTTGAGTCGTTTTCTTGTCCTTTTCGCTCTTTTCATCCTTCATTATTATTAAATAATTTTATTTTATCATTTACCCTACCATTTTATATAATAAATTTACCCCGTATTAAATTTTTTCTTTATAATATTGGCAGTTAATTCTTCATATTGCTGGTGTGTGATATCATGAAACAACAACAAATGATATTTATCCAAATATTGTATTCATCAAACGATACAATACCCATACATTATGAAACGATGTGTAACAACCATCTAAACAAACCGTAAGGTATGATGTGAAATTATTATATAAAAAAGTAGTGTAAAAGATAATATGTAATTATATAATAATAAGCCAAATCAATCGTCACATAAAATAATATTTTTTATCATTACTGTAACGATAAATTTAAACACATAATACAATAAAATTAAATAATAAATAAAATAAATATTTTATTTAAAATATCAATATGATACAATACAATCAACAAAAGTATTAACGGGGTAGAGGCTATAGAACACTAACATTTGCCAGATGATGCATGTTGTTCTCTCACATAAATTGATGAAGCAGAAGAGGATTTGACTTTGCTTGATTAAGAGAAGAAAACAATAAAAAAGAAAAGAAAAAGGTAAAGAAGGAAAGAGTGAAGGAACGATAATAATTATTCAATCCGATGGAATGCAAATTTGACGTCCGCATAAACACACACTTTCTCTCTCTAGCTTTCTCTCTCTAAAAAGGACAGCGCAGAAACTCTCCTCTCTACTGAAAAACTTTTTCACTTTGAAAAAGCCAAAGCCTTAAGAAAACAAAAAAAAAAAGCCGAAGCCCGAACCCAACAAGTGAAACTTGGTTGAATGAACTTATACATACATGCTTATCTGTATGTATATGTATCGATATCGATATAGATACATATATATTTATTTATAAGCTGATTGTGACTGCGTTCTTTGGTAAGCAGCTCCTTTTCCCTCCTTTGGGATGCATTTATATATTTTTGAGCTTGGTGCCCTAGGTGTTGTCGATAATTTGAGCTGTGGATCTTGTCATTTGTGCTTTATTGCGTGATTTAGGGCTCGATCAAGTGAACATGTAACTTATGAATCGCTAATTTTTATTTTGTTTTTAATTTTCTACTGTCGAATTGCTTACTGTAGCTTAGTTATTTTTAGGTGATTTTAATTTTTTTTTAGTTTGAGGGTGAATTTTAGTGATTTTCTATCTTGTTCGTGTTTTAGTGTATTCTACTCTTTTGGCTGCTTTATTAGATTTGTGGTTAAGTATGGAACTTGTTTTTTTGATTTTACTTACTGTGTTGAGTTAGCTATGTTTTTATGGAACAAAGGGAGAAATTTGACACAATTGGACCTTTTCTTTTTCTTGCAGGGGCGGATTGGAAAAGTGGATAAAGATAGTTGCATGAGCAGAAAAAGAGAAGTTTTAGGATGTTAACAGTTAAAGCTTGTAGCTTGTACTTGTTATTCTGTGGTTTCCAACATTCTGTTGTTGATACACAAAGAGTTATGCCCAGCAGTGCGGGTTCTCCCTTTGTTTTGGCTCAAAACATGGGTTTTGGAATGTCTAGCTCCGATTTGGAAAGGAAATCACTGATTCATTTAATTGATATAGTAGATTCTGCTTGTTGCTCTGTGTAATTCTTTTTAATACAAAGTCTCTAGATCTGGGGAGTTAGGCTTTATACAATTTTAGTGTTCTATAGTTGGTTTGGTGTTTGTAGATTGTTATCTATTGCATAAAAATATGGTTCCACAGGGGCCTCCAAATCCTCTTGGAGGAGGTGCCCAGCCTGTCCCGTCTTCGTTATTGCGATCAAATTCTAGTTTTTTGGGGGGTCAAGGGGGTGGAATGCCTACCCCGGGTAGTTTCCCTTCTATTGTGTCACCTCGGACTCAGTTTGGTAACATGAACATGCTAGGAAATGCTCCAAATGTTTCATCTCTGCTCCATCAGTCCTTAGGAAATGGTGGTCATAATCCAGGGCTTCCTGGAAATGGAATCTCTCAACGAGTTGATAATGTGCCTGAGGCTGATCCACTGTCCAGTGCTAGTAATGGTATGGGATTTAGTACTCCTTCAACATCATTTGGCTCATCGGCCATGACAGCAAATCCAAATTCAGGTCAAGCTCAGGGACAGCGGTTTCCTAGCCCTTCTGGTAACCAGATGTTAACTGACCGATCACCGTCCCAACAACTTGATTCCCAGAATTACCAACATAATCAACAATTTCAGCAATTTTCTGCCCCTACCAATTCCCAAACACAGCAACAGCAGCAGCAATTTCAATCCATGCGAGGTGGATTAGGAGGCTTAGGATCTGTCAAACAGGAGCCCCAGGTGACCAGTGATCAAACACCACAGCAGTTGCAAGCCCTGCGAAACCTGGCAACTGTAAAGCAGGAGCCCCAACAGATACAAAGTATGAGAGGCCTTGCCACTGTGAAGATGGAGCAACAACATTCCTCACCCTCTTTGTTTCTACATCAGCAACAGCAGCAGCAGCAGCAACAACAGCAGCAGTTACTGCACATGTCCAAGCAGTCCCCTCAATCTGCAGCAGCGGCTCAGCTTTTCCACCAGCAGAGGATTATGCAGCTCCAGCAGCAGCAGCAGCAACAACAACTCTTGAAAACTATTCCTCAGCAAAGAAATCCACTTCAACCGCAATTTCAACCACAGAATCATGCTATAAGGTCTCCTATAAAACCAGCTTATGAGCCTGGGATGTGTGCCCGTCGGCTGACTCATTATTTGTATCAGCAGCAGCACAGACCTGAAGTAAGAAAACTGTGCCAACTATAATTTTTGGGTGGACCATAAACTCTGCGTCCTACCACGCAGCTTATCTGATCTCAATTGATCCTTTATTTGACTACAGCCCTATGATGTTACATTTGCACTACCTTTTTTATAGGACAATAACATAGAGTTCTGGAGAAAATTTGTCGCCGAGTATTTTGCTCCACATGCCAAGAAAAAGTGGTGCGTTTCTATGTATGGAAGTGGTCGGCAGACCACTGGAGTTTTTCCTCAGGTTGGTTGTGTTATTGATTTTTCTTAATCAAATGTGAGAAATCTTCTTATATAGTGAAAAAATGTGGTTATAGTAAGTCATATACCACATCCACATCTATGGCTTGATAAAGCTTTTCTGAAAATTGATTCTTTTTTCAGATTTGATAACTAATTTGGATTTATATATTATGCAAGTTTATTGCTGACCAACTTTTTCCTTCTATTAGAAAATTAATCACTATTATATAATTTGCAGGATGTATGGCACTGTGAAATATGCAACCGCAAGCCAGGCCGTGGGTTTGGTATGTTTCTTTGTAACTTACAAAGCCATTGTCGTTGAAGTTTGGTTAATTTTCCTTCATGTAATCTTTATTGCCATCTGATGTTTCTGAACTTATTTATTCAGAAGCGACTGCCGAAGTCTTGCCCAGGCTTTTCAAGATAAAATATGAAAGTGGGACTTTGGAAGAGCTACTCTATATTGATATGCCGCGTGAATATCAGAATTCATCTGGACAGATTGTCCTAGACTATGCAAAAGCAATTCAGGAGAGTGTTTTTGAGCAGCTTCGTGTTGTCCGTGATGGTCAGCTTCGAATAGTGTTCTCACAACCTGATCTGAAGGTTAATTGAAGAGCTCATAGCGTTTTATTTTAATAACTATACTTATTAACCAGTTGTTTAAGACACGGCACAGTGCAGATGAATATCTATTATTTTAACTGTTTTCCTTTTTGTCAACATGGCAGATCGTCTCTTGGGAATTTTGTGCTCGACGTCACGAGGAGCTAATCCCTAGAAGATTGTTGATACCTCAGGTTGCTCAATGTTGCTTTGAACTGCTAATTTACCTTGATCTGTGTGAATCATGCTTCTGCTCTAACCTGACTTCTATTCTTCTGTTTTATAATCTGGTTTGGCAAAAACTTTTGCTTTCTCTTACCATTTATGCTAGAACAGAAACATTTTGTCCAGATAAATACGTATGTGCTAGTCAAACGAAGTCTTTAATGTCCCTTTTAGATGTGCTTGTTGAGATTGAGGTCTTTTGAGATATAATTTCTCAAATAAGGTTTTGCTGTCGTAAAGTTATATGTATTTCAAAAGTGATCTGTCGAGCGTGCCTTTTTCCCTCTAATTTTCCTTTTCATCGTGACTTGGTATAAGTTTATATACATCTTAGAGATTTGACTTGCTTTCTCTTTACCATTTTTTATTAAATGCCATCTTGCTAGAAAATAGAACAATGGTTGCTGACCAGCTTATTCTCATCCCTGATCCATGGTGGTGAATTGGTCGGAGCAGTTAGTAGATTTCACTGTAAATCGCTTTTTCTGACTTGAATTCAAATTACCATCCATAGGTTGGAGACCATCGGTATAAATATAGATCTATGTCTGTTGGATATGGTTGAGAAGGACAGTGCATTGGTAGTAGGATTAGCCCTTACCCCTGGTTAAGGGTTTGGTGATGTTATAGTATTGCAGCAGTGGAGGTGCGGTAGAGGAAAAAATTCCAAATGCTGCTTCAGCTGTTGGCAATGGTAACCGAGGCCAGTAGACCCTGGCTTTTGGTGCTTTCAGTTTTGTGGCTGATATCTGTGCTTTGTCATGGCAATGTATGATTGGAATTGGTTTGAATGTTGGATCCCTAATTATGATTAACTTAGTAGAGATAAAGAAGCACTAGAATCAGCATTGTTAGCCCTTGGTTAAGAGTTTGGTGATGGTAGACTATTGCGACGGCGGAGAGCGGTGGTGGAAAAATTCAAAAAACTGTGTTGGCTGTTGGCTAATGCAACCGAGGCCAGTAAAGCCTGAAATTTTGTGCTTTATGTTCTGTGTTCGAGGACATTTTTGCTTCGTCATGCCAATGTACACTTGAAAGTAATTGAGTGTCGAAGGGCGAACTGTGAGAAGATAGTAGTGATACGGAAGCACTAGAATCAACATTGTTAGGAGTTCACTGAGTTGCACTTAGTGCTGCAGTTAGGTGAAGTGTAGTCTCGGTCCTTCATTGCTTCATACCTCTGCGACGCTTTTGTATTGGCACAAACGTATGTGACTCAGAGCTGATGAGCTCTTTCCTGAAATGATCGAGACAACACATTAAATATAGTTGGAAGAGTGATATGTTGATTTTTGAAGGAACATTATAGATAAATTTGTTAGCATCTAAGAATAGAGAAATAAAGATTTAGTATAAGAAAATTAGATACTAAAAATGACAAAATATTGGAGATCAATTAATCTGTCTGGTTTTGCTAATACTTTTTGCTTCTATATTTGAAAAAAACATTCAAAATTTGGTGCTAACAGTCCTGGCTTTGAATGTGCTGATTCGGGGTTATCATTATATTTGCCCCTGCGTGATCGACATATGCGGAGTTGTGTTGAATATCTTCTCATAAAGTTTAAGTTTTTAGATGACATTGACGTGATGAAGCATTTAGTTCACTATCATTTCCGTTGCACTAATTGACTGCAAGACAGAGTTAGTTAAATTTCTCTTCAGAATGTCTCTTTATAAAGTTTTCACATATTCTTGTTTCCTGTCCTTCTGTGTGCTTTAACTCTGGTGGGGTTTGTCACATCTTTTAGCAAATTGTTTGTGTTGTCTGGATGAAACTGTTTTTCATTTTTGGATATTGGCATTTGCATCTTTTTGATTTGCTTTTTATGTTTTTCATGTGTAGGTGAGTCAACTCGGGGCTGCAGCTCAGAAGTACCAGGCAGCCACCCAAAACGGATCATCTACAGCATCTGTTTCTGAGTTGCAGAATAACTGCAATATGTGAGTCCTAGATATTTATGGCACAGATTTTAGACAAAATGTTAGGGCTGACACTGTTGTGCCATGTCTTTCTTTAACGGGGTCTTAACTATTTCGATTTAGCACATATATCTCACTCTGTGTTGAAAAATCAGTTTCTTTAAATAGGTAACAAGGATGAGCTTTGTCTCCATTTAGGGATTGGCTTCTTTGATGGTCTGTGCCTGTACTTTCATTTTACAGATAGTTGTTAGCAGACTTAAATTGGGACTTTAATGTTAATGTTGTGATATTTGACCAGTCAGTCACCTATTAATGCATTATCTTACTATGATGTGTACGTCTAATAACAGATATAGCTCTAATTTTAGTGTTATGGATCGCTATTGCTGGTCATGCTGCCAAGTCTTGGAAGCTCAATTGCTCCTGAAACTAAAAGTTTGGAAGTCTAGTTGATATCCGTGATTTGTTAAATTTGGATGAACAACTGAATTGCAGTTGTGTTTGATTGTTAAAATGTCTTTATTAACTGAAAAGAGCATATCCCTTTTGGGTTCTGAAAGCTCAATTCTCCATTCCTGATAAATGAAAGAGAATATTGGTCTTGAACTTTTTTGTAAAGCAAATATCCTCTTGAAAGTGATGGATTAGCTATCCCGGTGTACCTGTGAATATAAGACATGTTCCTACAGCTTTAAAATGCAGATCTTACACGGAATATTGGTGTTGAACTATGGATTTGCATTTTGTCATGTCTCTACTTGGTTATGTTAAGATTCAAGGAGAAATGATATTATTTCATGGTCGCCAGTCAGAATATGAGTTTATCTCTGTTTTCTATATTTTAAAGAACTTCACCAAATTTCTCTCTGATTGATTTTCCTCACTGTAACCAGGGGCGAAGCTTATATTAGTGGTTCGGCAGAACCCAGTAGATTTAAGCTCAAACCCTGTATTTGTATTAAAAATTAAATAATCTACCCAGAACCCAGTACGCAAAAAGGATTGTGGTCCAGAACCCAGTAAGCAAAAAGAATTGTGGTCCAGAACCCTTAACTGAAAATCCTAGATCCGCCTTTGACTCTAATTGTGGACTTGGAAAGGCAGATTTGGGTGCGAGGAGCCATGCAAGGTCTGTGATGTATTGAATCTTCCAATAGACTAAAGAGGATTGTAAATGAAAGGACTTCTGGTGATTGTATCTTTTTTATTTTTGTATGGAACACATCTAGTTGTTGTTCTGTGGTAGTGTACAATAGAGCTACATAAATTTAGGGAGCTTTATGCAATGGTGGGAGAAGGGGAAGGATGAGGGGAAGGTATAGACATGCTTGTCCTTTTTATGTCATAACTTGTATAACGAACAAGCAATACATAATCAATTTATCAACATCCAATTATATTATTCATATATAATTTTCTTTAATGCAAATTAGGATTTCTATAAAACTGGAGGTTGTTTACTCACAATTTTCTTGCATTAACATGCCACTCTCTAACTGGACTGAAAGGACTTCCGGCAAACATCAGATCTAAGGTACAATAATAACTAAGCGTGAATCTTGACTAGTTGGTGTCGCCTATTTGGATTGCTTCATTATGTTCTCTCATAGTTAAGTCCGAACTGATTCGTGAAATTGTAAGCTTTTAACGACAACTTCTCTCCATATGATTTTAGGGCTTGTACCCCTTTAGCACCACCACAACAACAACAACAACAACGGCCCAGTATAATCACTCAAGTGGGGTCTTGGGGTCTGAGGAGGGTAATATGTACGCAGACCTTACCCCTAACCCGAGGGGCAGAGAGGCTGTTTCCAGGAGACCCTCGGCTCAAGAAAGCAAACAAGAGACGATATATTAGTACCATCAATAGAATCATAATAAAATAACAACAATATATGAAATACGAAATAGATGGATTGTATAATTATGACCAGCAGATAGAGCCAGCCATGCATCAGTAGATGATCACTAGCATCCTAAGACTAACTCCTAGCTGGCTAGTCTCACTCTAGTGCGCTGTAGAAATATTCACAATTTCTCTCTAACCTACAACCTTAATGCTCAACCTCCACAATTCCCCTGTCCAGAGTCATATCTTCGTAAATCTGCAGCCACACCATGTCCTGTCCGATCACCTCTTCCCAATACTTCTTAGGTCACCTTTTACCTCTCCTCGTGCCCGCCATAGCCAGTCGCTCACACCTCCTCACCGGTGCATCTCTGAATGTGCCCGAACCATCTGAGTCTTGCTTCCTGCATCTTGTCCTCCATGGGGGGCCACGCCTACCTTCTCTCGAATATCTTCATTCCTAATCTTATCCATCTTTGTATGCCCAAACATCCACCTCAACATCCTAATCTGTGCTACTTTCATCTTTTGGATGTGTGAGTTCTTAACCGGCTAACACTCAGTCCCATACAACATGGAAGGCCTAACCATTGCTCTATAAAAATTACCTTTTAGTAACCGTAACACTCTTTTGTCACCCAGGACACCCGATGCTAACCTCCACTTCATCTACCCCACCCCTATACGGTGTGTAACATCCTCGTCAATCTTCCCGATTTCCCGAATAACCGACCCAAGGTACTTGAAACTACCCCTCTTGGGAATGACTTGAGAGTCAAGCCTCACGTCTAATCCCGTTTCCGTTTGCTCGACCCCAAATTTGCACTCGAGGTATTCCGTCTTCGTCATGCTCAACCATAATCAGGAACAATGTATATATAGGGTTAAAGTTATGTCTATAGATTCTCTTATTCTAGATTTTTCTTATGCTTGTGTATTTGCTGATGATCGTTTATCTCTTTATTTAGCTGTTAATTTAAGTACTATCACTTTTGGGATTTTGATTCAGGTTTGTTGCCTCAGCTCGTCAGTTGGCAAAAGCTTTGGAAGTTCCATTGGTAAATGATTTAGGGTATACAAAGAGATATGTGCGATGCCTTCAGGTATACACCTCGTTCTGATGCTGTAAGGTTTTTATTTTGGTTCTTTTCTGTATTTGTTTTGGAGATTTTCTGCTTGTTTCAATGGGGAAATCACCACAGATTGTTGAAATATTTGCTTCTTTAAGAGTTTTTAATTTCTCAACCAGGTTTTATTTGCCTGTTCTGTGTGTTCTGACTCAACCAGTCCTACCCAACTTTCTTATCCTCCCTGTGCCCCCCCCCCCCCCCCCAAATCTCTCTTTTCAAGCTGCCATCTTCCCATGTAATAAAGCACAGCTGAAAATGAAGGCCAAAATTGAGATTTTGTAGCAGGTAGCAGCTCGGGGATTTTGACAATTGATCTTTTGTCATATTGGGAATTTCTAAATCCTACTGGCAACTGACTTATGAGTTAATATATGAAGTAGATGGAACATATTTCAGCCTGTACTTGGGATATAGATTTCTGATGCCATTCTGTTCTTCTTGTTGAGAAGCATTATCTTTTTAATTTCTGGAGTTTACTCCGTTTCTATATTTTTATTTCACTGGGTCATAGAGGGTCTAGTGGCACAAGATAATTTCCAGTTCAGCAATCCCCCCACCTTTTTTTTAAAATTACTTTCCAAGTGTTTATCACGTAGGCCTAGACTTTATTCCGGTGACATTTTTAAAATGAAGCTAATCTGACTGAAAGTTGCACGCATGATTCATTCAATTGATAACTCTTCTGATGTAATTGTGTTTCGCTTTAATCTTGTCTTCAATTCACAGTCTTATGGATATAATTTATATTCTTCTGTATACTGCTGGTGCAATTGCAGATATCAGAAGTAGTTAATAGCATGAAAGATTTGATTGACTACAGCAGAGAGACAAGGACAGGGCCTATGGGTAAGTTCTGCATTTTTACCTTTCAACTTGTTCCTGTTGGCTGTTGCTAGTTTAAAGGTCTTCTATATCCACCAAGTAATCACAAAGATCAAAAGTGAGGTTGCAGGGGCTAATCTATCTCTGTGGTTTGATGCTTTAGAGATTAGGATACAATTGTTATTCATCACAAGGCATGAATGTTATCATCTGAAGTTAAATTTTACGCGAAAGACAAATTGCTTTTTGAGGTCGAAACAGGTCACTTCCTAATGTACATGTGCAAAAATCCAAACTGGCTGTCTGACTGTAGATTTCATTGTATATGCATTTAACTTTTTGGATTTAATGTAGCGGGTTGTGTGGTGTTAAATACTTAACCCTCGGAGCACCACATGAATGTGGGGTTGATACAGTTCGGTAAACCTCACAATTGTGCTTGAAATTTGGCCTTTCCAGAAAGCTTGGCTAAGTTTCCTCGTAGGAATGGTTCATCGGCTGGGGTACGTGGTGCAGCTCAACCATCTGAGGATCAGTCTCAGCAGCAGCAGCAACCACAGTCTCAGCAGCAGCAGCAGCACCAGCAACAACATACGGCCAGTGAGAACTCAAACCACGAGAGCTCTGTCCAGGCTGGTGCAATGCAACTTGCTTCCAGCAATGGTATTCTGAGCGAAAACAACTCTTTAAACCCTGCACCTGTTACTTCGTCTAGTAGTACTGGTGCTCGGCTATTGCGCCAAAATTCCATGAACTCTAGGCAACAGGCAACAATGAATGGTGTGAACAGCCCTTATGCAGGAAATGCTGTTCAAATGCCTTCACCAAGTTCTTCAAATACAATGCCACAGTCTCAACAAAACCTGTCTGCATTCCAATCACCAACACCGTGTTCATCAAGCAATCCGCCACAAACTTCGCATGGTGGCTTGACATCAGGATCACACGTGAATTCTGCCAATTCCCCGAATATTTCAATGCATCAACCCACACTTTCAGGTGATATTGATACTAACGACTCTCAGAGTTCTGTACAAAAGATCATACACGAAATGATGATGTCTTCCCAACTTGGTGGAGGTGGCCTTGTAGGTGGTGGTGCCACGGGGAATGATATGAAAAGTGTAAATGGTTTGATAACAACTGCTAATAACTCCATTCTTAATGGGAGCAGCTGCCTTGTTGGGAATGGGACAGCAAATGCTAATATTGGTATGTCTCCAGGATATGGCAACATGGGCAACGGACTGAGCCAAGCTGCAATGGCCAATGGAATTCGGGCTGCATTAGGTAATAGTTCTGTGGCTATGAATGGAAGGGTTGGCATGCCAATGGCACGAGGGCAAAGTGTGAGTCAACAGCAACAAGATTTAGGAAACCAACTACTTGGTGGTTTAGGAGCAGTCAATGGTTTCAGTAACCTTCAGTTTGACTGGAAGACATCCCCCTAAAGGTTTTGACTTGGCTTCGGCCTAGAAGGTATGAACAAAGTGACAAGATCCTTTAGGAGATAGGAGTGCCTTGTTGTGGTTGTAATTGCATATTTGGTTCTCATGTGCTGCTTTGTGCTGCAAAGGTGATATGATTTTGCTTTGCACACTGATAGTAGGTACGAATCCTGAAGAGCAATTATAGTGATTTGCCCGAGAAGGAAATCATGTAGCACAGTAATTTCATGATTGAAATGTTACATCACCTGAGGTAGCATAAGATTCTTCTAACTTGATTTTGTCTGGTTTATCACAGCTATACATATTTCCACTAACAGCCTTGAATAGGACATTCCAGGAGTGACTTGGCACACATTTGTACCTTTTCGAGGCATTTGTAAACTACTGAATCTGCTGAGCTCTTGCCCATCTTGTGCTGTACCTCTGCCACTACTCCGGAAAATGAGTGTAAATAGTCTGGATTGTGTGGAAGGTATTTTATTTTAGAACTTTCAGGAGCTGGTGGAAATTGACTTACCACTTGTTCCATGGTAATGTGTCTAATGCAATCACTATATTTCTCCTCTCCCGACACCTACTATGTTTTTGTATCAATTAAGCAGTTTTGATTGTTGTGGTTGCTGGCTTTTGGAGTGGCTGGATGCTAAAGATGAGGATTTACCTCTTTGGGGGGAGGGGGGAGGGGATATTGGTAACAGTGCTTTAATTTCTGTTAAGGGGGCAAATTTTGACTTTTTGACTTTTTCCTCATGTTTTCTCGGTCAAAGTATTTGTATTCACCTGTTACCCCGTCTCTAATCCCCCAAAAAAGAAAGAAATAGAATTCCTTAATTTCCTCTCTTTTCTCTTTTTTTGTTTGGTGGCCAAGCAAAGTGCTATCTGTTGAATCGCGTATGTTGGTGACATTGGTGCTATCAAATCTTTTGGTAATCTCAACCGGTATGCTAAATGATGTTAATCATAAAAAAAGATGAGACTGGGCAGAAAGATGTTACTTAAATATGACATCACTATCTATTAAATTTTGTTTAAACTACGTATTATAAATTTGGACTGCTATTCTTAAATAATATGAACGCTGGACCTTTCCCAAAATCGTAAGGCGATACATATGCACAAAATTCATTTTAAGTTTTAGAAAATCACATCATTTCCTTCTGCCTTCTCAATCACCCGACCCCCCATCCCCCCACAATATGTACAGCATTTCTTAAATAATTTAAGAAAAAAATTGGTGAATATAATAATTACATAATAATAAATTAATCTGATTGATAAAATCATGTTAAAACTTAATATACAGTTTAATAAATTTAAACTCTTGAAAGTTGTAATCTAAATTTTGTAGACTAACGGTATAAGTAAATGTTTTTCAAATATGATGCAACTTTTTTTTTCTTTGGTTTCTCATATAATGTTCTTTAAAGTTCGATTATATTGGGATTCGTGCTTACGTTTCTAGAACATTTTTATATTTAGGATTCGAACTCAACATTTTCGTTTAAAAGAAGACAGTCCAATCCGTGGTATGATGCTAAGTGATTTACCTTCCCATTTGTAATTGAGGAATGGATTCGAAGTTAAGGGTACTTATGGCTTTTCATCCATCTCATGAACGTCCATGGTTACGAGCTTTTGCACTATGCACATGCATGTACACCTGAATATTTCCCCACCCCACACACCCACAGGAAAAAGGCAGAAGAGGATTTGACTTCGTTTGATTGAGAGAAGAAAAAAATTAAAAAAAGAAAAGGAAAAAAGGTAAAGAAAGAAAGAGTGAAGGAAAGAGAAATATTCAATCTGATTGAATGCAGTTTTGACGTCCGCAAGAACTCTCTCTCTAACTTTCTCGCTCTAAAGAAGACAGCGCAGAAACTCAGAGAAAACTCCTCTCTCTTTCTCTCTACTGAAACATCTTCACTTTGACAAAGCAACATCCCCAAGCTAATTTGAGCTGTGGATCTTGTTCTATGCACTTTATTGCGCGATTTAGGGCTCGATCAAGTGAACATGTAATTTATTAATCACTTGTTTTTATTTTTCTACTCTCCAATTATTTACTGTACCTAGCTTAGTTTTTCAGAGAAATCTTTTTTCGTCTTTTTTATTTCTCAGTTTTCTGATTTTCGTCTTTATTTGATTAGTGAGTATGAAGTATGCTTTCATTTTTATTTTCCATACTCTGTTGAGATTTGAGTTTAGCTATGTTTTTATGGAAGCAAGGAAGAAATTTGACACAATTAAACAATTTTTTCATTTTTGTTTTTTTTTTCTTTTCTTGCAGGGATAAGTGGATAGAGATATTTACTTGAGCAGAAAAAGAGAAGCTTTGGAAGTTTAAGAGTTAAAGCTTGTAGCTTGTACTTGTTACTCTATTGATTATGCACAACAGGTTTTCTCAGCAGTGAGGGTCCTCCCTTCAGTTTGGCTCAAAATAGGGACTTTGGAATGTCAATTGATGTAGTAGGTTCTGCTTGTTTTTCTGTGTAATTCTCTTTTCAGAGTAAAGTATAAAGTCTCCAGATCTGGGGTGTTAGGCTTCATTCCGTTTTAGTTTTCTATAATTTGTTAAGTGTTTGTAGATTGTTATCTGTTGCATAAAAGATATGGTGCCACCAGGACCTCCTAATCCACTTGGAGGTGCCCAGCCTGTCCCGTCTTCGTTATTGCGATCAAATTCTAGTTTATTGGGTGGTCAAGGGGGTGGAATGTCTACCCCAGGTGGTTTCCCTTCTATTGTGTCACCTCGGACTCAGTTTGGTAACATGAATATGCTAGGAAATGCTCCAAATGTTTCGTCTCTGCTCCATCAGTCCTTAGGAAATGGTGGTCATAATTCAGGGCGAGCTGATAACAGTGCTGAGTCTGATCCAATGGCCAGTGCTGGCAATGGTATGGGATTTAATGCTCCTTCAACATCGTTTAGCTCATCGGCCATGGCAGCAAATCCAAATTCAGGTCAAGCTCAGGGACAGCGGTTTCCCAGCCATTCTGGTAACCAGATGTTAACTGACCAATCACCATCCCAACAGCTTGATTCCCAGAACTACCAACATAATCAACAATTTCAGCAATTTTCTACCCCTAGCAATTCCCAAACACAGCAACAGCAGCATCAATTTCAATCCATACGAGGTGGATTAGGAGGTGTAGGACCTGTCAAACAGGAGCCCCAAGTGACCAATGATCAAACACCACAGCAGTTGCAAGCACTACGAAACCTGGCAACTGTAAAGCAGGAGCCCCAACAGATACAAAGTATGAGAGGCCTTGCCACTGTGAAGATGGAGCCACAACATTCCTCCCCCTCTTTGTTTCTACATCAGCAACAGCAGCAGCAGCAACAACAGCAATTACTTCACATGTCCAAGCAGTCCCCTCAAGCTGCAGCAGCAGCTCAGCTTTTTCACCAGCAGAGGCTTATGCAGCTCCAGCAGCAACAACAGCAACAACAACTCTTGAAGGCTATTCCTCAGCAGAGAAACCCACTTCAACCGCAATTTCAATCACAGAATCATACTATAAGGTCTCCTGTAAAACCAGCTTATGAGCCTGGGATGTGTGCCCGTCGGCTGACTCATTATTTGTATCAGCAGCAACACAGGCCTGAAGTAAGAAAACTGTTCCAGCTATATTTCTGTGTGGTCCATAACACTCTACACCCTGCTATGCAGCTTCTCTGATCTTAGTTATTTTATTTTTCTTTACTTTCTGACTAAACCCTATGATGTTACATTTGCACTACCTTTTTTATAGGATAATAACATAGAGTTCTGGAGAAAATTTGTTGCCGAGTATTTTGCTCCAAATGCCAAGAAAAAGTGGTGTGTCTCTATGTATGGAAGTGGTCGGCAGACCACTGGAGTTTTTCCTCAGGTTGGTTGTGTTATTGGTTTTTCTTATCGAATTTGAGAAATCTTCTTATTTAGTCAAATACCTCTTATACGGCTTGCCGTTACGAAAAATTATTTTTCAGCTCTAGTAACTAATTTTGACTTATTCCTAAAATGTTATGCAGACCAACTTTTTCCTTGTATAGAAAATTAGAAGTAATCACTATCATATAATTTGCAGGATGTATGGCACTGTGAAATTTGCAACCGCAAGCCAGGCCGTGGTTTTGGTATGTTTCCTTTGGTTTTATATATTTTCTATTGTCAAAGATTCATTCTTCTTTGCAACTTTACAAAGTCATTATTGTTGACTTGTTTTTTCTGCACCCATTTGGTTATCCTTTCATCGTGTCATCCTTATTGGGATCTGATGTTTCTCAACTTATTTATTCAGAAGCGACCGCTGAAGTCTTGCCCAGGCTTTTCAAGATAAAGTATGAAAGCGGGACCTTGGAAGAGCTACTCTATATTGATATGCCTCGTGAATATCAGAATTCATCTGGACAAATTGTCCTAGACTATGCAAAAGCAATTCAGGAGAGTGTTTTTGAGCAACTTCGCGTTGTACGTGATGGTCAGCTTCGAATAGTGTTTTCACAGCCTGATCTAAAGGTATATTGAAGAGCTGATAGCATTTTGTTTTCGATAACCATAGTTGTTAATCAGTTATTATGACATAGCACGATGCAGATGAATGTCTATTATTTTCTTTTATCTGATTTCCTTTTCGTCAACTTGGCAGATCATCTCTTGGGAATTTTGTGCTCGACGTCACGAGGAGTTAATCCCTAGAAGATTGTTGATACCTCAGGTTGATCAATGTTGCTTTGAAGTACTAATTTACCTTGATCTCTGTGTAGTCATGGTTTAGCTCTAACCTGACTTGTATGCTTCTGTTAATCCGGTTTAGCAAAAACTCTTTCTTTCTTTTATAATTTGTACAAGAGCAGAGGCATGTTGTCTAGTTAAGTAGCTATTTGCTACTCAAATGAGGTCTTTATTTGTTAATGTCCCTTCTAGATATATTTGATGAGAATGTGGTATTGAGAGATACAATTAACGAATATGACTTTGCTCTTGTAAGGTTATATATGTATTTCGAACACGGCCTGAACATGTTCCCCCCCCCCCCCTCTAATTTTCCTTTTCATCATGACTTGGTGAAGTTTAAATGCGTCTAAGAGATTTGACTTGTTTTCCTTTTTCACTTTTAATTAATTACCCTCTTGTTATCAAAACAGAATAATGGTTGCTGACCATCGTACTCTCATCTCTTGAGGCTCGATCCATGGTGGTGAATTGGTTGGATCAGTTATTGGATTGCACTAGCCGCTATTAATCGCTTTTTCTGACTTAAATGCAAATTACCATCTATGGGTTTTCTGATTTGAAAGCAATTATGCAAAATACCATATATGGGTGTGGAGTCCATCAGCATAAATGTTGATCTATATCTGTTTTCTTAGGGATGTGTTTGAGAAAGATAGCAGTGCATTGGGTAGTAGTGTTAGCCCTTGCCCCTGTTAGGGTTGATGCTATAGTATTGCAACAGTGTGGATGGGTGGCGAAAAAAAATTAAATTGCCGTTTCAGCTGTTGGCAATGATAACCGAGGCCAGTGGAGCCTGAATTTTGGGGCTTTAAGTTCTGTGTCCGGAGGAAATTTGTGCTTCATGCCGATATATCTTTGTAAAGTTTCCTCATATTCGTGTTTCCTGTCCTTCTGTGAGCTTTAACTTCTATATTGGTTTCTCACATCTTTTTGGCTAATTATTTGTCTTGTCCGGATAAAGCTCCATCTTTTATTTATTTTGGATATAGTGATTTTTGCATCCTTTTGATTTGCTTTTATGATTTTCACACGTAGGTAAGTCAACTTGGTGCTGCAGCTCAAAAGTACCAGGCAGCAACCCAAAATGGATCATCTACTGCATCTGTTTCTGAATTGCAGAATAACTGCAATATGTGAGTCCCTAAAATTTATGGTACAGTTTTTGTGAGAAATTCTTGGGCTGACAATATTGTGCTGTGTCTCTGTGTAATGGAGCCTAACTCTTTTTATTTAGCACATATATGTTACTCTATGTTGTAAAGTTATTTTCTTAGTGATTCATTACGCATTCCAGTTTTTATGTAGGTAATAATGATGAGCCATGTCTCACATGTTAGATCGCTTTTAAGCTATTATTTTGTGGGTATTGGCTTCTTTGATGATCTGTGCTGGTACTTCCATTTTACAATTCATTTTTAGCAGACTTAAGTTGGGACTGTGGATGCTAAGGTTGTGGTCTTTGACCAGTTAGTCATCCGATGGTTTTAACTCATAGTGACTTTGCTGTGAAATAATTTTTTATTTTTTTTAGTTGTGTACACGTCTGTTAGCAGATTTAGCTCAAATTTTAATGTTATGGATTGCTGTCAGTGGCCGTGCTGCCAAGTCTTGGAAGCTCAATTTCTCCTGAAACCATAAATATGAATGTCTAGTTGATACCTGCGGTTTGTTATATTTGGATGAAGAACTGAGTTGCAGTTGTGTTTGATTGTTAAAATGTCTTTATTAACTAACACGAGCGTCTTGTTGGGTTCTAAAAGCTCAACTTTTCATTTCCTGAGAAATGAAAGAATAATGGTCAACAACCTACCCTAGTGGTGTCCCGGCTAGCTTTTGCGTACCTCGACTAATTTCATGGGGTGCCTGCTAGCTTCTACCAGCACAGGTGCCAGAAAGAACTTTATCAAACTTTTTATTTTCCTCACTGTAACTGTGGACTCGGAAAGGCTGTTTTTGGGGGAGAGGGGGGGGGGGGTTAATGAAACACGTTGTTCACAATGGAGCAGTTCAGGGTCTGTGATGTGTTGGATCTTCCAATAAATAATGAGGATTAAATATAAAACGACTCGTGTTGTTTGTATCTTTTTTTTGGGGGGGGGGGGGGGCTAAGTTGCGCGGACTCTTCGGTTTTGGTTCCGTACCCATCTCGACACGGGACGGGAGTGGGATACGTCCCGGATTCGGTCAACTAACTTCTGATACTTTGACCTGTGTCCATCGATAAATTTGGGGGGGAAATTGAGATTTTGATTTCTCAAACTTAAAAATAAAACAGATTTAAGACATGCCAAATGGCATACCTTCAATATTGTAGTACTTTTGTCTCATATTTGCTGCTTTGTGTTCCAGAAAAACCATTCAAGGGGCCGTGTTTTGAGTTTGGACTTATATCTCTATTTTTTATAATTTGAATTTTTTTAGCCGAATCCACACACCTGTATCCATACGTGGATCTGCACTCCCGATTCTTAAAATTTAGATTTTGCCGAATCCGACACTCGGATCCGTGCCCGTATCCGATGCCCGCACCTGAGTCCGAGCAACTTAGGGGGGAAACACATCTTCTTGTTGTTCAGTGTGCAATGGAGCTACATATATATGGGAGCTATATGTAATAGTGGGAGAAGGGGAAGAATGAGGGGAAGGTATATACATGCATACCCTTTTATGTCAATCTATTAACAACTATGACCTAATCCCAAAAAGAATTGTGGCTTAGTCTTACGAATCCAAATCCTCTGTTATAATTCAACTCTATTAGTAATCCAATACTGCTTTGCTTATAAATAATTTTCTTTTAATGCAAATTAGGATTTCTCCCCATGATGTGGGATATTATTGGGTATGTTGTTGCAAATTAGGATTTCTCTAAATCTTGAGGTTATTTACTCACAATTTTTCTTGTATTGGAATACCCATGTCTAACTAGACTAAAAGATTACTGTCAAACATCAGAATTAATGTGATTGTAATAATAATACCTAGGCTATAATTCTAACTCGTCCGGTGTCACCCATTTGGATAATTTGCTTTCAGTATGTTCTGTCCTAGTTAAGTCAGCATTGACTCGAGATATGGTAATCTTCTGGCAACAACTCCTCGCCATATGATTTTAAGTCGACTCCCCCTTTAGCACCTTCAATCGTAATATAAAGCAATCTATATATAAGGTGTAAAATTATGTGTACGTATTCTTGTATTCTTGAAAATTGTTTTATGCTTGCGTATTTGCTAATGATCATATAGCTTTTCTTTTTAAGTAATATCAGTTTTGAGATTTGACTTATGATTTTGATTCAGGTTTGTTGCCTCAGCTCGTCAGTTGGCAAAAGCTTTGGAAGTTCCATTGGTAAATGATCTAGGGTATACAAAGAGATATGTGCGATGCCTTCAGGTATGCACCTTGTTCTGATGCTGGAAGGTTTTTATTTTGGCCCTTTTTTGCTTCTGTTAGTGCTTTTAACTTCCCGACCAGGTCATGGTTTGCCTGTTCTGTGCGTGATATCTGACTCAACCAGTTCTATCCAACTTTGTTATCCTCTCCGGCTCCCTCTCCTTTTAATCTGTCATCTTCCCCTGGAATTCAAAGCAAAGCTGAAAGGTCAAAATTTAGTTTTCTAGCATGTAGCAGCTCAGGGATGTTGACAATTTCTTTTCTCAATATTGGAAATTTGTTCTGGTAATTCTGACTCATGAGTTAATGTGTGAAGTAGACAGAATGTATTTTGGCCTATTCTTGTAATAGAGATTTCTGATGTAACACTGTTCCTCTTGAGAAATTTTTTCTTTCACTTTTCAGTGGTTACCCTATTTCCACAATTTTATTTTATTGTGTCATAAAGGGTCTAGTGGTACAAGGTAACTTCCAGTCCAGCGATTTCCCCCTTCTTTTACTTTCCAAGCGTTTTTCATGTAGGCCTAGACTTTTTTCCAATGACATTTTCACTATTAAGATAAGCTGACTGCAAATTGCACACGCGGTGCATTAAAATGATAATTCTTCTGATTTCATTTTAATCTTCCTTTCAATTAACAGTCTCATGGGATATAATTTCTTATTCTGCTATGTACTGCTGGTGCAATTGCAGATATCAGAAGTTGTTAATAGCATGAAAGATTTGATTGACTACAGCAGAGAGACAAGGACAGGGCCTATGGGTAAGTCTGCTCGTGTACCTTTCTACTTGTTCCTGATGCTAGCTCAAGGTTTTCTGTACCTACCTATTAATCTCAAAGATTAAAGTGAGGTTGCATGGGCTAATCTTTCTCTGCGGTTTGATGTTTTAGAGATTAGGATATGATCGGTTTTCATCACAAGGCATAAATGTTATCATCTAAATTAAATTTTCCCTAAAGACGATAAATTGCTTTTTGAGGTGGCAACTGGTAACTACTAATGTACAGGTGAAAAAACCCAAACTGGCTGTGTTTGAATGCAGATTTCATTCTCTGTGCCTTAAGTTGTCGGAGGTAAAATATTGATTCAAAATAAAATAAAAAAAAGAGCTTCTCGAATATAAAGTATTGGGTTGTCGGTTGTGTAATGTAAGAACTTAACCCTGAGAGTACCGCATGAATGTTGGGATTGATACAGTTCCTTAAACCTTACAATTTGTTCTTGAAATTTGCCTTTCCAGAGAGCTTGGCTAAGTTTCCTCGTAGGAATGGTTCATCGGTTGGGGTACATGATCCAGCTCAACCATCTGAGGATCAGTCTCAGCAGCAGCCACAGTTACAGTCTCAGCAGCAGCAGCCACAGTCTCAGCAGCAGCAACAGCAACAGCAACAGCAACAACAGACGGCCAGTCAGAACTCAAACCACGACAGCTCTGTCCAGGCTGGTGCAATGCAACTTGCTTCCAGTAATGGGATTCCAAGTGTAAACAACTCTTTGAACCCAGCATCTCTTACTTCGTCTAGTAGTTCTGTTGTTCGGCTATTGCATCAAAATTCCATGAACTCTAGGCAACAGACCCCAATGAATGGTGTGAACAGCCCTTATGCCGGAAATGGTGTGAATAGCCCCTATGCGGGAAATGCTGTTCAAATGCCTTCACCAAGTTCTTCAAATACAATGCCACAATCTCAACCAAACCCGTCTACGTTCCAATCCCCAACACCGTGTTCATCAAGCAATCCACCACAAACTTCTCATGGTGGCTTATCATCAGGACCACATGTGAATTCTGCCAATTCCCCGAATATTTCAGTTCATCAACCCACTCTTTCAGGTGATATTGATGCTAATGACTCTCAAAGTTCTGTACAAAAGATCATACATGATATGATGATGTCTTCCCAACTTGGTGGAGGTGGCCTTGTAGGTGGTGGTACCATGGGGAATGATATTAAAAGTGTAAATGGTATGATAGCAACTGCTAATAATTCCATTCTTAATGGAAGCAGCTGCCTTGTTGGGAATGGGACAGCAAATGCTAATATAGGTATGGGTCCAGGATATAGCAACATGGGCAACGGACTGAGCCAGGCTGCAATGGCCAATGGAATTCGGGCTGCATTAGGTAATAATTCCGTGGCTATGAATGGAAGAGTAGGCATGCCAATGTTACGAGAGCAAAGTATGAGTCAACAGCAACAAGATTTGGGAAACCAACTACTTAGTGGTCTAGGAGCAGTCAATGGTTTCAATAACCTTCAGTTTGACTGGAAAACATCTCCCTAAAGGTTTCGACTTGGCTGTAGCTAAGAAGGTATGAACAAGGTGACAAGATCCTTGTGGATGTAATTGCTTACTTGGTCCTCATGCCACTGCTTTGTGCTACAAAGTTAATGTGAGTTTGCCTTGCAAACTGGGAGTAGATATGGTTCCTGAAGAGATCATTTCAGGCTTGCGTCCGTTGTACTGATTTGCGAGAGAAGCAAATTATGTAGCGCACAGTAAATTCATGGTTGAAATGTTACATCACCTGAGGTTGCATAAGATTCTTCTAACTTGATTTTGTCTGGTTTATCAAAGCTACTTATTTGCACTAACAGCCTTGAATAGGACATTGCAGGAGTGACTTGGCGAACACTTGTACCCTTTCGAGGCATTTGTAAACTACCGAATCTGCTGAGAGCTTGCCCATCTTATGCTGTACCTCTGTCACCACTCCGGAACGAGTGTATATAGTCTGGATTGTGTGGCAGGAATTTTTATTATAGAACTTTCAGGAGCTGGTAGAATTGACTTACCACTTGTTTCATGGGTAATGTGTCTAATGCAATCACTTCATTTCTCCTCTCCCCCGTCTCCTACTATGTTTTTATATCAATAACAGTTTTGATTATGGTGGTTGCTGGCTTTTGGAGTGGCTGGATGCTGAAGATGAGGAGTTGCCTGGGTGTTTTTTTTTTTGGGTGGGTGGGGGTGGGTGGGTTGGGAGGTGGGAAGAGAGTCGGTATCAGTGCTTGAATTAAGGGGCCATTTTTGACTTTTGAGCTTTTCCTTCCTATGTTTTCTCAGTCTTTAAGTATTTGTATTTACTTGTTACTCCGTCTCTAATCCACAAAAGCTTAAAAAAGTTCCGCAGTTTTCCCTTTTTTTGTGGCCAAACAAAGTGCTTTTTGTTGAATTGTGTATGTTTGCTATCAAATCTTTGGTTTTTTAACGCGGTATTTATAAAAAAAGGCTGGAGAAAATTTAATTGGAGTGCTAAGCTTGCAAGAATTTTTGCATGATAGATTTTGATAATAAGGCCAGGCAGTATAGCCAACCTATTAGCAAACTTTTTAGCTATAAATACGTTAGAAATTAATATGCAGTAAGAGATTGTTTTATTAACAAGATTTTTGTTCATTTACATGATTACGTGAGAATCTTTTTACGTGATACGTTTCCAGTTTCCATGATACTAGTGTCCATCTTTTTGGCATCACACTTCTATTTAGACACTTGCGAGGTTAAATAATTATTATGATTATATTCTTTTATGATGGCTGAATATGACATACAACAGCCTTGCTCCATACATTAAAGATTCCCCTTAAAAACGGCTAAACATAGTGGAATCGATATCAAAGCTTTGTCAAATACGTTACTACCAATATAAAATAATTAACCCTTTCCATATAATGTCTTTCTCAATTATTACTTTCAGAATAAAAAGAATGTAACATCTTATACTACAAGATAACTCATAATTAATTAATGTACAATCGCAAATCTGGAGGGATGCATGTGACGGTATCCATCAAAATTATTACTTCCTCAGTTATAATTTATGTCGCATATTTGATTGAGTACGGAAATTAAGAAATAAGAAGACTTTGGAACTTATATCCATTGTTTTTATAATTATTAAAGTTAAATTGTTCCCGAATATAACAAAATATCATTTGTTTTGGAATAAAATAATTAGGAAACATGGGGAAGTTAGAATCAAAAGTTGTAAAGACATTTCTAACCCCACCAAATCTCCCAGGATCATCTCATTTGCAACAATATAAATAGACTTCCACCTTAACTTAAAACCTTTGAAGTTGAATTAAAATGACAAACGTGCAAATATTGTCTTTGATTACACTGGCTTTAATTTTAAGCCAAACCAAAGCAGATACAATTAAATGTGTTGATCTTATACTAAAAGCAGTCCCTTGTCAAGGATTTTTGTTAAGTGAAGGTGTAACACCAAGCCAAGAGTGTTGTGTTATACTTCAAGATTTGAGTAGAGATGCTGCTGCCTCCCAACCAAATCGTCAAGCTATGTGCCAATGTTTCAAAGCTGCTACGCTCACTTTCCCTATAGATATTCAGAAAGCTCAGAGACTTCCTCAGCTTTGCAACTTCACTAGCACTATTCCCATTGATCCCAATGTTGATTGTTCCAAGTAAGCTTCAATTCTTTTATCATTTTACATGAGTATTACTTGTTCGTTATGAATTATGTTGCTTAGACTCTCCAAAAATGTCGTCGAGTGTATGTGAAACCCTTCAAGACTAGTGTTACTTTTTGGAGAATCCCACACGAGTGCAACAATTGTTTTGATGAATCCGTGCAACATTGCGCATGAGTCACATGTTAAATGAGTAGTGTGTCGAATGTTTGTCAAGTGTCCAATTATATGATAAAACTCTGGTTTTATTACACGTTATAATTAGAGCGAGCAAATTAATTATCTATATAGAGGGGGCAATTGGAAGTTAAATATGACAATTATTAATTCTTTAAAGGGAGCACCTCTTGAGTATATATGTTTTTATTTGATGTATTTCCTTGTATACTTAAATGGTTTTTTTCGTGTTGTTCCTTTTATTTGTTTGACCCTTTTTTGATCATGGTTTCAGGGTTTGAAACAAGTATAAAACCATCAAAAAGTAGAAGAAATACAATCCTGTGGTGCATTAGTGATGATGCCTTCTGATGTCATTTCCTTCTTCAGCAATTTGCCATTCTATTTTAAAAGAAAGACTGTCTATTGAACAACTACCTTTGTCTTCAGTAATGAAACTAACTCTCTCCTTTTGTGCATGGCGTATCAATTTACACCTTTAACTCGTTCGATTAACTATATTTATTATTCACTTCTTTAATTCGTTCGATAAATACAAGAAATTGGACAAATTTGACGATCTCCCTCAAGCATTCCATAGTGGACAAACATGACAATGCACTTTAAAATTTGTAAAAATCATGAACTTTGGTAGAGGTTAAAATTTTGGAAACACACTTATAATTCAGATACTTCAAGTTGTTGTGAATTAATTTTTCTTTTTTTGCAATATATCCTCTAATCGAATTGTAAAAATCCATTATTAGGCGTGGTGATTGACACCTACTGGCGATCGTCACTATAATTGCCAGTAGGTCTGCACAAAATTATGAAAAAGTATAGTATGAGTATGTGACAACATGTACTTAGTAAGTATCAAGACTAATATGGATAAAGTGAGGTCATGTGATACCTATAATCAAATACCTATACAATTCACAACAAGACTATGACAATATCGTCAAAGGTCATATCAAGAGATATCAACTCATCATGGATAAGTCTATCTCGATTAATAAGTCAAAAGCACATAACATAGACTTCAAGTAGCATACTGGAATTCAACATAGAAAGCATATAAAATGAATGATAAGGCAAAAGCGATTCACTTGAATGGCCAAAGCTTCCACATTTATGCACAAACTCACCATAGTCGGATCCTATATCAGAATCAACCAAATATTTGTTAATTTATCACAATATGCGTGTACGCAATCAAGAGAGAAACATAAGAGGGCCACTCTAGGGGATGGATCCAAATCTACACGGTGCACGATAGATATCTCGAGCCATAACAATAATAATATCACTATAACTGCACGACAAAGACCTTGTGCCACAATAATAACAATATCACAATAACCACACGATAGAAACCCCGTTCGATTTCCAAAATCAATCCATTCAATATGTCCAAATGTACCATAATTATAGTAATCCAAAATAACATTTCATCTTTAAAGAAGCATATGCTCAAAAATAATCAATAAGGTGCACAAGTACGTAATAAATAAAAGTGTGAATGTATGCTCATGATGTGAAGGATGGCTACAACTAAAACACGTTAACAACAATTTCACGAATAACCCATCTTGGCCAAGTAAGAGGTAGTAATCCTAAACAAGATTACTAGCATCAAATGATAAGCTCACATAGTCGTATAGTTAATTGAAATTATGAATCATAGAAGGCACAAAACCAAACAAGGCATAAAGAAAGCCTAAAGTCTAATTCGACCACGAATCATATATAGCACCCATATATACACCCGTCACCTTGAATATAATATCATGACTTCCCACACATTATAACTAAGCAAACAAGGTCATATACTAAGTGTTATTCCCTTGCAATAAGGTCAGGCAAGATATTTATCTTAACAAGTCAAATCAACCCTTAAAATCGCCTTTCCTTTAGAAATCACTTCCAACCGGCTCGAATCTAGCCAAATAATACTTAATAATGCACCTTATTGGTTATTTTATGAGCTTATGCATTCATCCTTGGTGGTGAAAAACTTTTTAAGTTGATATGATTATGGCACATTTGGATATCTTGATCGGATTGATGTTGTTGTTGCATGAGGTTTCTGCCCTGCAGTTATGGTGATATTGATATTGTTATGGCACGATGTCCTTTGTGTGCAACTTGTAGATATCGATCCATCCTCCCTAGGGTCGCCTTCCTATGTTTCTCTTTTGGCGGTGTACATACGGAGTTTGGGAGACACTGATGAGTGTCGGATTATGATGACGTTTGATGATGAATTAGACATAAATGTGGAAGTTATGACCACTCAAATGAATCCTTATGCCATTTCATACATACTATATGCTTTATGTGTTAATCTAGTAAGACCCTACTTGATGCCTCAGTTATATGCTTTGGACTTGATAGTCGAGATAAAACGATTCATGTTAATTTGCTATGTCATGATACACTGTTCTACGACACTGTATCTTTTTTCTTGTCTTACTAATTATATGCATGAACTGTACATGTTTGTTTGTTGGTGAGTATTATATCATTTGAACCTCGCTACTATGTACCGAGATTAATCTTGATACTTACTAAGTACACATTGTCCTTGCACTTATATATATTTTGTGTAGATTCTGACATTGGCTCGAATGGACCTCAGGAGGGTGCCTAGTAGTTGACGTAAGAGGCTTGAGGTAGTGCTGATTGATCCTCCGCTATTGAAGCCACCTTCTTCCATTTTTATGCTACTTATTTACGTTGCAGACATTAGTTTGCATGTATCAGATGTATCTTTATCATAGAAGTTCATGACTTCGTACTACCGGATTTTGAGAATTATTGTGGTGTTTTTTTATTTTGGATGATATTGAGAGATTTATCTTATTATCTATATATAGCATGACCGTACTTTATTCTATACTTGTTCTAGTTGATTAAGATTGTTGCTTTACCTTATCGGTTGGGTTACGTGTCATCACGGTTACGATGGAATTTTGGATCGTAATCTGTATATTCGATACCCAGTGCATGTTTGCTTTTCCCTTACACTACAAAAAAATGTGTAAATTGCGGAGGTTTTTTTGCGGAGGGTATAAGCAACCTCCGCAATTTACATAAATTTGCGGCACTTTTTTATCCCCCACAAAATTATAATAATTGCAGGGGTTATAAACCTCCGTAACCCTAAAAAATAAGCGCCCAATTTATTTCACACTCCCTCCTTTTTTTTCCATCCTAGAAACATCCGCCTAATTGCCCTAATTAACTCTCTCTCTCTCCGCCTAACAGAGAAAGAAGAAGCATCTCTCTGCCTAACAGAGAAAAGAAGAAGAAGCAGCTCTCTGCCTAACAGAGAAAAAGAAGAAGAAGCATCTCTCTCCGATCCGCGTAACAGAGAAAACGAAAATCTTCACAAGGTTAGCAACACTTTTTCATTCAATTGTCATACATCAATAAACTCTTTGGATGCCTTAGAATGACGACTACTCAATTTGGCGGTGCCAAACCCGGCTGATTTTGCATATTCTTTATAGAATTCATAGGCTGCATCATGAGAATCAAATTCCATATCATCTCAAGGCTCCAGGTTATTGCTCTCCGTAGCAACAGTTGATTCCATTGCTTATATAGCACAACTTGCACCTAGCTTTACTGAGGAATTTGCTTCCAGGTAAAATTTTCGTACAGTATATAGAGCTTGTAGAATATAACATACAATTCAGTTTCAAACTCAGAAAATCTGAACATAGTCACGTGGAAAGCACATAACATACTTATAATGAAAAAATAAACTAAAGACAGGATGATTTATAGTCTAAAAATAGGAATTTTAGTCTTTATAAGCAATGGATAGAAACAAGCCTACATCCAGATTCAAAGTTCCTTAGTTTACAATTTAAAATATTTCACTGGAGAAGGGATTAGGGGTTTTGTGTCGGGAAATCTAAGAAGAGGGGAAACGGAAGAGATAGAGATGGCACTTACGGATGGTAATTAATTATATTATACTTCTTTGAAGAGATTGATATTTTCTAAATAAGAAAGATCTTGTTTGTGTATTTTCAAAGATTAGCTGTTTAGAATCCCAATCTTGTTTGTGTATTTTAATGAATATGCTATTCATAAGAACACATGTTTATAGTAGACTGCTAAGATTAGATTTTCATATGCATGTATTTAACAGAGAACTTATATTTTGTTGTGAAGTATTACCTGTTATTATACACTACTGTAAAACTTATAATAATAGAGAACTAATATTTTGTTGTATGTATTTATTGCTTCAATGTTAATATTCTCTATTCTAATAATAGAGAACTGATATTTTTTCTTTATATTTTGAAAGGTTCATCAGCTACGGTTGAAACTTAATACTTTTCTATGGATAAATCTTGGATTAAAAAGCCAAGAAACACCACGGAATATTTATTTGGTTTAAATCAGTTTTTAGATTTTGCATTTGCTAATGCCGTTGTTGGAGATAGAATAAAGTGTCCTTGTCCTAAATGTGGATTCGCAAAGTGGCAGACTAGAGATGTAGCGCTTGATCATTTGATTTGCAAACCATTTCCTGAAAATTATGTCATTTGGAGTATTCACGGTGAAAGAAATATACTACCTACTTCTATAAATAATGTGGTTATACAAGATGCATTACCTCCTGAAAATCCAGTAGAATTATTGATCAATGAAGCATTTGGGAGCCTAAGGCACGATGGTGTTGATGTGGGTCCGTCAGAAGTAGGGAGTGGTGAAGAAAGGTTAAATGATGAGCCTGCTTTAAATGATAAAGACTTTTTCGAGTTGCTTAGAGATGGAAGTCAAGAATTGTATGAAGGGTCCAAGTACTCAAAACTAGAGTTTTTATTAAAATTGTATCACGTAAAATGTTTGTCTGGGCTGAGTGACAAGGGAATGACCATGATACTAGATTTGTTGAGGGACGCATTTACATTTGCACGGATCCCTCATTCTTTTTATGAGGCCAAGAAAACTATCAACAAGCTTTGTCTTGATTATATCAAGATAGATGCATGTCCAAATGATTGTATGTTATTTTGGGGGAATGATGCTAATGAGGAAACATGTAAGTATTGTCATACTTCTAGGTGGAAGCCTAACAAGCAGATAAATGAAGATCTTGTGTCTGCTACAGGCAAGAAGAAAACCAAGAAGAAAACTAAGAAGCCTGCAAAGATTTTGCGTTACTTTCCATTAAAACCAAGGTTGCAGAGATTGTTCATGTGCTCTAAAATAACAAAATATATGAGATGGCATGTCGAGGATAGTAACAAAGATGGAATCATGAGGCATCCTAGAGATGGTGAGGCATGGAAGAGGTTTGATATGATTTTTCCTGAATTTGCCTTTGATCCTCGGAATGTTCGGCTTGGCCTAGCTAGTGATGGCTTTAATCCTTTTGGCACAATGAATACTAATTATAGCATTTGGCCAGTCATTTTAGTTCCATACAACCTTCCTCCTTGGTTGTGTATGAAACAACCTAATTTTATTCTCTCAATGATCATTCCTGGTCCACGTACAACGGAAAATAACATAGATGTTTTCCTACAGCCCCTTATTAAGGAGTTGAATGAGTTGTGGAGTGAAGGTGTCGAAACTTTTGATTCATCAAAGAAAGAGATGTTTAGGTTGCGAGCTGCTCTTATGTGGACAATTAGTGACTTTCCTGGACTCGATATCTTATCTGGTTGGAACTCACATACTGGTCTAGCATGTCCCACTTGTAATTTTGATGCAGAACCTTGTCGGCTTCGCCATAGTAGAAAGTGGTGCTTTATTGGTCATCGCAGATTTTTAGCAAGAAATCATAAATTTAGACTGATGAGACATCGCTTTGATGGAAATGTGGAAGAAAGAAACCCACCGAGAAAGTTATCCGGGTCTGATATTTTGCAACAAGTGAAAGATATTGATGTTACATTTGGAAAACCGGCTGAGTTGAGTGAGAGAAAAAAAGAGCTAGACAAAGAAATATTGGGCAAGGCGCAGCACAACAATGGAGGAAAAAAAGCATATTCTTTAATCTTCCATATTGGGAGTTCAACTCGTTGCGCCACAATTTAGATGTCATGCACATCGAAAAGAATGTATTTGACAATATTATATATTCTTTGCTCAATGATAAAGACAAGTCAAAAGATAATATTAAGGCGCGGAAAGATTTGGAAGATATGGGTATAAGGCGTGATCTTTGGCCCGATGAGAAAGATGAGTGTCGGCTTGCTGTGTTTACCATTCCAAAGGAAAAGAAAGTGGCTTTCCTTACAACTTTAAAGAATATTTCAGTGCCGGATGGTTACTCGAGTAATATTTCTGGTTGCATTGATCCGGACCAAAGGAGAATCTTTGGATTAAAGAGTCATGATTGTCACATTATTATGGAGCAATTGTTACCAATAGCAATTCGTAATGTGCTTCCAAAGGAGGTTGTTGCAGTCTTAGTAGAGTTTTCCTCTTTTTTCAGAGAACTTTGTCTTAAAAGTTTGAGTTTGGCGGATCTAGAAAAGCTACAAGATCGCATTGTGCTCACACTTTGCCACATGGAGATATTATTCCCACCATCGTTCTTTACTGTAATGGTCCATTTAACTGTCCATCTAGTAGATGAAGCAATAAAAGGTGGTCCGGTACATTACAGATGGATGTATTTTGTTGAAAGGTAAAACATTTCTTATTCGAAATTTTGATGTACGTAATATTAATTCAAGTTAAGTGCTTATTCTAAACATGTTTCATTTTATGTTATAGATTGTTAGGTCATTTTAAGTCTCTCGTAGGGAATAAGGCTCAACCAGAAGGTTCCATAGCTGAAGGTTACATTGTTGAAGAAGCTCTAACTTTTTGTTCTCGTTACTTTGAGGGGATTGAGTCAAGGCTTAATAGGCCTAGACGTGTGAATGATGAACCAAATCTTAATGAGGCTTCTGAAATGTCCACTATATTCCCTCCGCAAGGTAAACCAGTTGGAGGCTCCTCAACATTCCTCTTGACTCCATTGGTGAAGAGGCAAGCTCATCGATATGTGTTATTTAATTGTGCAGCAGTGAAGCCATTTATTGAGTAAGTAAATAAAATTGATATGAATATTGGCAAAAGTTTAGAATTAAAATAATTAAAATTGATATAGTTAGCTTATATGAAGTGAGTTTAGGGATTACATAAGAAAGAGCACAAGAGGACGGAGACCTTCGACATCAGGATTTGGAGAGGAGGGTTAATAGAGAGTTTCCTGATTGGTTCCCAAAACGGGTGAGTGAATGATACAATAATTTTTGCTTCACATAGATTTTCTCATTGGATTTAATATGCTTGACTAATATAGGTTTGTTATTATTAGATTATGAATCCAGAGATTGTAGACACCATCTCTACTGATTTGAAGTACCTAGCACGAGGTCCAGCGCCGGATGCTAGAAGGTTCACTGCTTATAACATCAATGGATTCAAATTTCGAGTTTTGTCTAGAGATCAAGGATTAAAAACTCAAAATAGTGGAGTTTTTCTTACTTCTAACACTTCTTGTGTTGCATCTAGTGCTGATAGAAGTGCAAGACAAGCAGACTTGCCATACTATGGGAAGTTAGAAGATATTATTGAGCTTAATTATTATCTATTCACAGTTGTGCTCTTTAAATGCCAGTGGGCCGACACTACTCGGGATAGAGGGTTCAAAAGAGATGCTTGGAATTTTAATTGTGTCAATTTTTCTAGATTGATTCATATTGGTGATCGTGAGGATGATGATCCTTACATTGAAGCATCTCAAGCAAATATGGTTTACTATGTTGATGATGAAACAGATAAAGAATGGAGTGTGGCTGTACATTTAAAGCCAAGAGATTTATTTGATATGGGAGAGGTCGATGAAAATGAAATATATGAGAATCAATATTTGACAATATTATATATTCTGAGACGTCACATTGAAATGCATATAAATATGAGTATTTATTTTGTATAATTGACTGAAATGTATCTATTGTTAGAACATGTGTAAAAGAAATGCCGAAAATCGGAAGAAGCAAACAGTTCCACACACCGGTGGATCCAAACCTAATTCTAGAAGAAGGGCTGAAATGGTGAAAGATGTCACATTATTTACCTTACTTTACTATTTAAATTTTAGATATTGTATCTATTTCTTATACTTTAATTAAACTATTCTAACTTATTTTTGTTTCCATGCATAGATGGCTGAGACAGGAAGTAAGCCTGGACGAGCACAACTTTATCTTGCTACACATACAAAAAAAGATGGATCATATGTAAATGAGGAGGCAAAAGAAATATGTGTAAGTTATAATAACCAAGAATGTTTGTTTCCCGTCCTCTTCTTTTTTCTTGGTCTGTTTCTGTCCTTTTCCCACACTTAATTACTTCCTTAGCTATAACTAGTGTTCTTGCACAAAGAACAGTAGGCTCAGATTTTTTGGATGTGTATTGTGTTTAGGAAAAAATTGAGCTAGCATTGAGTGAAAGTACGGTGGATGAGTCTGAAATTTCTCCAAATGATGCTGTTGGTAAGGTGCTAGGCAAAGAGCATCCTGGAAGGGTGAGATGTTTGGGATTAGGAGCTACTCCAAGCAATACTTTCAAAGAGACAAATCTTCGTCTTGGTAATATTAGAATTGTGAGTAATAATGTTGGATGTTCTTCTTCCGGATGCCAAGAGAAGTACAATCAATTGATGAGTACTCTCAAAGAATATATGATAATGAAGGAAGGTTCAATACCAGAACAATTTGCTGGGATCTTTGCTTCATCTCCTACAACGGTAAATGCTTAGTTCTTTTATTTTTGGTGTATTGTGCAATTTTGTTTTTCATTTGTGAAGTGCTAAGAGTCACTATGATAACTGGTGCGACTTTGAAGTTTTGGGAATCCATATAGGTTTTCCATAACAGCATTAATTTCCTCTAGCTAAATAATTAATCAGAGAAGTGACCATATAGGTTTTCCATAACAGCATACTGCATGTTTTCTGAAGGTTTCCAGTGATGTTTTCACTGATTAATGAACCAATTATTAATCTGCTTCGGATCTAAACCTGTTGATTCGGCTAGACATACTTTCTCTCCTTCCTGCATTCACCAAGTTCAATAACAGTATTATTCACATCTTTATGTGGACAGAACAATATTTTTTTTATGTCTATCAATATTGTAACTCATATAAATATTTGTATAGCATCTCAAATGAACATCATATGATTACAGTAGGATAAGGCAATTTGTAGTGAGTTGTCCACTAGTTAAGCAAGATTTGCCTTGCTTCTTTTGGGAGTTTTCCCTTTTTATTCTTCTTGCAAAATTCTTGCTTTAGACTACTTATATATCCACTGTGATGGGATGTGAGTTCAGATTAGTAGTTGTTGCACTAAGCATGCGTATGATCCTTTTTGTTTTCCCTCTCTCAACTTATTGATTATAGTCAAATTATTTATAGCATAAATGCTTGTGAATGATAAATACGTCAATATTTTTTGTCAATGATTAACAAATAAATTGTATATGGAAGAATTAGTAGATATGCTTAACCTCAAGAAAGTCAGCTCAACAATTAGTGTAGGTACTGAGGGAAGAGTTGTATATTTTCCAACAATCTTAACCTACCAGCTGCAAGACATGAGAACCATACAGTTGCACCATTATAATGCAATGCATTGACCTTTTCCTACTCCAAATCTTACTGCTTTTTCATTCTTTTGACCTTTACATCAACGTAAACTTAGGTATCTTTCCTTTTCTCAAGGAAAAATACGTAACTTAGACATTTAATTATTAAAAAGTTTGGTTTTCAATTTATAGAAATCCGAAACAAAATCATTATGATGCTATCAGAGTTGGTTCGGAAAATTTTGGTTCTTGACTAACTGGTTAGGAAAAGAAATGGTCACTTGGTGATACCATGTTGTTGCACCTTTTGTTGTAGAGTAACGTCTTCTTTAAGTCTTCATGGGGTATTGTATGTCCCTAAAATCATATTGACAACCAGAAGAGAACCTATTTCCAAGCTTTTATCTTGACAGTAATGGTTGCAACACCAAAAAATACCAAACATAGTTGCTTGCACTTCAGAGTAGTTGTTAGTTAAGAAATGTAGAGGCGCAAAGAAGGCCATCACCAAGTGACCATTTCTTTTCCTAACAACATCATCAGCGTCTGCTTTGCTTAAGTTTGCGATGAAGCTGCCGTCTGAGGTAATTTTCCACTGATTGTTATAATTTCTGGCAATGTTAGCAGTGGTAATTGCATTTGTATCTGGTATATATGCGACTTTAGTACATTCACTGAGTCTCGCCATTACTGTATGTACCATCGGTTCCCTATCTTTTCTTTTGTACATGTTTGTAATGGTTGTTGTTGGGAGAGAAGTTGCTTGAGAAATAGAGAGAAGCATAAATGCATTAGTATGGCCGAGTAATAGTACTGCAGTCTGCGTGCATCGATCAGTGTTTGTTTACTTTAGTAGTTAAAGTGATCATATGCACGTGAGCTACTCTCAACCATTAGTTTCTGATTAACTTCTAGTCTGAGTAAATGCAATTATATTTGTTTCTCAAGTAACATGATGCTCGTAATAGTTATATTTTTTTTTACTTTTGTTGCAGCCAAGTGATGCAGCTAGTGGACCCGTTTCACCGACGGATGCAAGAAGATCTTCTGGCGGAAGTAATCCCATTGACAATCATGAGATTCATTTTAGTTGAAGTGGATGTATTAAGACAATGTAATAGTTGATCACTGATATAAATGGTTAACTATATTCCAATTTTTGTTTAAAGACATATGATACTACTATTTTTCACGGTTAATGAAATGTTGATGTTTCTTAATTTTTAATATTTTGGTTTGAGCATAAATATTTTAATTGATATTAGAGGAAAAATATGGTAAATTGTTGATAAAAATCAATTCTATAATATATTTAAAAATAGATGGGAATATAACCCCCAAAAGAAATTACAGATTGCGGGGGTTTACAACCCCTACACTCAAAAACAGTAATTAAATTTTAAAAGTAAAATCTATTTTCGCTCATGAAATTGCGGAGGTTAAAATTGCAGTTTGCGGAGGGTAGAAACCTCCGCTATTTGCTGTTACGGCGGTTCAAGAAACCCCCGCATTTTTCTGCCGCAAATTAATAGCGGCGATGCATACTGCGGGGGCTTGCTCAACCGCCGTGACAGCAAATAGCGGAGGTTTCTACCCTCCGCAAACTGCAATTTTAACCTCCGCAATTTACCCGTTTTTTTGTAGTGTTAGTAAATATGCATTCATTTAACCTAGAATTTATCTTTCTCCTGGCACAGGTTCCATAAGTGTTTCATATGGTAGCTTTATTTCATGTTATAATATCCAAAACACCCAGCCCCTACCACTTTTGGTAGATATATTTTGCCTCAAGCTAATAATGTTTTTTTTTTAAAGAACAATTCTTCCGCTCCATAAAAGATCCTATAGATAGATTCAATATTTTGAGCGACCTTTTCGGGAAGCACAAATATCTGAGACCAGTATATCAAATTAGCAAATATGAAACTTCTAATGAGTTATAGCCTTCTAGCACATGATAAAAATTTTAAATTCCATGCAGTAATTCCATCCAACCGATTAAAATAAAATAGCTGATAAATATATAATATATAAATATAATATGTTTATTATCGTAAATATTAACGCATAAATCATGTATACCGTCAAAAAAAAAAAAAAAAAATCCGGCCGTTATTTTTATAAAAACTCTAATATTTATTTATAGCATAGTTAAACTAAATAAGTACAGTATTAGGCTCTTAGCTTATTAGTAAAAATAATGAGGAGGTACAAAAGGCCAAGAAAAGAAACTTAGAGAAGGGAAGTTTCTCTCTCTATAGCCTAATAGAAACAAATATTTTGCACACGTCTATTCAGTGATTCTGACACTTGCATGGTATAATAGTTGACAATGTCCCAAAGTTCATAGTCTTTTTCTATGACGCGGTCTCTCATTCTATTCTTCCACCAGGAATAGTACTAACTATTAAGGAGTGGAGGCCTAGCAATGGATTGCGCTTCCTAGTTTCTAGGTGGTGCATTCATATTGATATGTTCCTAAGGTATTAGCCTCTTCAAAGATAACCTGCTCTGAAACCAATTGATGTTTTATACTTCAATACCACATAACAGGGGGGGAGGGGGTTGATTTGTGTGGTACCCAATTTTCGCTTAACTTGATTATAGAAGGAACTGGTTCTTCTATGCGTTCCAACCACTACTGTTGCGGACTAATAAGTGCAAAAAATAAAGCACACATAGATTTTACGTGGAAAACACCCATCTCAAAAGGTAAAAAAACCATGACCTACCTTCCAGTAGGATTTTCCCAAACTCTCCACTAAAATCACTGAGCCAAAAATTGAATTTACAAAACCTTTTTTGTAAACCTAGGATTAACTCTAATCCCGTTGTGGCACACAACCTCAACTGTTGCGATAACTTCAAGTTTACTCTAACTTGAAAACTCTAAGTACCTAATACAATTGCTTCTAAATAAGCTAAAAGGTACAATGTACTACAATTGAACTAGAATAAAAGATAGACATTTGGAACCAGTTCTTCTATCAGGTTCAAGTAGCTTTAGGATTGCACAATTGAATCACATATAAATTGCTTGCAAAATTGCCTTGCTATTTTGCTCCCAATTCACGTTTAACTTCTGCTTATGTGTTTTTCCTGCAAAAGAAAACAACACTAATATTTAAGGAGTTAATAATTAGAGATTGACTAGGATTCAGACGCTACTCTTCCACTGTGGAAGAGTTTTAGTTGATCTCATACTCTAACTCTATCATTTTCCTAAACCGTATTCTCTTTGTGTAAAGAGTCTTTCTCCTTTTCCAATATGCAACCTTTTTGATCATGATAAGGAGATATTACTTCAGTTAAGTTAGGTTTATCTCCTCCATGTGCATCTCGCATGTTTGGGCTTGATCACAACTATTCTTCACAAGATAGACCTGGTCCATGTCTGAGTTTTTTTGTCAGTCTTCAAAACTTCACATTTACTTGGGCCAACAAATTTTCCATTTTTGATGATAACAAACTCTATGCTTTTCACTCACTTAGGCCTTGTATGAACTCAACTTATTCATCAATACAAAGTTTAGAAAAATTCACTTATCATCAAGTACGAGGTTAATTAGGTTATAAATATCACTTATTCAAAATATGTAAAGCACAATATCTCTTCCCCCTTTTGGAATCATTGAAACGTTGCATAAACAAAGTGTGATTCCCAGAATTTAATAAGTACTCATGGCCACTGGGGCAACTACAAGTGCAATCATGGATTAATCATTAGTAATCAGGCAAACATATTTAAACTATCAAGGATATATTAACAGTCAACAAGAGAAAAATATTAGATATCATTGATAGAAGATATGTCGCTACCGCAATCCAAAAATAGAAAGCAAAAATATTCAAAACATGAGCAAAAAGAAAAAGAAATCCCTAATCTGGGTCACTGATGGTGCTAGACAGTTTCAAGAGATAAAGACTAGAATTCCTAAGGCTTGGGGGGAGCTAGAGGGTTGGTTTTGGACTTGGAGAAGATTCAACATATTGTGAAGAATCCCATCATTCTTCTCTTTTTCCTTGGTAAGCTCAGTTATGAGAGCATCACTTTCAGATTCAACCTCTGCTAAGCGATCCTTCAACCTAGCTATCTTAGCATCCTTGGCCTCACTTTCCTGAACTAGAGCCCTGACTTTACTATTGATATGTGTCTTCTTGGATGAACCAGGTTCATTTAGAATGACATTGACTAGATAGTCACAAGCAATTAGAGTATTAATGCCAAAGTAGTCTTTGCTTATGGCCATTTCCCACTTCTTCAGGAGGCACCTTGCACCGATCCAGAACAGTAGTCAAAATAAATCCATAGGGGGTGGCATGGGCCCTGGATACATTGATAACCCTTTCCAGTAACTTGATCATGAATGCAGTCCAGTTAATTTGTCTTCCACTTTCAAGGCGCTCCATCATAACTAAGCCCATACAGTTAGCAATGTGCCTTCTTTCCTGCCTGGGCAGCAAGCACTTGTTGAAAAACTCAAGGAGAACTTTGTGTTATGGCTTCATTTCACTTTTGTGCTCAAATTTAGCCACATTCACTTCTTCAACATCACAGAATCGACTAGTGATTTCAAGGACAGGAGGAAGGGAATCCAGACTTGGCCATTTTTGCCTAGTGTAGTCATCATATCCCTCAGCAGGGATGTCATGAATCTCTCCCAACTTCTCTACATCAAAGATCACTTGAACTTCTTTTACTTGGCTGGTGACTCTGCCATCTTTGACCTTTGAATTTACCATGAATTCAAAGATTTCATTCCTAGCTAGCCTTCCATCCATCTGAAGGACCATGTCCTTCCAGCCCTGAATAGCTAGTGCATCTACCAAACGAACGATTCCTAGTTCCACCTAATCTTTTAGCAATCTTCCCTTAAAGAAATTTCTCTTGCCAAACTTAGCTAGCTTGTCTTGCTCACCAGACTCACTCACTTTTTCACCACTTCATTCCTCATCTTCAGAAAGTCTAACTTGTTTGTTTTTCACTTCAGACCTTGTCCTCTTGGACAATGAAGGTTCAACAACTAGAGCAAAGGTCTCATCGTAATTTATGCCCATGTTTGGCTATAACCGTGGACCACCAACCTTGCCTTATTCTTTGTAACTGTTCCATATTCATCAAGTTTATTTCTGAAGACCCATTTAGTGCCAATCACTCACCTATCCTTGGGTCTTGTGACCAGATGCCACGCTTGGCTTCTTTCAAACTGATTGAGTTCATCTTGCATTGCATTCACCCAATCTTCGTATTGCAAAGCTTCAACAACATTTTAAGGCTCAATAAGAGATAACAATGCATAAAAAACACACAGATTCTTTAATGGAGATCTGGTTTTAACTCTAGAAGTTAGATCAGTAAGATGTTCTCAATGGGATGAGAACTTTGATACTTATAAGGTTTCACTACCAACTGATTTCTGTTTGGAGTTTCTCCTATGTTTTGTCGCTGAGGAACATGCTCATGAACAGGTTCCATTAGGGAGTTAGATTCATTTCTTCTTTGTTTAGTTTCCCCTATCAGGTTGCCCCGAATGGAAGATCCTGTCTTGTTTCTTCTTTGTGCACAATAATGGTAAGGACTCATTTGGCAAGTTTGATCCTAGAAGTGATGAGGGAGTATTCTTGGGATATTCTTCGCATAGCAAATCTTATAAAGTGTACAACAAAAAAACTTTGTGTGTAGAAGAAAGTGTGCATGTAATTTTTGATGAAACTAACATTATTTCTGAGAGACGGGAATATGAAGATAAAGCCATTGGGCTGGTAAAAGAATTGACTAACCTCAGACTCATCAATGAAGTCTAGCAATAATTCAGATAACCTTTCTTTAGACAAAAAATTAATCTTATCTTTGAGATGAATTACACTTACCTCTTGTTCATCGTCTGATTCTCCAATGGCCACAAGTGCTTATTCATCTCCAGCTTCATCTTCTGAATCCTCAGAGGTTTCTCCTCAAGCAGCTTGTTGATCCTTTTTTCCTATTGGGTTGAACCTGTTCCTTCTTCCTGTTTCTTCGTTCAGCCCTTTCCTTCTTCCATTCGATTTCCCACTAAGGACAATTCTTGATCATGTGGTCAGTCTTACTACATTTGTAGCAGCCCTCATTTGTCTGTTTTTCAAGAGCCCCTGATTTGTTGAAGTTTGCACCTCTTGAAGAACTCTTTCATCTTATTAGGTGCTTCTTGAAATCCTTTGTAATCACAACCATTTCATCATCCTCTAGGTCTGCACCTTCAACTATTATGAGAACCAGACTCCTTTTCTTCTTGGGTGCATCCATCTTCATGGGTTGCCTTTTCAATTTATAGGTAGTGTGATTTCCAATCAGCTCATCCAACTTGAGAGTAACAATGTTCTTTGATTCCTGAATAGCCGTGATTTTGCTTTCCCAAGTCTCTAGCAAGACCCTTGTCGAGATTTTCTCAACCTTGTCTTCTTCAAGGATAATTCTTCTAAGAGACTTAAGTTTATTTGTTAGAGTTTTGAACCTTGTATACATCTCTTGGGTGGTTTCTCTTTCCTTCATGGTGAAATTCTCATATTGAAATATAACAGTGTTCCTCTTGATCTCTTTACTTGAAGAGTTCTTTCATGGGCCACTTGTAGAGTGTCCCGGATCTCTTTAGTAGTGGTACAACTTTGAATTCTGCTGTACTCATCTGGACCTAGTCCACACACAAGCTATTTCTTGGCCTTGGCATTCTTTTTCCATTTCTTTAAATCTTTACTAGTACAGTGAGCTCTTGTCTTTGGAACGTCCACTCCTTCAGTAACTATGTCCCAAAGTTCATAGTCTTCTCCTATGATGTGGTCTCTCATTCTATTTTTTCACCAGGAATAGTACTGGCCATTAAAGAGTGAAGGCCTAGTAGTGAATTCCCTTCCCGGTTTCTAGGTGGTGCACTCATCTTGATCTATTCCTAAGGTGTTAGCCTCTTCAAGGATTACCTGCTCTGATACCAATTGATATTTTATACTTCAATACCACACAAAGAAGGGGAGGGGAGGGGGTTTGATTTGTGTGGTACCCAATTTTCGCTTAACTTGATTATAGAAGTAACTTGTTCTTCTATGTGTTCCAACCATTACTATTATGGAATAATAAATACAGAAAATAAAGAACACATAGATTTTACGTGGAAAACACCCGGCTCCACTAAAAGCACTGAGCCAAAAACTGCATTTACAAAAACTCTTTTGTAAACCTAGGATTAATTATAATCCCGTTGTGGCACATAGCCTCAACTGTTGTGACAACTTCAAGTTTACTCTAACTTGAAAACTCTAAGTACCTAATACAATTGCTTCTAAATAAGTTGAAAGGTACAATGTAAAATCACATACTACAATTGAACTAGAATAAAAGATAGACACTTGGAACTGATTCTTTTATCTGGTTCAAGTAGCTTTAGGATTGCACAATTGAATCACATATAAATTGCTTGCAAAATTGCCTTGCTATTTTGCTCTCAATTCATGTTTAACTTCTGCTTATGTGTTTTTCCTGCAAAAGAGAACAACACTAATATTTAAGGAGTTAATAATTAGAGATTGACTAGGATTCAGATACTACTCTTCCACTGTGGAAGAGTTCTAGTTGATCTCATACTCTAACTCTATCCCTTTCCTAAACCGTGTTCTCTTTGTGTAAGGGGTCTTTCTCCTTATCCAATATGCAACATTTTCGATCGTATTGAGGAGATATTACTTCTGATAAGCTTGGTTTATCTCCTTCACGTGCATCTCACATATTTTGGTTTGATCACAACTGTGCTTCACAAGATGAACCTGATCTATGTTTGAATTCTTTGTCAGTCTTCAAAACTTCACATTTCCTTGGGCCAACAAACATCCAATCCAAATTTCTCTCAAAATTAAAAACGAAATTTAAACACACTTCTTTAAGCTTGTTTAATAATTGTAGGTTACTTTTTTAATCTGATTTTCACCACCCAAAACTTACAAACCGGTAATCTAACTAAGATTTTGAGCTCCAAACACAACAACGAATTGAGTTTTGACAAATAACAATCAATAGGACTCACAACTTTTAGATTCAACTTTGAAAATATGAACTCAAAATTTCAATAATGGAGTTTCTGAGATTTTCTCCTCCTAATGTAAAGCCCATTTAAGCCAGCACATAGTATAAAGTGGGCGGAACTACCAACTTGGTTTCTTAGATATTCTTGTTAATACCTCACCAAATCTTTCACCCAACTTACTTATTGTCACTTCAATTTAAGAGTCATAGGTTTTATTTCTAGGATAATGGTAAGAAAGAACGTAACTCCTAATATAAGAGGAAGAAGCTTCACATTACTTTATTTGACTTTTCTCTTTTTTAACATTTATATATCATTCCAAAATAAGGGACTGCCAAATCAATAACAAAAGTAGTAAAATGAAATTCTAGCCATACATCATCTCTTTTAAAACAATATAAATAGATATCCACCTTAACATTTTGGAAAAGTAAACCAATCCATCGCCCTTCTTCTAGAGAAAAAAGAAATGTCAAACGTCCAAATATTGGTTTTGGTCACTTTGGCTCTAATTATAGTTCAAACAAAAGCAGAAACAATCCAATTCCAATGTGATGATTTGATACCACGAATGAGTTCTTGCCATGGGTTTTTGCTAAGCCAAAATGCAACACCAAACCAAGAGTGTTGTGGTGGAGTGCAAGATTTGGCTAGAGTTGCTGTTGCCTCTCAGGCAGGTCGACAAGCAATTTGTGAATGCTTCAAAACTTCTACGTTGCCAATTTTTCCTCCAACAATTCAGCAAACAGACCAACTTTATCTCTTTTGCAACGTTACTAGCACTATGCCAAATTATCCCGACATTGATTGCTCCAAGTAAACTTAATTTTCTCACCCTTTTACTCATGTATGACAGTTTTGTGTTTGGTATGATGCCATGAAAATATTTTTAGATATTTGGTGGATGAGTGAAATTAACAATTAATTAATACTCCTAATACATTAACAAATTGGAGGTGCTTTGGAACACATTTTGAATGTAAAAATAAAATATATAAGTGTCTACAAATTAATTGAAGCAAGTATTATAAAGTAGTTAAAATTGAGATATTGTAAGGTAATGAACTTTCGCACGGGAAGTCATTTTCATCCTTTTAAGGAATAAATTATCTTGAAAAATACTTTTGATAACCGAGCATGAAAAATTAAATAACTTCCTCATAAAAAAAGTATTTCCATGGGACTTGACGTTCAACGTACCAAACACACCTATTTGCATGGAAATTGTATAAGTATCATTTTCGTCAAACCTTAAAATAATTTATTTAAGTTTGTGTTGACTTTTTCCCCGTTTGCTGTGATTTCAGGGTTTGAAAGAAGAAGAAAATCATCCAAAGGTAGAAAAAATGTAGTGTTGTGTAACAATAGCTATAATGCCTTGTGATATAATTTATTGTTGAAAGGTTAAAGGGGATAGCTAATTATTTAGAGGGGCACCACCTTGAGTTGAGTTCGTATATATGTATTTCCTAATAATGTACTTTAAACGGTATTTTTTTCTTTTATTTCTTTAACCTTTTATTCTTTTTTTATTTGGCTATGGTTTCAGGGTTTAAAAGAAGAATAAAGCCATCCAAAGGTTGAAGAAATGTATCCTTGTGGAAAAATAGCAATAAATGCCTTGTGATAGGAATTGTCATTTCCTTCTTCGGCAGTTTGCCTTACTATTTTAAATAAAAATGAATAAATGATAGATAATGATATGCTGAACAACTATATATCTTTGTCTTTATTATTGAAAATCATTACCTTTTTGTTTATTGCATCTTCTCCAATCACTTTACCGAATGTATATCGTAAATTACACGAATTAAACAAACCTCAACTTCGTATTTTATTAGCACGCAGTACTGTCCCTTGATTATAAATTTACATCTCTCACAAAAAAAAAAAAAATTTTCGGGAAAAAAAAAAAAATCACACCATCAGTACATATTGTGTACGGTTCATAACAGGAGACGTATTTAACTTAAGATTGTGATTTGTAGAAGTGTTAAATGAATCGTGTATTTGCATTGTAGGTTGAATAAATATGCTAAAATTTTACCCCACCAAACCAGTACATGTAATACATGTATTTGTCTTTTATACACGTATTTATATTAAGTAATATACATTTTGATTTTTTTTAACTGCTAAGATTATTTTATTTGATTTAATGTAAAATAGATTATTGATAAATATTTACCAAGGCCACATTAGTTAGCTTCATCACGTTTATAGTCGTCCCCAGTCACTAATTATCGATCATTTCCTTCAAATCGGCAATGTATATATTATGGGTTGATATTCGATCGGCTTAAAGTATGTATATTAATATACATTGTTTCACATTTTACTCATGTCTCGTAGGTTTTGGATGTGTAATGTAATAATTTGTGCTAATTTGTAGTATTTTTATGTGTAACAATCATGCGGAGGCAATTTGGGACGAAGGTGCGTGATTTGAAGCCGAAAAGGAAGAAAAGGGGCGAAGGCACCATGGGGGCGCTACCTGTGGCACACAAAACAAAAACTCCAGATATCCAACGTCAGAGCTAGCGCCCCATGCTACCCTGGCCGCCCGTGACGTGAAGTTGTCCTAGTTCACCCGGGACTTGATTATTTCGACCCCAAGACGCCCCCAACTTGTAAAAAACAAACCTAAACCTATTTTGGCAAGAGAGTCCTGACTTTGAGAGAGGAACAAAAGTACGAAACACTCGGGAGCACGGCGATCATCAATTCTTCCATTCTTCTTCTAGTATTCATAGCTTTTATGTTTGAAAACAGTATATTGATACTTGTTATGTCCATGAGTGGCTAAGAACATTATTATTCTGGAGTTATGGGTCGTTCTTGACTATTGTAAATTGACAGTTTGCTTGATTTTATCATATTAATTTGTTTATTCAATCTTGCACTTAATTATTCTATTGTGTAGCTAACAATGGAGTACTATCTATGAATTTATAGTTGAACTCGAAAGTGGAAACTATAAGTTGCATATAAGGTTGAATAGAATAAGTTCTTGAATCCGGGCATCGGAGAATAAATTCATGATTAGGATAGATATATTTTAGTTGCCTTGCTTGGTTATTTTTGCAGGAAATATACATGCGTCCTTGTCAAGTTTGATTCTATAGACATATAGTATTAGGTTGGCTTGAATAGGCAAGTGAAGCGTCGAAAGAACTTCGCGAGCACAATAAACCCAACTAATCAATAAATTAGATATGTCAAGTGATTACATCAATCCAAAAAATACAATAGGAAAGACGTTAATTCCATAACCCTGGAATATCTCCATCTCATTGAATTCTTCCTAAGTGTTTGTTTGCTCTATTTGCTATATTATTTTCTTGCTTGCTTATTAATTTAGTTCGTAGTAATTTAGTTATAAAAATGACAATCATCTACGTCATACTCACTTGAGCACTAAATATATAAATAGCTTAGATTGGCAAATAGTTGATCATACATTCTCATGGGAACGATACGCTCTTATCATTTATTACTTGTCGACAGCATATACTTGCGTGTGTGTTTGGACCTAACAAGTTTTTGGTATCATTGCCGAGGATTTAGAAATTAGTTATTTCTCTAAAATAAGTATTTATTTATTTTTGTTAAAGTGTTAATACGTTTGACTGTTTCTGACTCTACAAGTGTTCACCTTGAATGCTAAGAAGAAGCAACAGTTTGAACAACCTTCCTCCTCCTGATCCTGAACCCGAAAGACTCTTCCACATGTTAAGGAGGGAGGCGAAATAATGAGCAAGAATTGCAGAGTTGGGTATTGTAGTCCAACCACAGCCAATCAAGATGGCAGGAATGCAGAAAGATCGATGATTGAGGCTGCAAGGCCTAGTCTTGCTAATATGACTCAGGCTATCGTGAAGCCTGACATCACGGAATAATTTGAGTTTAAGCAGTACATGGTGTAGATGATTTAGTCCACAGGGCAGTATATGAGTCTATCTCATGAAGATCTGCAGTGGCACATTCTGAACATTTTGGAGATTACAAATACATAAAACTATCTGAACGTCTCTAAGGATTATGTCAGACTGACTTTGTTTCCCTTTTCACTACTGGGGGAAGCTAAGGAATGGTTAAACCAAGAGCTCACAAACTCGATCCACACTTGGGATGATTTGGCACGAAAATTCTTAATCAAATTTTTCCCCACAAAGGAAACAAAGTTGCTGAGAAGCCAAATTCTTGGATTTCAACAACGAGATGGTGAGACTCTTCGTCAAGCCTGGGAAAAATACAAGAAACTCCTAAGAGACTGCCCACATCATTGTCATAATGATGAGGTATTGGGATATACTCTTGTGGATGGGTTATATGAGACCTCCAAACTGAATCTAGACTCAGCTTGTAGAGGAAGTTGCATGCAAAAGCCATATAGTGAAATTTAGACTCTGCTGAATAATTTCACTGCAAATGATCATAACTGGAAAGGTGAGTGTAACAACCCAACCAGTTGTTATGCTATATCCTCGTTACCCTAGCAAAGACTCCCCGTATGTGATTTTACTATTTTATGACTTACGAGGATAGTTAATTCGTGATTGAAAGGGTTCGGGTTGAAATCGAAATACTTAGTTCCTTAATATTAGCTTAAAATGATTATGTTTAACTTGGAGAAACGTTTGTAGTAAACTACCTCAAAATTGAGATTTGGCGATCCTAATAGGTGCGTATGATAATTTTGGACTTTGGCGTTTGTTCGGATTGGATTTGGATGACCTGAGAGTGTTTCAACACTTAATATTGAAGGTTAAAACAATGAAGGTTTTTCAAGTTCTTTAAATTTGGTTTCAAGTAGATTTTGGTGTTGTTCCATTTGGGATTCCAAGATCGAGAATAGTTTCATATAGTGATTTAAGACTTTCACGTAAAATTTAGCGTCATTATGAGTTTATTTAATAGGAATCGGACGCACGAACTGTTAAACAAAGTTGATTCAAATAATTATTTCTCTGGTACCTTATGTCAATAAAAGTAAAAGAAAGAAAGTAAGGGCGAAAGAAAGATACCAAGGCAATGTTGTATCAGGCTGCCTGTCTTTTTGTAGTTGGATCTCCAAGTTTTTGGAATGCTCCAAATTCGCCTTGAGCATCTAAATATGGGTCAATACCAGCAAAAATATCTCTAAACAAGGTTCTACCACCATGCCAAATGTGTCCGAAGAAGAAGAGCAAAGCAAACGAAGCATGCCCTAAAGTAAACCAACCCCTTGGACTGCTACGAAAAATACTTATTTCAGTTCAGAGTTCCTCGTCTTTTTTTTTAAAGAATAAAAAACTAGGGGGGGGGGGGTGTGGGAAAAAATGACAAGAAGATATGGGAACATAAATTTGGAAGAGATGATGGAGGCAGGAGTTCATTTTGGTCATGGTACTAGGAAATAGAATCCTAAAATGGTGCCTTATATCTTACAAAGCGTAAGGGTATTCATATTACAAATCTTGCTAGAACTGCTCATTTTTTATCAGAAGCTTGTGATTTAGTTTTTGATGCAATAAGTATGAGAAAATAAAGGTACCAAAAATAAATCAGCTGATTCAGTAGAGTGGGCTGCAATAAGTGTCTGGTGTCATTATGTTAATAAAAAGTGGCTTGGCGGTATGTTAACGAATTGTAGAAGTTTTTAAGTTTTATAATTTGATTCATGCGTTTTGGCATCCGATTCGTACTTCTAGATGTTATTTGGTGTTTTGAGCATGCGAGTGGGTCCGTATTATGTTATTGTATGTGTGAGTGTTATTGGATGGGGGTTCCCGGGGCCTCCGGTATGGATCAAATTTGAAATCAGAATCGGAATTTGGCTTGGGAGACTACAGGTGCACTAATGGTTGTGCATCCGCACCTACAAGATTTTTTCCGCAGGTGCGAGTTATTGATCATATGTGTGATTTTGGACAAGGGGCCTGCAACTCACAGAAGCAGAGGAATTTCTGTAAAAGCAGCCTCGCTTCTGCGATAAAAGGGTCGCAGGTGCGGAGGAGGCTAGCGTGGGCAAGGTTGCAGGTGCGAGAAGTGAGCCACAGAAGCGGGCTCGAAGGTGCGGTATCCTTCCGCATGTTCACCCAAAGCCGGGCTAGGTGTCTTTCACAAAAGTGGACCTTTCTCCATAGAAATGGCATCGCAGGTGCGAGCTAAGTCTGCAGAAGCGGAATCGCAGGAGGAAGTGAGGTCTTTTAATTTCAAGACTGAGGCAATTTTAGCTCTCTTTTTTCATCTCTTGGGCGATTTTGGAGCTCTTTGAAGAGGGTTTTTCACCAAGCGCTTTGAGGTAAGTAATTTCTATATGAGATGCGTTTAATACACGTATTTTGGGTAGATTCTTAGCATATAAATTATGGGTTTAGTTGAAAATTATATATTTGAGTTCGTGAGGTTATGGGTAACAATTATCTTTGAAAATTTCCAAATTCAGGCACGTGGGCCTAGGGGTGAATTTTAGGAATCATTCAAATTAGGTTGGTTAATTACTCTAATAGTTGAATTATTAATTTTTGAGCACATATTGATTAAATCACATAATATTTGGCTAGCTTTGGATTTGTTATGCACCAAGTTGGATCCTTAGTGTGAATTTGTGGCCGGAAAGTGAGCTTTTAGATGAAGTAAGTCTCTTATCTAACCTTGTAAGAGGGAATTTACCCCAAAGATGATTTAAATTACTATTTGCTTCTAATTATGGGGGCTAAGTACGCACGAGGTGACGAGAGTCTGTGCGTAGCTACTAATTATGTTTAAGTACGGGTAGTTTAGTACCTAAATCATAAAATACTTATAATGTTTGCACCTTACTTGTTAATTAAAGTACCTAAATTATAGTGAAACTTGATAATGGATTTGTAAAGACCAAATTTTACTTACTTGAGTTTAGACAGGTTACTTGACCATTTATGGAAATTGTGTTTCTTTGTGTATTAGCCTTGTAATAGCTTTTAAATTGGATGTTCATAAAGTATTCTTTCTTCTTTTGGAGTGGGCTAAATGCCTCGGCAGTATAATAGATGCATCTATGGATTGTATCGCTCGACCCTCGACAGTGTACATATTATTCTGGATCGGACCGTATAACCTCGGCATAAATCATGTATGTTTATACTTGAAGCCCAAACACACTTGATACTATTTTCATGAATTGAGAGGTTATAATTTATTTATTTGTTTGGAATTAGTATGTGTTAGTGGAGGACCTTTGGAATTTGTTAATTGATTAAAGAATCATTTAATCAATGTTGTTATTGTGTTAATATTATTATTCACATATTCTATATTGTCTATTTAGCATTTCTGTATATTATTGTTAGTCCATAATAAGTATCGATGTCGATCTCGCGTCTACTTCTTTGAAGTTAGACTAGATACTTACTGGGAACATGTTGTTTATGTACTCACGTTACATTTGGTGCATGATCTGAGACAGGTGACAATCAGTTGTCACCTAACTATCATATACACAGTAAAATTAAACTAACTTCTAACAACCTACTAACCTCTACAGTTAACTCCTTTAACCACAGTTAAGTCCTAACCACTAAATGTTCCAACAAATATGTCTTATATAAAATATGACTTGAGGATTGCTCGATTATAAAATTATTCATTACCAATAGTGTCAAGAAATTGGCGGAATTTGTCCATATTGTTTTTAAATCTTGCAAAAGATAATTCAAAAAACGTGTTTCTTCAAAATTAAAAAGAAAATCTCTAAAAGTTTTTCCGGAAAAATAAAAATTTTATTTTCGTAGAAGTGGTATCACGGGGTTATCAAAGAGAAAGATCTTTCTCCACATGTTAACTAACAAATTTTAAAAAATAATTTTAAAAAAAAAACTGTTCAAATGTATATTCTCTTTGTACAAACGTTTTTTGGAATTCCAAAAGGTGCTCAAACGGCAATACATGCAGGCATATTTGAAGAGATGGTCCACAAAAGTTCAGATCAAGTGGGAGTATTTTCATAGTAGAGTTAGTTAAAAATATAAAATTCTCGCCTAGGTGATGGCTAGATCTTCCACCTTATAATCACGTCCCTATTTTCCCTTCTCCTTTCAAATGTACTATAATTTATTGAAAAAGAAAATTTAGAAGTAGTGACACTCAAGGGAGCATGACACAATAGTAATGCGCACTCAAAGGTCATGAAACAACCTCTAGGTGCAAGTAGGGGCGGATTTAGGTGCGCGGTAGAGGCTTCAATTGAACCCTATTTGCCGAAAATTATGTATAGCAAATAATGTTAAATTTTTTATCTTTATATTTTTAGTACTCTGTATTCGAAAATATATTTAAAAAATTAGTAGCAACGTAAAAACAGTAATATAAAAGAAACAAAAAAATTAATCTGAGCCCACTGAATTCACAGTATTTCCTTAAGGAACATAATTCCCTCCTAATACCCGAGGACCGAGGTTTAGGATTGTTTTCTCCCAGTATAGAATGGATTACCCTCACTGGTGTAGTGGTACTTTAAATCCTAGTGACGAACGAACTCAAAGATCAGTAGCAAATCATGCTTACTGCTTTCTGTCTATTAAAAAAATGTAGAGGGAAAAAAGAGAAATCGGAATTTTTGAAAGGAAAATCTGTGGAAAAGATCATGTATTTATAGCCAAAAAAATTGGATAATACCGAACAGTTGCAACTCTTCATGTAAAGGCCGAAACTCAAATGGCTATTTTATATAACGGTATGCAAATCACCAAATTTAAATGCTGACGGGAAATTCAGCTCTTTAAAAGCTAGAAGAAGTGCAATACTCTTTTCCCCCTCCCATATGGGACAATGTCCCTTTGTCAAAGAGGGAAATTCAAAAAAAAATATTTTTCTCTCCATTTCTCATTCACTCTATTTTAAGCTCTAACAAGCTTAAACCCAACAATATCCCACGTGAATGTGGAATGGATATATCACGACAATATGCATGAAAACTGTGTGATTTACAAGCGAGGATTAATCGCATCTAGATAAGTAGGTATTCCTTTGAATTTTCCATAGTGAACTTATGCCAGATTTACTCGGTCAATCGGTAGGTTTGATATATTTGAACTGTTGAACTGTATACCTAGACAACCATAAATTACACAATCAACCTTTAACCGTCTTTGGGTCTCATTATTGTGTTTGTTTTAGCCATGAACACCACATGATTTCATAAGTGCATAGAGAACTGCCTTACAAAATTCTCCTTGAAATGACTAATACTTCACACTAATGTAGGTGATTTTCAAATATTTCATTGCATAGATACACTATTTGATATATCCCATATCAAATTTAGAAACCATTAAAAATCTTAATGTTTTATCCTCGGTACTGAACATTGTATCATCACGAGAATGGACCAAAAGGTTTAGTTGGTAATGTTGAACTGTCATTAATTACTTTGTTTGAACTACTTGAACCTAGATCTTGGGATATCCGGTCTTCTAGGTTGAGTTACCGCCACAATGACTTTTCCTCGGCCATAGTCCCATTCCCCTCGATGATTTCTCGACTGCCTCTCTAGTCAGGCCTTTTGTAAGTGGACTCGATTCATTATCGCTTGACTTTACGTAGTCAATCGTGATAATTCCTATAAATAGTAATTTCCAAATGATTTTATGTCGTCGTCGTATATGACGAGATTTATCAATATACTTAATGCTCCCAGTCCTTCCAATAGTCGCTTGAGTCTCGCAATGTATGTATACTAGGACCAATGATTTGGGCCAAAATGGAATATCTTCCAAGAAATTTTGGAGGTATTCAGCTTCTTCACCGTCTTTATCTAAGGCGATGAGCACAACCTCCATTGTAGAGAGGGAAATACAAGTTTGTGTGGACGACTTCCAAGACACCACTCCTCTACTAATAGGGATTACATATCCACTGGTAGATTTAAAATTAGTTGAATCGGTAATTCAGTTTGCATCATAATATTCCTCAATCACCGGAGGATAATTACTGTAGTGCAAAGGAAAGTCTTGGGTATGTTTTAAATATCTCAAGACTCGTTTCATCACCATCCAATGATATTAACCTGGATTACTCATGCATCAGCTACATTTACTTATAGCACAAGCTATATATGATCGAGTACAATTCATGATATACATTAAATATCCCAACGTAAGAGCATAATCCAATTGTAATATGTTTTGGCCTTTGTTCTTTGCAAGTGCAAGATTCACGTTAATTGGAGTCTTTGCAACTTTAAAATCTAAGTACTTGAATTTTAAAGAATCATTTTAATGTAATGAGATTGTGACAATGCCAAAGCTTGAGATGTCTTAAGGATCTTAATACACAGAATTCAATCGGCAACTCTCATGTTATGCCCCAAACCTGGCGAGGCGTGGCTGTCACCTGGTGCCATACTCGGCCCGAGTGTACCACTTTGTAACTGTAAACACTGGAGGGGTAACCCTCAACTTAGGCCGATGAGGCTATATTCTGAACCATATGAAAATATTGTCTCTCACATCATAGGAGTAAACATACCCAAAAGCTCATATGTGTATATAAAACTTTGCGGGCTGACGAGGCTGCCATGAACATCTACTGATATGCAAATTATACATGACTTGTCTACAAGCCTCTAGAGATAATTGTATCATTGTCGGGACGGGGCCTCGACCTACCCATCAACCTGTATAAGAAAATGGACTCCATCGTCTAAACATGGTAACTCTGGGAAGTAGATCTTACCAACCAAGCTGATGTTTGGATCTACCTACGGAAAGGTCTATCCAGCTATCTATCAGGACCTACAGGCATGAAATGTAGCATCCCCGGCAAAATAGAAGTTAGTAAGAAATAATGTATCGAGTATATGAGGTAACAGATTAACTGAAAGCTGAAATTGAGTTGATAATATAATAACTGAAAGTAATTGGGAGTCAAAGATAATCTGAAGATGTGCTTACCTATTGATACTGACTCAACTCTCTCAATATAGTAAGTAAAATAGTTGTCTGGCCCTATAAGGTTCGGTATGTGTAAATGTGCTACCATAGTAGGCTCGCACATAGGCGTTCGGTCATACTAGGCTCTATATCTCGGTCATCATGTACTCGCTCATAGGCGCTCGGCCATAGTAGGCTCGATATATAACTTACCATCCGACCAGAGGTTGCCCAATAGGGGCCTGCCAACCGATAATAGCTCGATGGTGGTAAAAATATTGTAGTACTACCCAATAGGGGCTTGCACCCCGATTATAGCTCGATATATATATATATATATATATATATATATATATATATATATATATATATATATCCATTTTCTCTCTTGACTGGAAGAAGACAATACTTAACTAAATATAAAATGTTGATAAGGTAGAATACTGTAACTTATGAGAATGGGATAATGTACATAAACTTAGGAGTACGAACTTCTCTTTGTGTCTCGTTATCAAACGCATGTAGTTAAGAGATCATGCCAAAATGATGAAAGGTTTAGCCGTAACATACCTTATCAAAATCTATCCAATAACCATGTTAAACTCGTATCATTTCACCTTAATCTACAATAATGAGAACAATATTATGATCAAGTTATGGAAGTACAACTATTGCACAACGAACTGCAAGCTTATTTATAATAAAACGGGCAACATCTCCCATATAATCTTTACTTTATCCAAATTTGACATAACACCAACAACAACAAGAACACAACAATAACAACATGTATACATCATTTACAAACCTTATATCCACCACAAAATACTACAAAAAAAAAGACCTACACACCCCAGTTAGTTCATATGCAAAATGACAACCCTAGTAGTGTCAAACAACCCGAAAATGCAATGACGAACGACCAGAAAACCACCCTAACATTATATGGTGTTTCTCACACCCTTTATCCTCCTAAACTCCATAAGAAGTAGCAAAAGAGACAACCCAACAGCAACACTAGATAGCCCACAAAACAGTCTTACAAGTTCAGCAACTCAAAATTGATTTTTTAGTTTACTAAAATACATTTCGACTTGTCTTTTCTTTCAAATTAAGTAACACAACCAACAGTACATAATTAATCCTCTTATACTATAAACCAACCATGAAACAACTTGAAAATAAGTTTACAACCAACTAACATTGACGTAACAACAAATAGCACACCGCTCTATTGAAACTCGCTAGGTCTAGTCTTTATGATCGAGTTACAACTCATACAAGCCAAGATAATGGAGGGAGAAGCATAAATTTACCTTGGATTAAGTATAACCCATGAAAACTAGCCTTTCTTCATCTAAAATCAGTCACCCAACACAGCTACAAGAAGGAGAAAGAGAAACTAGCAAGTTGTCCAAGCTTTTCGGCAGTAGAATCATATCATAACACCCAAAATAACCTAGGCTTTGTGTGGGATTTTTTGGGAGGAGTTGCAGGGGTTAAATTTTATTTTCATGGGCAAAATGATGGATGAAATAAATGAGTTGATAATCCCTCTTGGCCGACTTTGGGGCTTTTAACTGAGGCCTCTCCTTTTGGCAAGTAGGTGATGCACCTACTTGTCACCTACCAATCTGCATAGTCTCGTAAAAATGCGAATATCTATATACTCCAATTTGTATCAATGAATGGTTTAATGCATTAGAAACTAAACTCGAAGATCTTCATTTGATAGGTAGATCATCCCGTAATTCCAAGTACTTTGAGATAAATGCTCGGCTGCATTTGACATAATGTTTAGCATATTTGTGAATGTAACTTGTGATGATCTTTGCCAACTTTTATTCTACAACTCGCTTGATTTCAAAACACAACACACGACTATCATAAGAGTAAAATAACTCATAACATAACCTCTTTATTATTTTTAGCACCCTAGTCTCACCCCAAAATTACATATTATAACATTTCCAACTTGTCGACTTTCGACGAAACCTATTTTCTTCAATTCATTCAGCTTCTAAGCCTTCTAACTATCACGACCCAAAATCCACTAGTCGTAATGACACCTAACCCAACCTGCTAGGTAATCCAACTAATATCTATCCAATTTCAATGATATTTAACAGGACAATTAATCAAAGAAATTATCTAAATCTTATACATTCTCAAGGACTGGTAGTACAAATCATGAGCTTCTAAGAATAGAGTTTACAAAGCTGATATGAAGTAAATATATCTTCTGTTTGAAAAGTACATAAACAAAGTTTTATAAATCTAAGGCTACCATGAACAAAAGGAAGTTGAGTATGTATCGCATCTGCACCTTCAATGCTAGCTTCCACTATGCACAGTAACGTCGACATCCAACATCGGCATGCAATGTATAGGAAGTGTAGTATGAGAACAATCAACCATATGTACTCAATAAGTAACAAAGCTAACCTTAGGTTGAAAGTAGTGACGAGCTGGAACATAGGTCGGGTCCAACAATAATAACTAACAGCTGTTCATAACAATGTAATGCAAGTAAACAAAGAAGTAGCTCAGAGATAACATGCTCAGCCTTTTCATAATTTTCCGAAAAATAGTTCCACTATTTATGTATATCAGTGAAAACCCAATCTTTTACCAAAAACTTTTAAAAAAATGAGATAGTTTTAAAATTATAATTTTTTCCAAAATTTGTTCCACAATAAATAAGATGTTGTGAGCACGTGATTTTTGCCCTATAAGAGAATCACTCCCAAAACAAAGTCAAAATAAAATAATTTTGGGTTGTGTGTGATTTTTGTGGATTTTTTTTGTTATTTTATTGTTTGTATTTATCTGTGCGTATTTGTTTGTTTAAAATTAATAAAAAATAAAATAAAATACAAAAATATGTCACATTTGGCATTTAGGATTTAATTCTACAACTAGGAGTAATCAAGTTTGTTTTACAAAAATGAAAATTACAAAAATAGGCATCTTTCGCATTTTTTAACATTTAATGTTAAAATTGCGCAATTTTATTTTTATTGGTGTTTATTGTGTATAATAATTATTGTTAGGAGTTTAATTAGTGTTTTTCTAGATAACTTAGTTTATAACTTAATTTAGAATTTTAGTTTTATTAATTAAAAGAAAAGAGAAAAAATAAGAAGAACAAACTAGGATTGGGCCAATTTTCGGAATTAAAATTAGGCCCAAAAACTAACCCTACCCAACCCAAATATCCCAAACCCTACCCCTAATTTCATCAGCCCCCTTTTTCATTTTGTCACATTCCCTCTCCCATTTAGAAGACTAAGTCTTCTTCTTCTCCAAACAAGAAACACATTAGCAAATCCTAGCAAAACCCTAGCCGCAAACCACCCTTCACCTCCGCGAATCACCTCGCAAATCACTAGCCGCCAGCCACGACATAGCCTAGCCCTCCCCCGTCGCCTTCACAGCAGCTGGTCGACGGCAGCAGCTGGTCGTTGGCAGCAGCAGTGGCCTCACCTTCGACCATGGCTGCCATGTCCTAAGACCGCCCAGCTCGTCCTTTCTTCTTCACGTCCGGCGTCGTCTCGTCGTCTGGTAGCTTTGTCTTCAACTGCTGCGTCTTTATCATCACCAACATCATTTGTCCAGCAGTTCCGCCGCCTAGCAACAGTCATGGCGAGTCGTCACCATGCTGTCCGTCGCCGGCAGCAGTCATGGCGTCGTCGTCGCTCGTTACCTTGTTGTCCGTCGTCGCGTCCAGCAGTTATGGTGAAATCCGTTACCCCAACTGTCCGGAGGCGTCATTGTCATTGCCTTCAGCTGCTGTCCGTCATCCATGAATGAGCAGTGGCGAAACTCCATGAACAAACAACAACATCCACCAAGATCCGAGTTCGATATGGGTTCGTTCAAATTTTCAGATTGTTCTTTTCAAATTTTTTCCTTCTTTTGATCTATTTTTTGTATTATTTGTTTTGGTTCAAAGTGTTGGTTGTATTATGGTTTTATTCTTTCTATTTTTCAGATTGTTGTTCTTGGTTTAAAGTGTTGGTTATGATTTTTGTCTTAAATTTTCAGATTATTTTTCTTGATTTAAAGTGTTGTTTATGATTTTTGTCTTAAATTTTTAGATTATTGTTCTTGGTTCAAAGTGTTAGTTGTGATATTTGTCTTGTTCATTTCAAATTTTCAGATTATTTTTCTTGATTTAAAGTGTTGGTTATGATTTTTGTCTTAAATTTTCAGATTATTGTTCTTGGTTCAAAGTGTTAGTTATGATATTTGTCTTGTTCGATTCAAATTTTCAGATTGTTGTTTTTAGTTTAAAGTGTTGGTTATGATTTTTGTGTTCATTTTTATTTTTACAGATTGTTGTTATTGATTTAAAGTGTTGGTTATAATATTGTCTTGTTCATTAATTCTTCTTCTTTCTCAAGATCTTTTATTCGGTCAGATTTTTCTTCTTGAGTTGTTTGTGATTAAGGATTGGTTATAGCTGTGTAGTGACTAGTAGCTAATAATCAGTTAGTTGTAAATCAGAGAGGTTTAAATACAGATTGTCAAAGGATTTTTCAGGGGTATTTTTGGATGTTGGAAGATTTTAAATATTTAGTGTTAGTGGTCTGCCAGTAAGAATATGCAATATGCCATTAATTAATGAATACTTTAAATAAAAAGGGGATCTGTAGTGCAAGAATACACCATGTCTAATGCCTTTAAATGCTGGAAATCAGATACAAGAGGGATTAATGATAAAAGAGTGCAAAGGCACATGGGAAAGGAATAAAAACAGGCTAAAGTAAAAGTTTGGAATAAAAAATGGCCAATGTTAGTCTTTAAATAGATTGATTTGGGAGAAGTGAGGAGGGGGGAAGCACTGAAATATTGAGAGAAAGATTGAGAGTTTTTGGCAAAAAGATTGGAAAAATAGAGTTTATTTTTCAGAAAATAATAGAGCTAAAAGAGTGACATTAAGGCTGAAATTTTCTTACTAGATTTCAGATTTCAGAAAATAGTTGAAGTGTTGGGTTATTATTCCATTGAGTGTTATTAAGATATTTTGCTATTGTTCCCTTGGTTTTCTGCTGATTTTTTCTTCGGATTCAAATCTGCACTGGATATTTGTTTGATTATACTGGCTGTTGTTGCTCTACTGTTGTTGCTGTGTTGTTGCTTTGCTACTGCTGACTATCTTCTTCTTTGCTTTCCAAATACCAGGTACACAACTAATACATTGGTTCTTGTAAGTTGAAAATTGAAGCATGAATGCAAAGAAAAATGAAGATCTGAAATTTTAAACTTATTATAGTTCTTTACTTATTTTGTATATACATTAGAATATTTATTCCTTTAGAATCATGTAGATGTTTGTTTATGTATGACTGAACACTTTATAGTAGTGTAGTATGCGAACTTCGCATGTATGCCAGTTAAAAGGTATTAATGGCGCGATAGGCTATTTTATGTTATTATATATTTTTTTTAATATGTCATAAACAATTTAGGCCATTTAGACTATTCTTGGATAATCCGATAGTTACCACTAAACAAATGGTTATTTTGAATCTTATAGGAATATTGTTTAATTAGATATAATTGGTTAATTTCAGCATGTAAATGACTTAGATTAATTAAAATCAGACTTTCAAGTTTTTTCACCTTAAGCAGAATACTACTTTAAATTGGCAGAATATTTATTAACAAAAATAATACCATTTTTAGTTTGCAAAGTATGAGTATGTATAAAATAAGTTAGTTTGGCCCAACTAAAATAAAGATTGGCCCAGGTCCATGTTTTGTACTACTCATGTTGGGCTTGGGCCCATAATTGTCAAAAGACTGTATAGCCATATTTATTTTAGAATTAGCAAATTGTGGTCGAAACCCGGTTACAATGAGTTTAAATCATGTGAATAAATTAGAATCTTTTCTTATTTTGTATTTTTTAGAAAATGAATTTAATAAAGAAAATATAGCAACTTTAGGATCATCCTTTTAAATAAATAAGACGAATCCCACCGAATAAAAAGACATAAAATTGCGGGATTTTCCTAAATGTATATATAAAATACTTAGATTTCGAGATGTGTCTTTTCTTAGCGAATTTCACGGCCTTCTCAAAAATGTAAATAAGTAATCGCTCTAGGCACGTATTTTAGTAATTTTACCTTCTTAAATACGGGTGTGCATTTCATGCGGCCCAAATCCAAATCCCAAAATGTTGAATAAGAATGTGTCGAGGATCCGGGTGCATTTCATGTGACGTGATTTGAAACATATTTTTAGGCAACATTCTCTTTCGTAAATAATAATAATAATAATAATAATAATAATAATAATAATAATAATAATAAAAGCGGTAAAGGGATATTAATTTGCATTAAGTACATAACTGTTAAAATCAGATAAATAAGCCGAATATGACAGTTAAGCGACCGTGCTAGAACCACGGAATTTGGGAATGCCTAACACCTTCTCCCGGGTTAACAGAATTCCTTATCCGGATTTCTAGTTCGCAGACTGTTAAACAGAGTCATTCTTTTCCTCGATTCGGGATTCAACCGGTGACTTGGGACACCATAAATCTCCCAAGTGGCGACTATGAATTAATTAAATAAATCCCATTTCGATTGTCCTTTAATTGGAAAAACTCCCTTGTACGTTTATCCCTCGGGGTAAGCGCGCCGAAAGGAGGTGTGACAGCTCTGGCGACTCTGCTGGGGATACAAACCCAGAACCACTGGTTCGGGGTTTAAGAATTCGAGCTTTGAATAATTGTTGTATTTGGCTTATTTATTATCTGATTTTATTATATGTTTGTATTAATGTGCTAAATATTGTTTTTACTGCTTTGATGTTTTGTGAATTGTATATAAATTGTGTCGATACCCATTTTTTTTCTGAGTCTCTTTGAAATATAATCTCGGGCATTTGCTGGACATAGCCCGTTTTTTCTCAAGATAGCTGTGGTGCTTGGCACCCAGTGAAGGATTTGTAGTCACACCTGTTTAGGCGGGGAGCATTGTCAATTAAGCCGGAAAGCCATGCTACCGGTGCACTGACACTCCTCGGCTCGAGTTGTCCGCTCGGGTAAGCCAGGTCTAGAACAATAAACTCAGGTTTCTAAACCTAGAATAACAAAGCTTCATGCCGGATCCCTAGTAGGAACGTTTATTTGCATCATGTTGCATTTGACTTAGGGGACTCAACACAGGGGTTGGGTCCGTCTAGGACAGGTGACCTGAAATGAAAAGACCATCCTGCTGCATCCTGTTTGTTTTATGCATATATTTGCTTCAGACTTGCAGGCTAATATATTGAGGAAAATGAAAAAAAAATAGTCTCAAAATAGTTTGTTTTTACTTACTTAAAAAGAAAAAAAAATGTTTGTTGTAAAATAAAAAATGTTTGATCAAAATAAAATAAAAAAAAATACTTTCAAAATAGTTTGTTTTTTTTTACTTAAAAAGGAAAAAAAACGTTTGTTGTAAAATAAAAAATATGTGATTTCAAAATAGTTTGTTTTTTTTTACTAAAAAAAAAAGAAAAATTTTGTTTTAAACTTAAAAAAAAATGTGTGAAAAAATAATAAATAGTTTGTTTCCTTTAAAGATGTAGTTTGTTTGACCGAACTACGCAGGTTTGATTCTCCCCATTAGGTGGGATACGTAGGCAACCCTCATCGGGTCCAACCACCCCTTCAAAAAATAAAAAAAAAATGTCGAAGTTTTAGTTTTCAATAAAATCAAAGTAACGCTGTTTTTGAAAATAGCCGAATGTTCCGAAAGGACACCGGAAGGCTGTTTTTGCAAAAATGGCTACTTTGAAGTCTTTTCTTTTTCTTTTTAATAGCCTTGAAATATTCCTTGTGGAAATGTTGCAAGGCCATAGCCGCAAAATCAAGTCCGGGTTCACACCCTTTTTGCAAAAATAACCACAAAATGTCAAAATTTTTATTTTTGTTATAAATAAGTCGGGTAATGCTATTCTTGCTTAAAATAAGCCGAATGTCCCTTAAAAGGACGTCGGAAGGCCGTTTTTGCAAAAATAGCCACTTTGAGTCATTTGTAAATAATTTTGGACACAGACTGGAAATATTCCCTCGCGGAAATGCGAAAGGATGTATCCGCAAAAAAATCAAGTTTTGAGTCATCACTCAACTTTACAAAAATAACCACTTTATCAAATAAGCCATTACATGGCCGGAGTTTTGTTGAAATAGCCACATTTTTGCATTTTAACTTCCTCAGTCTTGTGTTGGCCTGTGTCGTGCTGAACGATGCCCCATAGGCCCCAGGATAAAAAAAATTTTGAATTGGCATCTTCTGAAATAAAATTTTGCAAAAAGAGCCACTTTGTCTAAATAAGCCATTACATGGCCAATTTATGAAAAATAGTCTTGTATTGGTTTAGGGTGATGCCGAACAATGCCCCATGAGCCACAGGATAAAAAAAAAAAAATCAAGTTTTATCTTTCTTAAATAAATTTTGCAAAAATAGCCATTTTGTCAAATAAGCCATTATGTGGCCAATTTTGTAGAAATAGTCATAAGTGACACCAAAAATATTTTTATTCTTGTAGAAATCTCCGACACAAGGTGTGAAAGTTTTTCATCAGAGTTTGTAGTTGGAGTCGGCTTTTACAATTTTTATTTCAAAAAAAAAAGAGAAAAAAAAATCAAATATTCATCTCTTTATTTCTTGCATTAATTTGCAAGAACTACGCTCGGTCTGATTCATGCGGGGTCATGATACGTAGGCAATCTCCATAAGATTCGACCACAACTGTATATGTATATAAAAAAAAAATAAAAAATAAAAAAAATGGAAGTTAATAACAAGAGAGGTTTTCAAGGATAATGGAAAAGGAAAAGCTGGAGTGATGCATGTAACAAATACATATATGGTTGACTGACTAAGTGCATTACATCCAATGTGTGATAACATATCTGTTAAACTCTGTGAGCTTACAAGTTTGTTGCATTTCCAGAAAGTTTAGCGGTTGGCTTGACAGAATATTCTGGCCAATCACCATTACCATACTAGATCAAAAGGGCCAATTCTAGCAAGCATGTCTAGTTCCGGCAAGAGTCTCGATGGAGAGAAAACAGAGATACAGATAATGAAAGATGAGGTGGATCGGTTGAGACAACAAATAACAGAGATGCACCTAGCCTGGGCTAGGGGACAGTCACCACCAAACCTGCCTACTCTTACACCAGTTCCAGAGCGACCGCCTATGGATCCCTCGACAAGTGCACCAATCTATCCATATTATCAAGGGGAAAACCCTTATACATCCCAGGTTCCACCAGCTAGACAAAATACTCCTCCTCCTGTCACCCTTGTTTTCGTGGCACCTCCACCTGCTACTTTACAGAAGTCGTCCGGTGAACCGCTTTTTCAAATACATGACAATCATTGTTATGATCCCGAGCCTACCTTTAAGGCTCCTGAACCGCATTCACACACCCCTCACTGGGATAACCCGGCAGAACCGGAAAAGCACTTCAAAAGTTTGGAGCATGAGGAAGTTATTCGGAAAGTCAAAAGCTTGGAGCAATCCTTCAGGAATATGCATGGTTTAGGCAACCAAGTCAGCGTTGCTTACAAAGATCTGTGCCCATTTCCAGATGTCCAGTTGCCCGCTGGGTTCAAAATGCCCAAGTTTGATCTATACGAGGGGCATGGTGACCCAATAGCACATCTCCGAGGTTTCTGCAGCAAAATGCGAGGAGCCGGAGGGCGAGATGAAATTCTGATAGCTTACTTCGGTCAGAGTTTGGGAGGGTCTGCACTAGAGTGGTACACCAGGCAGGATCCCGGCAGATGGTTTACATGGGATGACCTGGCCCAAGCATTCATCAGCCAGTTTCAATATAATCTTGAAATAATCCCTGATCGCTTATCATTGCTCAAGCTAGAGAAGAAACCCGCTGAAAGCTTCATAGAATTTGGGTTCCGCTGGAGGGAACAGGCAGCAAGGGTGGATTCCCCGATGAGAGAGAATGAAATGGTAGACTACTTCTTGCAGACACTGGAGCCAACCTACTTTAGTCACCTGGTGACATCAGTTGGTAAATCTTTCAATGAGGTGGTCAAAATGGGCGGAATGATAGAAGAGGGACTTAAGTCCAATAAGATATTGAGCTATTCCGCGTTGAAAGCAACAACTCAAGCTATTCGGAATGGCACAGGGGTTGCATTCGGGAAGAAGAGAAAAGAAGAAGTCGCAACGGTAGAGGAGGGCACTTGGTCCACAGCAAAAGGTCCTTCACCTCATTACCAAGCCAGACCCTACCACCCAAATCACCCTAATCACTCTCCCCGAAACACATATCCACCACCAAGGGCCTACAATAACCCTCCAGGACCAGGTTTCCGAGGGAATCATGCTTTCAGAAAGGAAAAGGCACAAAGAACCTTCACCGAGTTGGGAGAAACTTATACTGCTCTGTTCCACAAATTGAAGCAGATAGGTTTGTTAAGTCCTGTTGAGACAAGATTGCCAAATCCCTTACCCCCAAATGTGGATCGCTCAGTAAGCTGTGAGTATTGTTCGGGAGCTCCCGGACATGATACCGAGAAATGTTGGAAACTGAAACATGTAGTGCAAAATCTTATTGACACCAATAAGATCGAAGTTCAGACACCAGAGGCACCCAACATTAATCAGAATCCATTGCCGGCTCACCCTTAGACCCAACATATAAGAAGTCATGCTTGGTAATCAGGAGAAGTTTCGGTGGTTTGTTTTGTTGTCATTTCTTTTTGTCCGAGTTGTTTTCGGGGTTGTGACCCGGATCTTGTTTTGAAGTGAAACCCCCTTATCTTTCCAGTCTGGTCATTGCAGTTTGCTTGGTCGTTTCAAGTTTCGTTTTAGTTTTGTATTTTGGTTTGCTTATTTGTATTTGAATCATTTCGCCGTTTAGTTTTATGAAACTTTCGATCTTTTATTACCCCAGTCATCTTGTGTTTAGTTCTTCTATTTTTTTAATTTTGTCATTTGTTCGAACGCCGACTCTAATGACATGGCATCACATATAATTTTGGCCTAATATTAAGGGTTAATCATGAAGCAATTGGAAGATAATCAAGGCATTTTAAAAGAAATAAAATGATTTGGGATTATTTGGAGCCCGAATCATATGAGACTGGGGCAGGTAAAACATAAAGAAACCCTTAAAGGAAAATTGGCCATGCTAAGACGGGGTTCGCTCGTGATACTGAAAGTGTCGTCCAGCAATACTTTAAAATGACGGATGAAAAAGGCGAATGGACGATATGGTTATCAATCGGGGCACAAACAGAAGATGTCGTGAATATGTTGTTTGAACTTGGCATGTTTTGAAAATTGGAATGACGAAGGCATTTTGTTCTGCTATCCAAACACTTTATCCATTGTCAACCCTTTGAGCCTTAATTTAAATTCTTTTATACCCCTCCTTCGGAATTAGTTGCAAAGACTAGAAACACAAGTTTGAAAGACGAGAGAAGAAAGGGATAAAGAAAAAGAAAAGAAAAGAAAACAACAAAAGAGATAAAAAAAATGAAAAAAAAAAGGAATTGGGAACTACGTTTGACCTGATTCCTTAAAGAGGATACGTAGGCGCTTCACAGCTCGGTCATAATGTAAATAAAGTAATAAAAAATTCCCCAAGTAAAAACTGGGGCAAAGAAAAATTGTGTTGATTATAAATAAATTTAGGTCCGAAGGTTGTAAATTTTGAACCCAAAATTGATTTTGTTTTGAGCCTTCAATACCATTTCTTTCTAACCCTGACCAAATCCCACATTACGGTCCAAAGAAAGACCTTCTGATCAGTCTTCAAAAGATGCCACGTCAGGCGAGTGAGAGAGTCCTATCGGAATATAACACTCTGATTCCCAGCAGAAAAGACTCTGATTCCCAACAGAAAGGAAATACGAGAGAGTCTTAGCAGTGACACCCCAATCCCCAGCTAAAAGTGATACAAATGAGAGAGTCTTACCGGTGAAAACCTTCACAGGCACCATAAGGCGACGAAAGCTGAGAGAAAATCAAAATGAGAGAAGCTTGAAAGTGAAAACCCGTCGGGCACTACAAGTCGAATAAAGGTGATAATCAGATGGAAATCACGAGACAGAAATCGTGAAAGGCGATTAACGACGGAGGATAGGCCATATGTGCATGTCATGACCAGTAGAGTTGGTATCCGCATTTGATAAGTTTTATAGTGTTTCTTGTTAGAGAGTCAGTTCTCCTCTGTCTTCTATTTGTTGTTTCTTTTTATTTTTCTCTTTTTGTCAAAACTTCCCCCGTCAAAGTCTGTCTAGTCAAAACATAGTGAGAAATGACTTCAAAACTTACCACCAACTTTCCAATTATTATGCAAGGCAAGGAAATGCCATTGACGGCAGAGAAGTATGGTGCAAAGAAGATTATCAAACTGGGGCAGAAAATTTTCTTCTCAGTTTGAAAATTTTCTGGAAGTCAATACCCACTTGGGAAGAAGACAAGCCTTAAGGGAAATGGTCTTCGAACCAGTGTCATCCTCAACAGTCTTCAAGAAGAGTGAAACACCGATTTTGAGGAAATGAAAATCCACCAACAGTGTTATCTTCAACAAGTTCCGAGGTGGTCGGACAACACAGAGTGGTAAAGGAAGAAAGGAAATCCCACCTTCAACAAAATAACCCCCAGCAAGTTGAGAACGAGGAAGGGATAAATGGAAAAACCCATCACCAGCAGGAATATCATCTCCAGCAAATGAAATCATTCCCCAACAATGTTTTGGGAACCCCGAGCGAGGGAAAGGAGAAAAGGAAAAAACCACCCCACGGGAGCGGCACAACCGCTCACAATGTTTTGAACTAACAAATTTTCTTTGATTTGAAACAGGGAAAGAAAATGCTATTGATAGCAGAAAGTCATGCCACAAGGAAGAACACCAATACTGGGGCAGAAAATTTTCCGCCGTTGTTGAAAATTTTCTCGGAGAAACGAGGAAGGCAATTCAAGATGACGTGTCAGGTTTGTCCACCTTCAAATAGGATGTTTCAGGTTTGTCCACCTTCGAACAGGACGTCTCAGGTTTGTTCACTTTCATACATTGATATCATGGGAGTATTCGCCCTCGAATAGGATACAATGGGAGTATTCGCCCTCGAATAGGATACGATGGGAGTATTCGCCCTCGAATAGGATACAATGGGAGTATTCGCCCTCGAACAGGATACGATGGGAGTATTCGCCCTCGAACAGGATACAATGGGAGTATTCGCCCTCGAATAGGATACAATGGGAGTATTCGCCATCGAATAGGATACAATGGGAGTATTCGCCCTCGAATAGGATACAATGGGAGTATTCGCCATCGAATAGGATACAATGGGAGTATTCGCCCTCGAATAGGATACAATGGGAGTATTCGCCCTCGAATAGGATACAATGGGAGTATTTGCCCTCGAATAGGATACAATGGGAGTATTCGCCCTCGAATAGGATACAATGGGAGTATTCGCCCTCGAATAGGATACAATGGGAGTATTCGCCCTCGAATAGGATACAATGGGAGTATTCGCCCTCGAATAGGATACAATGGGAGTATTCGCCCTCGAATAGGATACAATGGGAGTATTCGCCCTCGAATAGGATACAATGGGAGTATTCGCCCTCGAATAGAATACGATGGGACTATCCGCCCTCGAATAGGATATTTTATCGTTTGTTTTATTTTACATTGTCCTTTGCATATTTCATAAATTATTACCAGAATGCATTTTTTTTTTAATTCAAAAGTTGCTACTAAAAACAGGCGCCTACCTGTATAACAAAAGGCAAGTCTTCAGTCTTTGCATTGCAGGCCTCGAAACCAGTAACCCACCGTAAAGCAGAAGGTTACAACAAGAGATCCCAGCGCAAATTCAAGCGCATGAGTCAAAGGAAAGGAGGGAATGAAGGAAAATTTTCCCAGCATCATTATCCTCAGCAAGCAAGTAAACAGTTCTAAAGATATCCCCAGCAGTCAGGAGGGAAAGCAACATGACCTAGGAGAAAAGCAGTTCCGAAACAAGGCAATTTAGGAGAAATGATGGTTCAAGAGTCGATGCAGCAAGAATAAAATGGTACAAGAAGCAAAGGAAGGCCGATTTATTTTGAAGTTGTAGTTGAAGTCAGGGAGCCCGCCTGAAGAATGGAGTGGCGATTTATTTTGAAGTTGTAGTTGAAGTCAGGGAGCCCGCCCGAAGAATGGAGTGGCGATTTAGTTTTGAAGTTGTATCTGAAGTCGGGGAGCCCGTCTGAAGAATGGAGTGGCGATTTATTTTGAAGTTGTAATTGAAGTCATGGAGCCCGCCTGAAGAATGGAGTGGCGATTTAGTTTTGAAGTTATGATTGAAGTCAGGGAGCCCGCTTGAAGAACGGAGTGGCGAGTTATTATTTTTGAAGTTGTTGTTGAAATCAGGTGCCCGTCTGAAGAATGGAATGGCGATTTTTGATTAAGAGTTTGTCGATAAAGTCAGAAGCCCGCCGGAAAAGCAGAACGGCGTCTCAATTTCCAAGATTTGATAAGGATAGTGAAGAATCGGAAAGTTACAGAGTGTAACAGAAATCCCCGGCATAAATCCAAGTTCATAAGCAGAAGGAAGGCAACAAGGATCAGAAAGATAGATTCAGACTTCGAAGGAAAACAATTCGAAGATCGCAAGGAAGGGACCAATGGTCGGAGTTCGGCAATCAAGATAGGCCGAAATAACAATTGTCATAAGAGAAGAAGCATGTGAAGAAACATCAGAGCCAGCAGGATGGCAAGGAACATGACAAGATCAAGTTGAAAAGATAGATAAGAATTTGCAATACTGTAACCTAGTCTTGTTTCTTATTTTTCGTTTAGCACGGTGTAATAAGGAGATCAGTTAAGCAGTGGCAACAGCAACAGCAGCAGTAACAACAAGATCACAGCAGTCATGGTAGTCCCAGCTACCAAAACTTCCCGAACTACATTGACCTGATTCCCTTTTAGCTAGGGATATGTAGGAGACCTTTTGAAGCAAAGGTTCGGTCAAACTTTTCCAAAAAATGCTTCATACGGAGTGCTCAAACGGGCAAAAATCGCTCGTATCCGCTCACTTATCTTTGCACGAAAACTCTTCATGTTTCCGCGCAAAGAGGGGCAGCTGTGAGCACGTGATTTTTGCCCTATAAGAGAATCACTCCCAAAACAAAGTCAAAATAAAATAATTTTGGGTTGTGTGTGATTTTTGTGGATTTTTTTTGTTATTTTATTGTTTGTATTTATCTGTGCGTATTTGTTTGTTTAAAATTAATAAAAAATAAAATAAAATACAAAAATATGTCACATTTGGCATTTAGGATTTAATTCTACAACTAGGAGTAATCAAGTTTGTTTTACAAAAATGAAAATTACAAAAATAGGCATCTTTCGCATTTTTTAACATTTAATGTTAAAATTGCGCAATTTTATTTTTATTGGTGTTTATTGTGTATAATAATTATTGTTAGGAGTTTAATTAGTGTTTTTCTAGATAACTTAGTTTATAACTTAATTTAGAATTTTAGTTTTATTAATTAAAAGAAAAGAGAAAAAATAAGAAGAACAAACTAGGATTGGGCCAATTTTCGGAATTAAAATTAGGCCCAAAAACTAACCCTACCCAACCCAAATATCCCAAACCCTACCCCTAATTTCATCAGCCCCCTTTTTCATTTTGTCACATTCCCTCTCCCATTTAGAAGACTAAGTCTTCTTCTTCTCCAAACAAGAAACACATTAGCAAATCCTAGCAAAACCCTAGCCGCAAACCACCCTTCACCTCCGCGAATCACCTCGCAAATCACTAGCCGCCAGCCACGACATAGCCTAGCCCTCCCCCGTCGCCTTCACAGCAGCTGGTCGACGGCAGCAGCTGGTCGTTGGCAGCAGCAGTGGCCTCACCTTCGACCATGGCTGCCATGTCCTAAGACCGCCCAGCTCGTCCTTTCTTCTTCACGTCCGGCGTCGTCTCGTCGTCTGGTAGCTTTGTCTTCAACTGCTGCGTCTTTATCATCACCAACATCATTTGTCCAGCAGTTCCGCCGCCTAGCAACAGTCATGGCGAGTCGTCACCATGCTGTCCGTCGCCGGCAGCAGTCATGGCGTCGTCGTCGCTCGTTACCTTGTTGTCCGTCGTCGCGTCCAGCAGTTATGGTGAAATCCGTTACCCCAACTGTCCGGAGGCGTCATTGTCATTGCCTTCAGCTGCTGTCCGTCATCCATGAATGAGCAGTGGCGAAACTCCATGAACAAACAACAACATCCACCAAGATCCGAGTTCGATATGGGTTCGTTCAAATTTTCAGATTGTTCTTTTCAAATTTTTTCCTTCTTTTGATCTATTTTTTGTATTATTTGTTTTGGTTCAAAGTGTTGGTTGTATTATGGTTTTATTCTTTCTATTTTTCAGATTGTTGTTCTTGGTTTAAAGTGTTGGTTATGATTTTTGTCTTAAATTTTCAGATTATTTTTCTTGATTTAAAGTGTTGTTTATGATTTTTGTCTTAAATTTTTAGATTATTGTTCTTGGTTCAAAGTGTTAGTTGTGATATTTGTCTTGTTCATTTCAAATTTTCAGATTATTTTTCTTGATTTAAAGTGTTGGTTATGATTTTTGTCTTAAATTTTCAGATTATTGTTCTTGGTTCAAAGTGTTAGTTATGATATTTGTCTTGTTCGATTCAAATTTTCAGATTGTTGTTTTTAGTTTAAAGTGTTGGTTATGATTTTTGTGTTCATTTTTATTTTTACAGATTGTTGTTATTGATTTAAAGTGTTGGTTATAATATTGTCTTGTTCATTAATTCTTCTTCTTTCTCAAGATCTTTTATTCGGTCAGATTTTTCTTCTTGAGTTGTTTGTGATTAAGGATTGGTTATAGCTGTGTAGTGACTAGTAGCTAATAATCAGTTAGTTGTAAATCAGAGAGGTTTAAATACAGATTGTCAAAGGATTTTTCAGGGGTATTTTTGGATGTTGGAAGATTTTAAATATTTAGTGTTAGTGGTCTGCCAGTAAGAATATGCAATATGCCATTAATTAATGAATACTTTAAATAAAAAGGGGATCTGTAGTGCAAGAATACACCATGTCTAATGCCTTTAAATGCTGGAAATCAGATACAAGAGGGATTAATGATAAAAGAGTGCAAAGGCACATGGGAAAGGAATAAAAACAGGCTAAAGTAAAAGTTTGGAATAAAAAATGGCCAATGTTAGTCTTTAAATAGATTGATTTGGGAGAAGTGAGGAGGGGGGAAGCACTGAAATATTGAGAGAAAGATTGAGAGTTTTTGGCAAAAAGATTGGAAAAATAGAGTTTATTTTTCAGAAAATAATAGAGCTAAAAGAGTGACATTAAGGCTGAAATTTTCTTACTAGATTTCAGATTTCAGAAAATAGTTGAAGTGTTGGGTTATTATTCCATTGAGTGTTATTAAGATATTTTGCTACTGTTCCCTTGGTTTTCTGCTGATTTTTTCTTCGGATTCAAATCTGCACTGGGTATTTGTTTGATTATACTGGCTGTTGCTGCTCTACTGTTGTTGCGGTGTTGTTGCTTTGCTACTGCTGACTATCTTCTTCTTTGCTTTCCAAATACCAGGTACACAACTAATACATTGGTTCTTGTAAGTTGAAAATTGAAGCATGAATGCAAAGAAAAATGAAGATCTGAAATTTTAAACTTATTATAGTTCTTTACTTATTTTGTATATACATTAGAATATTTATTCCTTTAGAATCATGTAGATGTTTGTTTATGTATGACTGAACACTTTATAGTAGTGTAGTATGCGAACTTCGCATGTATGCCAGTTAAAAGGTATTAATGGCGCGATAGGCTATTTTATGTTATTATATATTTTTTTTAATATGTCATAAACAATTTAGGCCATTTAGACTATTCTTGGATAATCCGATAGTTACCACTAAACAAATGGTTATTTTGAATCTTATAGGAATATTGTTTAATTAGATATAATTGGTTAATTTCAGCATGTAAATGACTTAGATTAATTAAAATCAGACTTTCAAGTTTTTTCACCTTAAGCAGAATACTACTTTAAATTGGCAGAATATTTATTAACAAAAATAATACCATTTTTAGTTTGCAAAGTATGAGTATGTATAAAATAAGTTAGTTTGGCCCAAATAAAATAAAGATTGGCCCAGGTCCATGTTTTGTACTACTCATGTTGGGCCTGGGCCCATAATTGTCAAAAGACTGTATAGCCATATTTATTTTAGAATTAGCAAATTGTGGTCGAAACCCGGTTACAATGAGTTTAAATCATGTGAATAAATTAGAATCTTTTCTTATTTTGTATTTTTTAGAAAATGAATTTAATAAAGAAAATATAGCAACTTTAGGATCATCCTTTTAAATAAATAAGACGAATCCCACCGAATAAAAAGACATAAAATTGCGGGATTTTCCTAAATGTATATATAAAATACTTAGATTTCGAGATGTGTCTTTTCTTAGCGAATTTCACGGCCTTCTCAAAAATGTAAATAAGTAATCGCTCTAGGCACGTATTTTAGTAATTTTACCTTCTTAAATACGGGTGTGCATTTCATGCGGCCCAAATCCAAATCCCAAAATGTTGAATAAGAATGTGTCGAGGATCCGGGTGCATTTCATGTGACGTGATTTGAAACATATTTTTAGGCAACATTCTCTTTCGTAAATAATAATAATAATAATAATAATAATAATAATAATAAAAGCGGTAAAGGGATATTAATTTGCATTAAGTACATAACTGTTAAAATCAGATAAATAAGCCGAATATGACAGTTAAGCGACCGTGCTAGAACCACGGAATTTGGGAATGCCTAACACCTTCTCCCGGGTTAACAGAATTCCTTATCCGGATTTCTGGTTCGCGGACTGTTAAACAGAGTCATTCTTTTCCTCGATTCGGGATTCAACCGGTGACTTGGGACACCATAAATCTCCCAAGTGGCGACTCTGAATTAATTTAATAAATCCCGTTTTGATTGTCCTTTAATTGGAAAAACTCCACTCGCACCCTCGCGGGTCAGCGTAAAAAGGAGGTGTGACAGATGTTTCATTTCATCTTTCCAGATAACAAGTGCGAAATACCTCAATATACCCACATATCAATATGTGTGAAAATCCATGAATAATGTGATACCTACAGCATGAGGAAAAATGAATCTATATGCATATATGTCATGTGTGCATGTCAATGCCATATATCTCAAAGATGAATCATGTACTCACAATCCCAGAGTACTCAATCTAATTGTCTCGCATTATCTCTTACCATACTCAATACTCAGCACACTCAACACTGACAATACTCGTTGTAGCGTGTAAGTTGATCTATATATACACATAGTTGGATGTGCTCACTTGGGGGTGTGCAGACTGCGGGGTGGCTCCTTCAGGCCAAGCGCTATAATCTGCACGGATAGCTCATGTGCTATAATATCAAATCAAGATCCGCACGGACAACTCACGTGCCATAGTATCAATATCAGGATCCGCCTCGAAAACTCACATACCATGGTAAAAATATCTCAAATCAGGCTCTCGATCTCACTCAGTCATCAATCTCTCTAGTCTCTCTCTCTCTCTCTCTCTCTCTCTCTCTCTCTCTCTCTCTCTCTCTCTCTCTCTCTCTCTCTCACGGGCTCACAATATTATGAAACTAGCCCAAAAATAATGATATGAGGTACCACTAAACTGAGTATATAAAGCAATGAAAGAAAATAACTCAACAGCAGAAATAACCTTAGTGGGTCCCAATAGGATAAGCAAGTATCCTAGACATGGTTTCTAACATAGATCACAACTCAATTACTTTATCACATGGTGAAATTACAGATATCAACAAAATAGGGCCACTATTCAGTACCCTGGAAACAATGGAGTCACAATTCGCAGGGTGCACATCCACACGTCTGTCACCTAGCATGTGCCTCACCTCAATATCAAACATATAACACGTAAATTAGGAGTTTCATACCCTCAGCACTAAGTTTAGAAGAGTTACTTATCTCAAACAAGCCAATTCTGAACGTTGAACAAGCAAAGCATTGCTCCAAGAGTGTCATATCAGGCGTAGCAACCTCTGAACTGCTCAAAACTAGCCAAAGACAACTCAAATACAACAAATAATGCTGAAGGAACCAATCCCAATCATAAAAGATCGAATCTTTAATCAAAATCCCAAAATCAGCCAAAAAGTCCAACCTGGTCTGCGACTTAGAATCCGATAAAATTTAAAAAATCTGATAGTTCATTCATTTACGAGTCCATCCATACCATTTTCACTCAAATATCACTCCAAATCGGTGTTCAAAACTCAAAATTCACCTTATGAGATTTTAGACAGAATCCCCATATTTCACTTTAAAATCATCAATCAAATGCCAAAAACGAAGATGGATACATGAAATGTAACCAAAATCGAGTATACAATACTTACCCCAATTCATATGCTAAAAACCGCCTACAAAAATTGTCCAAATTCTAGCTCCCCAACCCAAAATATGACGAAATGAACAAACCTTCCATATTAAGTAATTTCCCCAGATGTTCTACCTCGTTTTACATGCCAAACGATCCTGAAACTTACTTTTGCTGCCTCCAATGGATTCCTTTTGAAATTTCAATCAAGATAGGCTTTTTAATTATTTCATTTAACCTTATAATGAAGGAGATATGCTGGTTTCAATATTTAGAAATAGTGCATATTTTTTAATACGGAGTGGGTGGCAATTTCGTAATTAATCTGAAAAATCTGGCACCCAAGCTCTTTGTAAAATGACTATAAAATTCTCATACGATGTCCAAATTCTACTTCTCTTCTATATACCTCCAAAATAATGATACAGATCTAATGCTTCAAGCAAAACAGAAATTGGAGCTCATTTGCTTAATTTGGTACCATTTATGGTTGTAGAAACAACGTCAAAACATAAGGAAAATGTGCGCAACACAGTCTAAACCTATCCGAAACTCACCCGAGCACCTCGGGACCCCGTATGAACATACCAAAAAGTCCCATAATATAATATGAACCTACTCGAGGCCTCAAATCACGTATAAAAACATCAAAACGATAAAATGCATCTCAAATCAAACTTAATGAATTTTCGAACTTTCAACTTCCAAAAACCCGCAACGAAACATATCAAATCAACTTGGAATGAACTCAAATTTTGCGCACAAGTCCTAATACATCATACGGAGCTACTCGTGCCCCAAACTACCAAGCAAAGTGCAAATTCTCAAAATGTCACGACCCAAACCCTGGTCGTGATGGCGCCCAACACAATGCTAGGCAAGCCCGACCATAATATCCTCTTAACCAGCCAATTATTAAATAAATTAAACTTAAACAGTAGTTAGTCATAACAGGTAATAACCGAAACGTCAAAACATACAAAATACGGTCCCAAACATATCGTGGTGTCACGAGACTGAGCCTCTACAGAATAGCATCCTAATACAACCAAGTCTAGACAAATAGGAAATCAACAAGATGATAAAGAAGGAGAAAACAAGCTCTGCGGACGCTGGCAGCTACCTCGTAATCTCCGCAAAAGTAGATATGGATCAGCAGCTAAAATGTCTCAACTGCTCTCGGGCACCTGTGGATCTGCACCAAAAAGTGCAGGGGAGTGGGGTGAGTATATTTCAACTCAGTGAGTAACAATAATAAATAATAACCGAAAGTAAGAACTCCTGTGCTATCACTTAGCAGTTCTAAGGCAATCTTCACAAGTACGTCATCACTATAGTAGTACTTTAACCTCCAATCTACGTTTATCTCTACAAGATCTCCACACCGAACAAACCCTCGCTCGTACCCCTACGGTGTACGGCCATCTCAACATATAAAGGCACATACTTATGTCTATAATGTATAAGTATCTAAGTAAATAGTAGGATATGATTAAGTATAATGCTGCGGCGTGCAGCCCGCTCCAATACATATACTGCTGCGGCGCGCAGCCCGCTCCATTTAACGTCGACGGCGCTCACTGGGGGTGTATACGGACTTCGGAGGGGCTCCCTAGGCCCAAGCGCTATGGTGCTATGGCGTGCAGCCAGGTCCACCATATATCACTGCGGCGTGCAGTCCGATCCAACATATATACTGCTGCGGCGTGCAGCCCGATCCCATAATATACCAGCGCTCACTGGAATGTGTGCAGACTCAGACTCCGAAGGGGCTCCTACAGCCCAAGCGCAATAATACTGCGGCGTGCAGTCCGTCCCACATGTATATTACATGTATATCACATGCATATTACTGCGGCGTGCAGTCCGATCCAAAATAGGTATCTATATGCATAATACCTCATAATGGGTCCTCGACCCTATCCCAGTCAGTATGTACTTGGCCTCTCAGGCCCAATATAATATATCACAATGGGTCCTTGACCCTGTCTCAGTTAATATAGACTTGGCCTTTCAGGCCCAATATAACATCTCCTAGTGGGTCCTCGACCCTATCTCATCTCAATCGGTATAAACTTGGCCTTTCAGGCCCACTCAGCTAGAACAGGGAATCCCACCCTAGATAATCTCTCTCAATGTACACATCTAGTACAGGCTCATATTATGCTATGCAGCTAGAGCCATGGCTGAGTGTATATTTCCAACACAATGTAAAGGTCACCCAGCTCTATTGGTTCCCTAATGCTCTACAGATCGGCACGAGGCCCCAAACATGGCTATTAGCCCAATGGTACAGTTATAACCTCATTAACAGTTGTACAACACAATATTCTATTAGCCGGGAAGGACTAAGTCCGAACCCCTTATCACAATGTTACCACGCCCGTCATAGAACGCGTGTCTCATCTCAATATAGCACTGTAAAGTGCTAGTACGGGGTTTCAAACCCTCAGTGTATTGTTTACTACTACCACTCACCTCGAACCGGTAGAAGCTTCAATCCGCCTTGCGCTTGCCTCGCAAATCAATCTCCTCGGATGCCAAATCTGCTCAAAGTCATAGAGAATGCATCAATATACGCTAATTTCACGAAATTCATTCGAAATAACCCAATTTATATCAAAACCCACAAGTTGTCAAAACCCGACTTTTGGTACACTTGTCGAAAAATTACAAAAATCACATATTCGGAATCCTCATCTCGATACGAGTCTAGGCATATAAAATTTACCAAAATCGGACTCCATTTGCCCACTCAAATCGGTGTTTTTCTTTAATTTAGGCCTAGGGCTCAAACCCACCTTAAATCTTCCATTTACAGGGATTTAACCAAGGATTTCATGTTAAAATGATGTAATTAAGCCACAAAACTTACCTCCAACGAATCCCCGATGAATTACCAACAATTCCCGTGAGTTTCTCTCTCTAGAACTCAAAAATGGAGGTTTCATGAATGAAACCCGTAGCCCCTCTGTTCTGTGATTAAATTCTCTGCCAGACCAATTAACCCTACGCGATCGCAGCCTTTGGCACGCGATCGCGATGCACAAATTTTGGGCGGCCTAATTTTCCTCTACGCGATCGCGTGATCCTTGACGCGATCGCAGTGAACAATTCAGTGACTCTACGCGATCGCAAACGAACTAACGCGATCGCAGTGAACAAACTCGGCCGGCTCCCAGATTAACCTACGCGATCGCGACACAAGACACGCGATCGCACTGCTTCCGACCAAATACCCTACGCGATCGCATAAAACCTCACGCGATCGCAATGCTCCAACCTTCAGACTTACGCGATCGCAGGCTTTGCTTCGCGATCGCAGAGCTCGGGATTTCTCCCTTACGCGATCGCATGGCCATCTCCGCGATCGCGGAGAACAAAATTTTTCTGCGATTATTGCAGCAGAACAGCAGTGCCCTTTTGGCACAAATTGGTCCGTTTGGACCCCCGAATCCATCCCGAGGCCTCCGGGACCCCAACGAAAACCACCAACATACTCCAAAACACGATACGAACTTGTTCCAATCATAAAAACACCACCCTAAACATCAAAATCACCAATTACACACGGATTCAAGCCTAAATTTCTTAAAACTTTCCGAATTACACATTCGATCAAAAAACCCGACCAAACGACGTCCGAATGACCTGAAATTTTGCAGGCACATCCAAAATCACCTAACGAAGCTACTGCAACTGTCGGAACTCCATTCCGACCCCCGGATCTAAATCTCACCTATCGTCCGGATTTCGCCAAAATTCAACCTTAGCCAATTCAAGCCTATTTCTACACCGGGCCTCCAAATTCAATTCCGATCGCTCCCCTAAGTCACAAATCACCTTCCGGAACTAACCGAATCATCGGAATCCGATTCCGAGCCCTCTAGCTAAATAGTCAACTCCGGGTTGACTTTTCTTATTCAAGTTTCCTTCACAAAGGCTATATGCCTCATTCCCAATTTAATTCACTCCTAACTCCCCGATAGACTCTAACACTTATATAAAAGCATGAATTATGTAATTACAACACAACGGGGTGGTAATTCCCGTGACGACGGGCCGGGTCGTCACATTCTCCCCCTCTTAAGCAAACACTCGTCCTCGAGCGGGTCGAGAAACATACCTGAAGTCTCAAATAGCTGAGGGTATCTGCTCCGCATCTCCCGCTCAACCTCCCAAGTAGCCTCCTCCACGGGTCGACCTCTCCACCGAACCTTAACCGATGCAATCTCCTTGGACCTCAATTTTCTCACCGACGACCCAAAATAGCAATAGGCTCCACATCATAGGACGGATCACCATCAAGCTCTGGATGGTACCGAAGTCTAATACATGAGACGGATCTCCGATGTACTTCGGGAGAGAGACACATGGAATACCGGATGAACGCCGGATAAACCGGGTGGCAAGGCTAACTCATATGCCACCTCTCCAACTCTCCCGAGTATCTCAAAAGGGCCAATATACCCGGGACTCAACTTCCCTTTCCTCCCGAACCTCGTGACACCCTTCATGGGTGAAATCTTCAGCAATACTCTCTGTCACCGACCATGAAAGACAACTCTCGAACTCTACGGTCCGCATAACTCTTCCGACGAGACTGTGCCGTACGAAGCCTCTCCTGTATCAACTTTGCTCTATCCGGAGCATCCTGGACTAACTCGGTCCCTATCAATCTAACCTCACCGAGGCTCAAACCATCCGACGGGAGATCTACGCCGTCCGCCATACAATGCCTCATACGGGGCCATCCGAATACTCGACCGGTAGCCGTTGTTGTAGGCAAACTCAGCAAGTGGCAAGAATTCATCCCACGAACCACCAAAATCAATCACACATGCCCGCAACATATCCTCCGGGATCTGAATAGTACGCTCAGACTGCCCGTCTGTCTGGGGGTGAAATGCTGTACTCAACTCAACCCTCGTACCCATCTCTCGCTGAAATGCTCTCCAAAATTGAGAAGTGAACTGAGTGCCTCTATCAGATATAATAGACACCGGGACCCCATGCAACCTGACAATCTCCCGAATAAAGATCGATGCCAACCGCTCCGATGAGTAAGTAGTACTAACTGGGATGAAATGTGCGGACTTAGTCGGCCGATCAACAATCACCCATACAGAATCAAACTTCCTCGCTGTCCGAGGTAGCCCAGTAACAAAATCCATGGTGATCCTCTCCCATTTCCACTCGGGAATAACCATACGCCGAAGAACACCGCCCGGTCTCTGATGCTCATATTTGACCTGCTGGCAATTGAGGCACTTAGCTACATGCCTAACAATATCCATCTTCATTCTCCTCCACCGGTAGTGTTGTCTCAAGTCTTGGTACATCTTTGCGGCACCTGGGTGAATAGAGTACCGCGAACTGTGTGCCTCCTCAAGTATCAACTCCCGCAAACCATCAACATTGGGCACACATATACGGCCCTGCATCCTCAAAACACCATCGCTGTCGATAGTCACATCCCTGGCATCATTATGATGCACTCTGTCCTTAAGGACAAGCAAATGTGGGTCATCATACTGTCGCTCTCTGATGCGATCATATAAGGAAGATCGAGAAACAATACAAGCCAACACTCGACTCGGCTCCGAAATATCTAATCTCACTAGCCGATTGGCTAGGGCATGAACATCATAAGCAAAAGGCCTCTCCCCAACTGGGATGAAAGCTAAGCTGCCCATGCTAACCGCCTTCCGACTCAAGGCATCGGCCACCACATTGGCCTTCCCGGGATGATACAAAATAGTGATATCATAGTCCTTAAGCAACTCCAACCACCTTCGCTGTCTCAAATTAAGGTCCTTCTGTCTGAATAAGTGCTGAAGGCTGCGATGATCCGTGAACACCTCACATGAGACACCATACAGGTAATGCCTCCAAATCTTCAAGGCATGAACTATGGCTGCTAGCTCCAAATCATGAACAGGGTAGTTCTTCTCGTGGGGCTTCAACCGACGAGAGGCATAAGCAATGACCCTACCCTCCTGCATCAACACACAACCAATGCCCACTCCTGAGGCATCACAATATACAGTATAAGAATCTAAAGCTGACGGCAGAATCAAGACTGGTGCTGTGGTCAGTGTTGTCTTGAGCTTCCGAAAGCTCTCCTCGCACTCCTCGGACCATAAGAAAGGAACACCCTTCTGAGCCAATCTAGTCAAGGGTGAAGCAATAGAAGAGAACCCCTGAACGAATCGGTGATAATACCCTGCCAATCCCAGAAAGCTACGGATCTCAGTAACTGAGGTCGGTCTGGGCCAACTCTGCACTGCCTCGACCTTTCTCGGATCTACCTGAATACCATCACAGGACACCACGTGCCCTAAGAATGCCACGGACTCAAGCCGGAACTCACATTTGGAGAACTTGGCATACAACTTCTCCTCTCGCAATCTCTGCAACACAACACTCAAGTGCCGAGCATGCTCCTCCCGGCTACGAGAGTAGACAAGTATGTCATCAATGAATACGATCACAAATGAATTAAGATACGGCCTGAATACACTGTTCATCGGATGCATAAATGCTGCTGGGGCGTTGGTCGACCCAAAAGACATCACAAGGAACTCATAGTGACCATATCCGGTCCGGAATGCGGTCTTCATAATGTCGGACTCTCTAATCTTCAGCCGATGGTAGCCCTGAACGAAGATCAATCTTCGAGAACACCCTAGCCCCCGGAGCTGATCAAATAAATCATCAATACGAGGAAGAGGATACTTATTCTTCACTCTGTTACTTTGTTTAGCTGCCGATAGTCAATACACATCCTCATAGATCCGTCCTTCTTCTTAACAAACGGAGACCGGTGCACCCCACGGCGACACACTCGGCCGAATGAACCCCTTATCTAGGAGTTCCCGGAGCTGCTCCTTCAATTCCTTCAACTCAGCTGGTGCCATACGATACGGAGGAATAGAAATAGGCTGAGTGCCCGGCACCAAATCGATACCAAAATCAATATCCATGTCCGGCGGCATGCCCGGCAGGTCTGAGGGAAACACATCAGGAAAGTCTCGCACAATGGGAACAGAATCAATACTGGGAGTCTGGGCCTCGACTTCCCGCACAAATGCTAAATAAGAGAGACATCCCTTCCCAACCATTCGTTGGGCCTTGAGGAAAGATATTACCCTGCTAGGTACATACTCAGTCGTGCCTCGCCACTCGATCCTCTGAATGCCCGGCATAGCCAAAGTGACTGTCTTAGCATGACAGTCCAGAATAGCATGACATGGAGATAGCCGGTCCATGCCCAATATAACATCAAAATCAATCATGCTGAGAAGCAACAGGTCTACTCGGGTCTCCAGACCTCCAATAGTGACCAAACAGGACCGGTATACGTGGTCCACAACAATAGTATCTCCTACCGGGGTAGATACATGCACTGGCAGCTCAAGACTCCCTCGGGTCGTGCCCAAATGAGGAGCAAAATATGTAGACACATAAGAATAAGTAGAACCGGGATCAAACAATGCTGAGGCATCTCTGTGGCAGACTGAAATAATACCTGTAATGACATCATCAGAAGCAACAGCCTCAGATCGGCCCTGAAAAGCATAGCATCTAGCCTGACCGCCTGATCGGCCTCCCCCTCGAGAGCGACCCTAGCTGTCTGACCCTCACCCCTAGCTGGCGGGGCGGGTGCTGAAGTAGAAGGACCAGATGACGAGGGCTGCCCCCTCTGCTGATAAGATCTGGAAACAAGACGGGGACACTCCCTACGGTGATGCCCAAACTCTCCGCACTCGTAGCAACTCCCCGGTGCCGGGTACTGAGACTGATAAGGACCTCTGGCGATGGAATGGACCAGCTGATGAACTAGGCCGAGATGAACCATGAGCGGATGGGGCCTGTGAAGAACTCTGAGCTGGCATGGCACTGAGAGATGGCTGGCTCTGGTGCGAACCCTGATAACCCTGTCTAGGTGACCATCTGCGACGATCTGAGCGTCCCGACTGCGAAGACCTGAAAGAGCAACCTCGGCTCTGCTGACTCTGGCCTCTGGTCTGAGTGCCACTGGAACTAGCTGTACCTCGAGGCCTCTTGGCCTCCCTCTCATCCCGCTCCCTGCGATGATCTGTCTCTATGTCGCGAGCAATATCCACGGCATCCTTAAATGTACGACTCAAAACCCTCTCCCGAGTCATCAGAATACGAATGGGATAAATGAGGCCGTCCACGAAGCGCCCAATCCTCTCTCTGTCGGAATGAACCAACCACGGTGCATATCTGGACAACTCTGTAAATCTGATCTCATACTCTGACACTGACATGTCCCCCTGACGGAGACCCTCAAACTGCCTACGCATCTCCTCTCTCCGAGATCGAGGCACCCATTTCTCCAAGAACATAGTGGAGAACTCCGGCCATGATAGTGGTGCTGCTCCGGCTGGCCTGGGGCGCTCATAAGCCTCCCACCAAGCAAAGGCTGGTCCCTGAAACTGAAAGGTGGTGAAAGATACCCCACTGGACTCCAATATCCCTGCCGTACGAAGCATCCGACGGCACTTATCCAGAAAACCTTGGGCGTCCTCGCCCGGAGCACCAGTGAACACTGGAGGAGATAACCTAGTGAACCTCTCGAGACGACGCTGCTCATCGTCTGTCATAGCTGGGACCCTGTCCCCCTGAATCTGATCTGCTGGCTGAACCGGAACCACAGGCTGAACTGGAGGAGCCTCTGGTGTCCGTATGCCCGGCACTGCTGGCTCTGGAGTGCGTACTGCGGGGGTCTGATGACCACCCCCGATCCCCGATGCAGCTGCTGCGGTAGTAACTGAAACCGCCTGTGCTAGGCCAGTGCAGACTGCTAGTATCTGAGCCAGGGTCTCCTGTAGACCCGGAATAGCAATGGGCACAGCTGGTGCCTGATCTGGTGCTGCTGGCACCTCTGCAACTGGGGGCTGTGGGTCAGCTGGCGCTGCCTCAGCTGCCCCAACTCCGCCTCGACCACGACCGCGTCCACGGCCTCTAGTAGGTGGTAGTGGTGGTCGTCCCCCACGTCCGGATGATCGAGTTCTCGCCATCTGCGAGAGAATAGAATGTCAAAGTTCAGTTCAAGTCAAAAGTAATCGCACGACAAGAATTCCAAGAATTGAAACTTTTCCTAAGAAGGTTTGCAGCCTCCCGAGGATAAGTACAGGCGTCCCCGCACCGATCCACGAGACTCTACCAACCGGCTCATGACTCGCGAGACCTGTTAACCTAGGCTCTGATACCAACTTGTCACGACCCAAACCCCGGTCGTGATGGCGCCCAACACAATGCTAGGCAAGCCCGACCATAATATCCTCTTAACCAGCCAATTATTAAATAAATTAAACTTAAACAGTAGTTAGTCATAACAAGTAATAACCGAAACGTCAAAACATACAAAATACGGTCCCAAACATATCGTGGTGTCACGAGACTGAGCCTCTACAGAATAGCATCCTAATACAACCAAGTCTAGACAAATAGGAAATCAACAAGATGATAAAGAAGGAGAAAAACAAGCTCTGCGGACGCTGGCAGCTACCTCGTAATCTCCGCAAAAGTAGATATGGATCAGCAGCTAAAATGTCTCAACTGCTCTCGGGCACCTGTGGATCTGCACCAAAACAGTGCAGGGGAGTGGGGTGAGTATATTTCAACTCAGTGAGTAACAATAATAAATAATAACTGAAAGTAAGAACTCCTGTGCTATCACTTAGCGGTTCTAAGGCAATCTTCACAAGTACGTCATCACTATAGTAGTACTTTAACCTCCAATCTACGTTTATCTCTACAAGATCTCCACACTGAACAAACCCTCGCTCGTACCCCTACGGTGTACGGCCATCTCAACATATAAAGGCACATACTTATGTCTATAATGTATAAGTATCTAAGTAAATAGTAGGATATGATTAAGTATAATGCTGCGGCGTGCAGCCCGCTCCAATACATATACTGCTGCGGCGCGCAGCCCGCTCCATTTAACGTCGACGGCGCTCACTGGGGGTGTATACAGACTTCGGAGGGGCTCCCTAGGCCCAAGCGCTATGGTGCTATGGCTTGTAGCCAGGTCCACCATATATCACTGCGGCGTGCAGTCCGATCCAACATATATACTGCTGCGGCGTGCAGCCCGATCCCATAATATACCAGCGCTCACTGGAATGTGTGCAGACTCAGACTCCGAAGGGGCTCCTACAGCCCAAGCGCAATAATACTGCGGCGTGCAGTCCGTCCCACATGTATATTACATGTATATCACATGCATATTACTGCGGCGTGCAGTCCGATCCAAAATAGGTATCTATATGCATAATACCTCATAATGGGTCCTCGACCCTATCCCAATCAGTATGTACTTGGCCTCTCAGGCCCAATATAATATATCACAATGGGTCCTTGACCCTGTCTCAGTTAATATAGACTTGGCCTTTCAGGCCCAATATAACATCTCCTAGTGGGTCCTCGACCCTATCTCATCTCAATCGGTATAAACTTGGCCTTTCAGGCCCACTCAGCTAGAACAGGGAATCCCACCCTAGATAATCTCTCTCAATGTACACATCTAGTACAGGCTCATATTATGCTATGCAGCTAGAGCCATGGCTGAGTGTATATTTCCAACACAATGTAAAGGTCACCCAGCTCTATTGGTTCCCTAATGCTCTACAGATCGGCACGAGGCCCCAAACATGGCTATTAGCCCAATGGTACAGTTATAACCTCATTAACAGTTGTACAACACAGTATTCTATTAGCCGGGAAGGACTAAGTCCGAACCCCTTATCACAATGTTACCACGCCCGTCATAGAACGCGTGTCTCATCTCAATATAGCATTGTAAAGTGCTAGAACGGGGTTTCAAACCCTCAGTGTATTGTTTACTACTACCACTCACCTCGAACCGGTAGAAGCTTCAATCCGCCTTGCGCTTGCCTCACAAATCAATCTCCTCGGATGCCAAATCTGCTCAAAGTCATAGAGAATGCATCAATATACGCTAATTTCACGAAATTCATTCGAAATAACCCAATTTATATCAAAACCCACAAGTTGTCAAAACCCGACTTTTGGTACACTTGTCGAAAAATTACAAAAATCACATATTCGGAATCCTCATCTCGATACGAGTCTAGGCATATAAAATTTACCAAAATCGGACTCCATTTGCCCACTCAAATCGGTGTTTTTCTTTAATTTAGGCCTAGGGCTCAAACCCACCTTTAATCTTCCATTTACAGAAATTTAACCAAGGATTTCATGCTAAAATGATGTAATTAAGCCACAAAACTTACCTCCGACGAATCCCCGATGAATTACCAGCAATTCCCGTGAGTTTCTCTCTCTAGAACTCAAAAATGGAGGTTTCATGAATGAAACCCGTAGCCCCTCTGTTCTGTGATTAAATTCTCTGCCAGACGAATTAACCCTACGCGATCGCAACCTTTGGCACGCGATCGCGATGCACAAATTTTGGGCGGCCTAATTTTCCTCTACGCGATCGCGTGATCCTTGACGCGATCGCAGTGAACAATTCAGTGACTCTACGCGATCGCAAACGAACTAACGCGATCGCAGTGAACAAACTCGGCCGGCTCCCAGATTAACCTACGCGATCGCGACACAAGACACGCGATCGCGCTGCTTCCGACCAAATACCCTACGCGATCGCATAAAACCTCACGCGATCGCAATGCTCCAACCTTCAGACTTACGCGATCGCAGGCTTTGCTTCGCGATCGCAGAGCTCGGGATTTCTCCCTTACGCGATCGCATGGCCATCTCCGCGATCGCGGAGAACAAAATTTTTCTGCGATTATTGCAGCAGAACAGCAGTGCCCTTTTGGCACAAATTGGTCCGTTTGGACCCCCGAATCCATCCCGAGGCCTCCGGGACCCCAACGAAAACCACCAACATACTCCAAAACACGATACGAACTTGTTCCAATCATAAAAACACCACCCTAAACATCAAAATCACCAATTACACACGGATTCAAGCCTAAATTTCTTAAAACTTTCCGAATTACACATTCGATCAAACAACCCGACCAAACGACGTCCGAATGACCTGAAATTTTGCAGGCACATCCAAAATCACCTAACGAAGCTACTGCAACTGTCGGAACTCCATTCCGACCCCCGGATCTAAATCTCACCTATCGTCCGGATTTCGCCAAAATTCAACCTTAGCCAATTCAAGCCTATTTCTACACCGGGCCTCCAAATTCAATTCCGATCGCTCCCCTAAGTCACAAATCACCTTCCGGAACTAACCGAATCATCAGAATCCGATTCCGAGCCCTCTAGCTAAATAGTCAACTCCGGGTTGACTTTTCTTATTCAAGTTTCCTTCGCAAGGCTATATGCCTCATTCCCAATTTAATTCACTCCTAACTCCCCCGATAGACTCTAACACTTATATAAAAGCATGAATTATGTAATTACAACACAACGGGGTGGTAATTCCCGTGACGACGGGCCGGGTCGTCACACAAAATAACCAGTCTAGTCGCTACACCAACTCTCTTGGTACTTGCAGTTCATGATCCTAAATATTTGTAACCACCAAGTTAACATGATTAACTTACTTTCTGTACCTTCAAATATGATATCATTTCTTAGGTTACATCAATTAACTTACGACGTACTCTCAAGTACAATAATATAGGATGTAACATCCCAAGTCATTCATAGCAAATTTGCTGGTTAGCATATGCTTAGTAGCATTTATGTTGGCAATTTCATTACTCATCATCAGCATATCATCCATGTATAAGAAAAAATTGACTATATGATTTGAAACATTTTTAATATACACACATTTATCACATTCGTTTATCTTAAAACTATTTGACAATATTGTTTTGTCAAATTTTGCATGCCATTGTTTGGGCGTTTTTTTAATCCGTAAAGCACTTACAACTCTCCGTACCTTCTTTTCTTTACATGGAACCACTAACCCTTCAGGTTGCTCCATATAAATTTCTTCCTCCAAATCTCTATTTAAGAAGGTCGTTTTAACGTCCATTTGATGAATTTCAAGACCATATACTACAGCTAATGCTACTAACATCCGTATGGACGTAATTCTTGGAACTAAAAAGTGTGTATCAAAATAGTCAAGACCTTCTCATTTACTATACCATTTGACCACAAGTATTGCCTTATATTTGTCAATAGTGCCATCATCTTTTATTTTTTTTCTTAAAAATCCATTTATAACCCAACGGTTTATTGCCGAGAGGAAGGTCAACCAATTCTCATATATGGTTGTGCAGTATGGATTCTATTTCACTATTGACTATCACATTCAAAAATAATAATTCGGAAGAAGACATCACTTCTTCAAATGCTTGAGGCTCATTTTCCAATGAAAAAGTCACAAAATCTTATCCAAAAGAAGTAGACGTTCTTTGATGTTTACTACGTCTTGGATCCTCCTGATTATGTGTACTTTTTTTTCTTCCTGAAGTCATTTAGATCCTTCACCAATCGACTCATATTCATTTTTACACGGACATATATTTTCGAAAAATTCAGCATTATTTGATTCTATAATCGTATTATTATGAATGTCGGATCTTCTGATTTATGAATCAGAAATGAATATGCTTTACTATTGATTGCATATCCTATCAAAACACAATCGACAGTTTTTGGTCCAATCTTTAACCTTTTGGGTTTAGGAACTTGCACTTTTGTCATAAAACCCCAAACTTTAAAATAATTCAAGTTGTGCCTCCTTCCTTTCTATTTTTCATATAGAATAGATTATGTTTTTCTGTGGGATACTCGGTTAAGTATACTATTAGCTATAATAACGGCTTCCCCCACAAGTTCTGTGGCAAGCCAAAATGTATCAAAAAAAATATTCATCATCTCCTTTAATGATCGATTATTTTTTTCGCAATAACATTGGATTGGGGCATGTAAGGGGTTGTTGTTTGTTGAATAATTCCATATTCTAAATATATTTATTCGAAAGGAGATTCGTATTAATCACCTCTATCACTTCTTACTATTTTGATTTTCTTGTTAATTGCATTTCAACTTCATTACTTCATGTTGTAAATATCTGTGTGATATTAAGTTTAAAGGATTTGAATTCCTTTCAACTGACTTATAAGAATGTTTAACTTGCTCATATTCCACACATATTTGATATTTTGATTGTCATATTCAAACTTAGGCAATACTTTCAAATTAATCATTTTCCGCAAAGTTTTATAATTGAGATGTCCCAACATATATGCCATAAATCATTTGACTCAAGTAAGTTAGAAGAAGATGAAATTTTATTATTGTCAACAACTATTACATTCAGTTTGAAAAGGCCCTGAGTAAGGTAACATTTTCGTAAGTACATCTCTTTCTTGTCCGAAACAAAAACACACTTAAACCTGTTCTTGATGAGAAGTGAAATAGAAACTAAGGCTTTCCTTATTTCACGAACATGACAAACGTTGTTCAGAGTCACCACCTTGCCAGAGGTCATCTTCGGGAATATCTTTCCATAACTTTCAATTTTTGCCATTGCAGAATTTCCCATAAAAATGGTCTCGTCGGGTCCAGCAGGAGCATATGAAGCAAATACTTCTCTAACAGCACAAATATAGCTGGTGGCTCCAAAATCAATCCACTACTTCTTAGGATTTCTCACTAAGTTGCATTCAAACAATATAGCGCACAGGTCATCGGTATCATCATTTGTTTCAACCATATTTACTTGACCCTTTTTCTTCTCTTTCTTTGGAGCATGACATTCTGCAGCTTTGTGTCCAAGCTTCAACAGTTGTGACAGTTTCCCTTGAATTTCTTCTTGCTCGGATAGCTCATTGGTCCAGAAGTCTTCTTCCTCTTTTTCGGATTAGTTGGAGCAGTCTCAATAATTTTTGCTCCCATAATTATTGAGTTTCCAAGTGTCTTATTTTCTGCAACTTTATTGTCCTCTTCGATCCTCAATTGAAAGATGAGATCTTCGAGTTTTATCTCTTTGCGCTTGTGTCTCAAGTAGTTCTTAAAGTCCCTCCATGAAAGAAGGTAACTCACAACTATTGTTGCAACTTGAAATGCCTTATTGACGACTAAACCTTCAATTAAAAATTCGTAATTAGTTACATAATTAATACTTTCAACGGAAGAATTAATACAGATTATACCTTCAGCAAAGAGATCATGAATTTTAAAATTTGCAGCTCTTGAACTTGGGTAATAACATGCTTGTTGCCTACCATCTTATAGTCCAAAAATTTGGCTGCAACAAACTTCTTCAAACCGACATCCTCGATTTTATACTTCTTTTCCAATGCATCTCATTATTTTTTCGAAATTTTCACATTACGATAGACGTTGTAAATATCATCCTCCAGACCGCTAAGAATGTAATTATTGCATAAGAAATCTAAGTGCTTCCATGCCTCAGTCACAATAAAAATGTTCATTCTCAGGAGTCATTCCGGCAGAACCGGAATGTCTTTATTGATGAACTTCTATAGACTCAAAGTAGTCAATAGAAGAGCATCTTTTGTTTCTAATGTTTGAAATCAATCCCAAAAAAAATTTGGTCTTTTTTGTCGTAGCCAGTAGTGGCACAAAACGACTGGAAGAAGCAACATTGCTTGTAGAGCCAACCGTTGGGTTGCTATTTCTATCATTTCCGTATGTCACAAAATAGAAACAAAACTAATTAATGGTGAAGTATTTAAAATCTTCGAACCGAATAAACTTTAACAGAAATAGATTAAATAATACGGTGAAGATTTTATATCTTCAAACCGAATACAAAATGAGTAGAAAATCACAAAGATTTTAATCTCGTAATTAAGTAGAAAGTCACTAGGACTTTAATCTCAACCCAAGTAGTAGAAAATCTGAAGATTTTAGTCTCAAAACTGAGAGTAGAAATTATTAGGATTTAAAGTCTCACAAACAGAATATAGGATGAATACATGAAAGTAAAAAATTAAATTCGTTAAGCTTGTTAGTACTCTGTATTTGAAAATATATTCAAAAAAACCAATAGCAACGTAAAAACAGAAATGTAGAAGCAAAAGAAAATTAATTAGAGCCCACTGAATTCATGGTACTTCCTTAAGGAACTTAATCCCCTCCTAGTACCCGAGGTTTAAGATTATTTTCTCCCAACATATAACGGATTACCATCATTGGTGTAGTGGTACTTCAAACCCCAATGACCAACGAACTCAAAGATCAGTAGTAAATCACACTTACTGCTTTCTTTCTGTTAAAAATAACGCAGAAGGAAGAAGTAGAAGTCAGAAGTTTTGTAAGAAAAATCTACGGGAAAGATCATGTATTTATAGCTAAAAAGTTGGGTAATACCGAAGAGGTACAACTCTTCACGTAAAGGCTGCAACTCAAAATGGCTATTTATAATAAAACGACAATTTACACGAACCGCCAAATTTAAATTCTGACGGGAAATTCAAAACGGAGGAAAAATAAGTTACCGAAAAGAGCTACTTTGGATTAAAATAATATTACGTTAATTTTAATATTAATAAATAATTTTGTCCAAAAATTTAATCAATCAAATTATTTGACTGAAGCCAAAGCCGAGCGAGCGATAACGACGTGAGGCTTACCTTCTTCTCAACTCTTTAATAGCTAGAAGAAATGCAATTATATATATACCAATCCAAACTCTTTTCCTCCTCCAATATGGGATAATATCCCTTTGCCAAAGAGGGTTAGCTTCTTGGCGTTTTTACTTTTTAAATTCTCTTGGTAAAAATTCTACTTCGATCATATGGTTGCGCTCTACTCGATACCATGCATAACGGAAGCTTGAACACCATACTGCCTTTTTAAGTGACACTCCCACCTCCTAGTTATTAGTATATAAGTTTTGGTGGTTGCAAGAATTCACTCCAACTCTCGGGCTGTCACCGCGTTAGTCAAGCACAGAAAATTCTAATACTACTAAGATATGAAATATAGGAGTTTATACCAGGGACATGAAATATTTAATGACGATATTGACTCGAGTGAAGCTTCCCTTCCTATTCCTTTCACCTTACCTCGAGAAAAATACTTAGTAATAATCAGTGAACTATCTTCTTGTTTTCTATGTTAAGTTGGTGAGATATTCAAAGAGTAGACAGAATAATATTTCACCTCCAACTTGTGTGGCAAGTATATGTCCCTTCTCTATACCCCAACCCCTCAATCCCTCTCCCAAACCACAATTGGCGTCAACTTCAACTATCTTTACTAACATTGAAGCAGGCCCCAACTATTTATTTCTACTGTCGACGGATGTAGTGCAGTGGATGGGACTGCTCCTCCCTTAATCAAAAGTTTCGAGTTCGAATCCTTGGTGTGGAAAAATCCTTGGTATGAGCGTTCCCCCCCGAAAGGGACACTACGCGGCGCGAATCCGGATATAATCGGGCTCCGATGTGGGTACCAATCACCGAGTACAAAACCCAAAAAAAAACTATTTATTTCTTTCTTCTTATTAAATATCTAGATTAGTTTAATCACACATTAACTATTCTACTGGATACATATTACTTTCTGTCAGTTAAGATATTAGGTAACTTTATCGTGGAGGCAATCTTCCTTGGTGCCCGAGAAAACTAAAAGAGTTTGTCGACTCTTTTTAGTTTTAGAAGGTTTCAATAAGTGTCTTGAGACGGGCTATTGCGGAGTGAAGAAAGGTATCTTATCTTGGCCTAGGCTCTCAACACCCATAAAGTGTGGAATATAGTATATAATGTGATTATAGTATATATTTATTTATTTATTTTTAAAATATATATACTTTATTTAATATTTAATCAGGAAGTTTCTCTTTTTCCTGGAGGCTTAAGTAAATGAGAAAAAATTATCTAACATTTATTTCTATAAAATTTGAACCTCTCTCTCATGCCCCCTCCCCCCCCCCCCTTCTTGTTCTGGAAGGGGTTGTGGGGCCCTCATGGTGTAGGCTCCTTGTAAACAAACACACGCTTGTACACGGCTTAACATGCTCTTATATACCCAAACATTTCAAAACTAGAGCAAAATATTCCAAGTGTCGCAAGTTTTGATACACACTTGACAGTTGACACTCTTTTATACCAACAGAAAATCAAATGGTTTCTTGGTTTGAAAGATCCACACTGCAGCAACCCAAAGAAATAGGAACTCCTCCAAGAAATTACAAGAATAATGGTTACTATATCTCATCTTCTGTTCCTCATTCATACATATGCACAAATGAAAAGAAACTCCATCCTCTTCCTTTGCCTTTGCCATTAGATTCACCTCATTTCTCTACAAGATCAAGTAGTGGATCTTCCTCTACTTCATCTGATCAGTTCAATGATGATCAAGAACAAGCTCAAGACCACTTGTCATTTAGTCCATGCAGGTTAATTTGTTGAATATTTCCTCTTGTTATTGCCTTTTTCTTTACGGGGTAAGTTATCATCTTCTTCATTTCACATAACATATTAATGAACATTGAACAGAAATAAATACAATGATTGGACAAGAACTTCGAATGAGAGTTCAAAGTCTACCTCGCCTTGTACCTCACCAACATATCCATTAATGTTATGGGGAAAGATTTTGGATTCTCCCAAAGGAAAACAACAAAGTTGTAATCATCCGCGTCATCGTCTTCCTCTTCCTCTACCTCTTCCACTGTCTGCTAAACCAGGGCAAACTCTCGAGTCCAAATGGAAGAAAGGAAGGCTGTTAGGACAAGGGAAATTTGGAAATGTCTATGCTGGATTTAATAGGTACTTCACCACTTTTTAAACCAAACATGCTTATTTATATAATCAGTTTCAGCTCTTCATACTTATCGACTACTTTTAATCAGCTAAACAAACGGGGTCTCAGTCATCCTGTTTTACATCTTTGCTTTCTTCTTTAGGGACCTCAATTAGTAGAAAATGGAAAGAAAAAACAATGTCTATGTTTCAATTGCATCTTCATGTATTCCAACGTAGCTAGATTATAAAAGTCAAGCTTTTCCGAAACCAATATTTATGTTATGTTATAATATATGTTCTTTATAACAGTATTTTACTATAACATCCAAAAATATTCGGAACAAATAAAACTGTTTACAAAATGTTTACTTTAAGCCTCGTGACTAAGCATGGTTACTATTGTTCTATTGGTCATTTTCCATCACACCACACTGATAAGCGAACATTTTTTCTGTAACAGTAATAATGGAAAAATGTGTGCTATAAAGGAAGTAAGAATCATCTCTACTGACATCACATCAAAAGAAAGTCTCAAACAACTAACTCAGGTTTGTATATTTTCAATTCAACACTAGCAATTTTACATGATAGGTATTTCATGTTATATTTATTTATGCTCTTTGATTAGGAGACAGACTCTAGAGTTTAAGGGTTTCAAATTAAGCATGTCTGAATCAGAATACGTGGAGTGCAAGTTTACCGCTGAGTCGAGCGAAGCTTGGAGCTCAAATCATCCCCAAGAGGGATAGTTTCAAATATCTCGTGTCGGTGATTCAGGGGGACGGGGAGATCGACGAGGATGTCACTCACTGTATTGGGGCGGGGTGGACGAAATGGAGGCTTGCATCAGGAGTCTTGTGTAACAAGAAAGTGCCACCGAAACTCAAGGGGAAGTTTTATAGAGCTGTGGTTAGACTTGCCACGTTGTATGGGACGGAGTGCTGACCGGTTAAGAACTCTCATGTTCAGAGAGTGAAGGTTGTGGAGATGAGGATGCTCGGGTGAATGTGCAGGCACACCGGGTTAGATAAGATTAAGAATGAAGTTATTCGGGACAAGGTGGGGTGGCCCCAGTGGATGAAAAGATGCAGGAAGCGAAGCTCAGGTGGTTCGGGCATGTGCGGAGGAAAAACCCTGATGCCCCGGTGAGGAATTGTGAGCGGATGGCGGTAGTTGGCGCGAGACGAGGCAGAGGGAGGCCTAAGAAATATTGAGGAGAGGTGATTAGGCAAGACATGGCAAAAATGCGAATTTCCGAGGACATGGCCATTGATAGGGAAGTTTGGAGGTCTAGTATAAGGGTTGTAGGATAGGGGCTTCTAGAGCTTTTCGTACTTTATTCCCGAGGCTAGGTGGGGTTTGGTAAGACCCTCCATAGATGATTTACGTATTGTATCGTGCCCCTTATGGTAGTTTATGGAAGTTATTAGTAGATATTATAGCATGCCTTTAAATTTTTGGTTTTATGTTTAGTTAACTATTTATGCGATTTCTGCTGGAGTCACTAATGTTCTTTTACTTTTCCTTTTTCTTTTTCCTTCTCTTTCTCCTGAGTCGAGGATCGATCAGAAACAGCCTCTCTGCCCTTTCGGGTAGGGTTAAGGCCTGTGTACGTATTACCTTCCACAGACCCCACTTTGTGAGACTATACTGGGTAGTTGTTGTTTTCTTTGATTAGTAACAAGTTAGTTTCTTGGTTAAACAGGAGATTACATTGCTCAGTCAATTCTCACATCCAAACATTGTATAATACTATGGAAGTGAATTGGTATGACACCTTTTGTGTTTTTTAATATTATACTCAAATTAAAAAATAGAACAAGAAAAGTAATAATTGACAATCTTGTTACAGAGAGGAGACAAATTGTCTCTCTACTTGGAGTATGTCCCTGGAGGATCAATTCTCAAACTAGTTGAAGAATATGGTCCTTTTGAAGAAAAAATTATCAGCAGCTACACTCGACAAATTCTGTCTGGCCTAATCTTCTTACACGAGAGAAACATCGCACACAGGTAAAAAAAAATAAAGCTAGTTAATATTATCAGAAGAATATTTGTTCTGTCAAGATCAATATTGATATTGTACACTGTGCTCAAAGGTAATTTGTTACTTGGCAGGGATATTAAAGCAGCAAACATACTAGTAAATGCTAAAGGTGAAATCAAGCTTGCAGACTTTGGAATGGCTAAACATGTATGTATCCAGCAGCAATATATGAACCAAAAGCGTAACCATTTTTAGCAGAATCCCAAGTTTTGATTTCCATTTTATAAAAAGGATATATTAATTTGTGTTTATATTTGATTTTCCTATTTCAGATAAAGACATGTTCTTTGATGACTTCTTTCAAAGGAAATTCAAATTTGATGGCTGCAGGGGTAATTTTCTCAATAATTTGTTAAATGGTTTATTCTAACATCTTTTTCTCTGTTTCTTATTTCCTAAACCTTTCTTGTTTCCAAATATTATATCAGGTAGTACAGGATGCAAGATGTTCCAGTGTTGCTGTAGATATTTGGAGCCTAGGTTGTACTGTTCTTGAGATGGCAACAGCTAAACCTCCATGGGGCCAATATGAAGTATGACATATTTCCTTAGCTCTAAAACCGTTTTCTTGAGGAATTTACCCAAAAAGATGCCAGGACTAAATATAACCTTTTGACTACTTGGATAAAGGGAGTACACACATAACACATGCGCAAATTTTTTTCACAACTTTCGATTAAGACTGATATGACTTATGTGGGATTGACAGGCCGCTGCATCATTCGAACTGGCAGATGGCAAAGACAGCCCTGAGATTCCCAGGAACCTCTCAGATAATGCAAAGAGTTTTCTGAAACTTTGCCTGCAGAAGAACCCAAGTCGCCGGCCGACAGCTGCCCAGCTGCTACATCATCCATTTGTTCAGGTGTAGTGGTGAGAATAGCAGGTCACACCCCATCTCAATGAGAAATCAGTCAATTTAACGGTATGACTGGAACTTCTTGTTCTGTATTTTTGAACGTAAGAAAAAAGTCGGACATGATTGGTAATGTTTGCAAAAGTGTTACAGGTTACAGACACCATTACATGACTGAACAAGTTGCTCGCTTGGATCTTGAAGACAGGTTGAGCAAGACGATAATGAACAAGAGTTGCTATTCAAACTATAGCAAGATGGGAAGGAACTCGATTGGAGAAATGAACCTCAAGAACTAAGCCAAGACATAAAAATATGAGCTAGTCGCTGGTGTCAAATTTAAACAGAAGATATCTTCCCACCACACATACAATCCGAAAAGCGGAAAAGAGAGGGCCTTTTGAAGTGCCAGTCGCACAGGTGACAGGAACAGGCCAAGTCAAAAAAAAAAACTTGATATTCATATCAAGAAAAGAAGAGCGGGAGGGAGAGGGTGCACCCCTTGGTCCAATTCGCTCTGCTACAAGTATGAATTATTGAAAATAATAAGACATGGATTAGGATATTTCCCTTTAACTGTGATTCTAAAGAGAAAGACACTGACCCTAGTCAGTCTAAATGATGTAGACAGAACCCACTCCGGGGTTAATTACCACCGAAAATTTCCCGAGACAGTACAACCATGGATCTTTCAATTCGCTCCAACAACCATGGATCTTTGGTCAAAACGGCAATCCCTTGGTTCGGTTTGGAGATGTGGGTGAAAGATCACCGCCAGAGCATCAGCTGAGATAAATTCACCCTCGTGGTGGCATCACTTGCTCTACCTTTATTTTTGGCTAACTCAGTTCCACTCATTCAATCATGGATGACAATAAAATTCTCATTTTAGACGTATAGCAATCTAAACTCAAATCATTATCAAGAAGTCAATATATCCTTGCTTGGACGTTAAAATATCCTTTACCGCGTTCATTAGCTATACCAGACGGTATTAACAATTATCATTGTACAAGCTTAGTTCAATCCAACAATTACTGGTCAAACGGAAAACCAGTTCATGTACAATAAAGCACCACAATATACCTGTTAGCCAAACAAAATACCCCTCACAGATTTCTTAACAAAATTCGGCCACTATGGATGCATAACACAACATGGCTCACTTGTGCAGTATCAATCCTGACCATTAGCAACAGTTGCATCAAAACCTGCGGAAAATCAACAGTGTAACTTTTAAGTAATTATATTGTAGGAAAATGAAAAGAGGGGGGAAGGGGACAAGATCAAAATATGTACTGAAATATCAGCTTACAATTTACTATGGCTCAACTTAATGCAGATAATGGGGACCATTTATGCACTATTATCTACCGTGTTACATTACAACAACCAAGAGTAGTTCTGCATAAGGAATCCTCTTAGCAGAAAGATAAATTCTAGCTTGAGGAACCATTATCAATATGATTTAGACCATAATCTGGTCATTAAGCCTCAGCTCTAACATTGTAGTATTCTGTCCACTGCAGCAGCCTACATGTAGCACATCAATGTAGAAGATAGATTAATGGCTAGTCTGAGGAGAACAGCCCTCTGTTATGATTGGAGATCATACAATGATGCCTATGCCTTCTACCCAACATCCGATATATCATAAGATATTTTCAGTACCAGTATAGACACCAGATTCAAAAAACACACTACTCAAGATAAATGGGAGGCATCAACATAAAGGCATTTTGTGCACACAAAAAAGAGCAGAGACAATAGAGTGATATAGTTAGTCTTTTTTCACCTTTTATCAATTGTTAAATATAATAAAATTCAAAATAATCACTCATTGGTAAATTTTCTCCACCAGCATTTCTCTAAATTATTTTTCCTTCAAGTTTCTAGGTGGAATATATGTCTTCAATCATATCAAATGCAGGTTGTCACTAAGGAAAATTGATCCAACCTTAAAATGAATATTCTTTAAGATCAGCCTTCGAGTCTCCAAGTTCCAGGTCTGCCATACATTCTTCCACTGTAAGGGGAGGGAGTTGCCTAGTTTTACGCCGAAGATTATGCTTATGCCAGTCACTCTTAAAATGCTCTCTGTATTCCTTTGAATCTCCCACAACAGCATTGCAAGTAGTGCACTTGTTCAGTTTTACTTCACCCTCAGAACTCCCAGCTTTGGCAGGTTTGTTATGTTTTACTTCTCCCCTAGAACTGCCACTTTCTGAAGAAATGGTCTGCTTTTGCATTTTCTCACTCAGCTGAAGGACTGAACCTGTAGAATCCTTCCGTAAACTCGATGGCTCGTCCTCGTGATCATCGTACTGATCAACGAAGGTATCTCCTTCCACATGTACATTGACTGCAAGAATTTCCAACCTCCCCTGTAAATTCCTGATCAAGCCATCACAGTCCCGGAAAAGACTAGGCTCAATCTCACAAATCTGAAACACAACAAGTAGACGGGTAGTTTATAGTTAATTACCATGAAACAAACAAATGCAACTGTCTAGTTAAGAGCGCATGAGAGTAAGCCTGTCCACTCAATCAAAGATATTAAACTGCAGTTTTGACCTAAGTATATGATGCAAAATTAGTTTGGCCACCTCAAAGCAATCATATTCTCATCACTCATTAGTTTGGTGAAACCAGGATTCAAAAGGTTCCTCCACTTTTTATTAACGGACGACACCATTCAACTTGTACAGATGGCAAAAAATGTGCTTGTTGAAGTTCATTAAGCTTTAGAACAGATAAAATGGTATTTTCATGAATGAAGCTCAAATTGGGTTCCAAAGAGAGGAAGAATAAAGGAAGAAAAAGTGAGAGCTAACAACTACTCTTGACGCCTCCTGCTTCTATTGATAAGCAAGAATAAGGGAGCCGTGTTTTCTCCAAGAGAAAATCCTAATGAAACGACGAGGCGCATGGGGCTTCAACTGAAAAGCAAAAAGCTGAGCACACAATCTATTAAAAACTACAATAACTCAAATACTAACTCAAGAACTCAATTACACATCATTGATGTTCGGTTTACATAACCATATAACAGAGAAGTAAGAGAGTCGCCGGAAAGCTAAAAATCGGCCAGATCTGATTCACCCGGCGGGTTTCAAACCTGCAAAATCAACAAGCCATTAGAACAGACAAGGAAGAGGAACTGAAGAACATGGCGGTGGGGTTTGTCATGGTTGAATGTCAGCCGCCGACCATCACTTCCGGCGATGACTTAGCAGTAAATGAGAGGGAGAGAGAGAGGCGAGGGGAAGAGGAGACGCAGCAGCGACTGGGGTGGCTGGATTTCAACGGATTTCGGCATTGGAGCAGCGAGTAAGGGTTTAAGAGAAAGACTCTCTTGAAGAGATGCGGCAGTCTCTCTTGGAAAAAATGAAAGATGTCTTATTAGGTTTTTTAGGTTATAAAAAATATGGGGATGTAACGATTTGGCCAATCGTTTTGAGTGTTGTAGCCCCGTTCCCCCATTTACAGCCTATTCTATGTTCAATTTTTGATATCTAACTTGCCGGGGTAGTTGGTTTGGTTCCGGGATGTTTCGGAATGAGTTGGGACCCTTGGTTCCAAGACTGGAAGCTTAAGTTAGGAAGGTTGACCGGATATTGACTTGTGTGTAAACAATTCCGGAATGATCGCAACAAGACCCCAATGAGGTACCTTCAATGCAAAAAATATTTTTATTTTCAATTAATCAACATAAAAAAATCATTTGCAACATTCAAATTTCTATTTAATTGGTTCAGAACCATAATAACAAAGTAGAAAATCCTTTCCAAAAAGAGTAACAAAGCAGAAAAAGAGAAGACTAACAAAAGTAGCAGATGAAAAGAACTTGCATACTAAGCAGAAGAAAAAGAAAAAAAAACATTTAATGTTTGACGGCAAAACATTTAATGTTTGAAGAAGAAAAAGAAGAAAGAAATATTATAAGGAGCAAAGAAACAACTAGTAGAATATATTTAGAAAATACAATCATTCAACATCGTAATTTTCATTGGCAATCATGAGAAAAATAAATATATGGACGGTATCGCCTTACACTAGGTTGGGTTCGCCATCAAAGGTGATAGTGCTATAACTCATAAAAATGCCTATTCATAGTGAGAGTAAAAATTCCATGCAATGAGATAATTTTGACCCCCTATGACAAGCATTTCTGATTGCATTCAAAAGCGGATCTTTAACCTACTATTCGGCTAACTTATATTACATTGGTAGCAACAAATTTTTTTCACGGGATGCTTGCTCGGGCAAAGATACAACTGTAAACCAGATAAGTAACAAGTAACCTGCTATGGCTTGTAGGATGTAACAACCAAAAATGGCAGAAGGAAAAGAAAGAAAATGAGGTTATTGCTTTTAGTGAGAGAAGGGATGCTTTCGAAAATACAAAAACATGTAAGAGATAATAAGGTGATCTACTTGGACAAACCAAAATAGCTTTAAAGCTACAAAGTCATACGTTGAGAATATCCTACTTATGACTTTTGGTTTATTTGGATGGTCTTGGCTTAAAAGCACCTTTGGTGTCTGTCAAACACAAAAATAAGCCAAAAAGTGTTTTTAAGCTGGTTTGACCAGCTTTTAAGCCAATTCAAACACCTTCATACTCACTGTTTAGGCCATATTTTGAAACTGGCTTTTAAAGTCAACTTGGATCAATGGCCTTCACAGCTTCACCATAAAGGAATAACAAAATGTTCATCCGGAAATATAACTCTAACAACCAAGGTCCTGAATAGATTAACGATATTGCAACTAATTACTACCACAAACGACTATGCACAGACCTGAATGAATAATTCCTAAGATATTTTAAGCCGTTAACAAGTTTCAATAAGCTAAAGCCTTGTAAACCAATGTTAATGAAAGACATTCAATATTCATCCTTGATCTATAAGAAAGAACATAACCTAATATTTATGTCTACCAAGTATCACTAACACATGTTGTTAAATAGAATCAGCTACATGGATATTATGCTGCAACAAAAGCAACTATTAAATGATTTAACAGCTACAGTTAATAAACCATAAGTTATCAAACCATATAAACTCCATTCTTTTCTGCCAATAGAACCCCCCCCCCCCCCCCCATGAATCTATACATAATGTGAACTTGACCACGTCATTCAAGGACCGAGAATCTGAACTAATGAAACAGCATATAACCTTTTTTTTTAGAATGGTTAGAAGAAACAGGATGATAACTGATAACATGAACAACCTAAAAGATCTCATACAACATCGACACCCATAAATACATATAACCGGAAGTCGAGAGAATGAGACACAAAAGGGCATGAGAAATGGATTAAATCTGATACGTGTATTTTTCTTACCTCGAGCTTTCAGATCTCTCTCTTCGAATTCCTAATGTATTTTTCGAGCTCGGCTGTTCCTTCTAATTGATCTCACTTTCAAAGGTGAATTTGAATTAAGTGGATTGAGATGACTCATGAATGCTACCACAGTTGATTGATTATAAATGATTTAAAATCACACAAAGCATAAGGAAAGTAAATACATTTACTTCCGAGGTATATCAGATTCCTGTCAAACTTATACGATTAAAAGAATTTGCACTTGGAATATCAGATGCCTGTATTTCCACCAGAAAGAGATGGGATCTCAAATTCTATAGAAAGCACTAGTCTTAGATCCAGGACAGATATATTTAGAATGAAATATTTCGGTGCAAGTATTATTTATTGTTCGATTTCTTTAATATTCTGAAGGTAAGAGCGCATTTGGATAAAGATAACATCCAAGAATAATTAGTACAGTATCAGGCGTCAAATGTAGATGTCACTTACTATGGAGTGCTGACTTCCAGATTCTTCTCTTGAGACAATGGAGGCGTTCCATTCCTTCAGCTTGTCCAACACGGAAGGGCTCCTCTGTTCTGGTACATGTATCCTCAGCCTCATGGGAGCCCGTTTAATGGGGTAGTGCTTTTGAAGCTCCCGGATGACCTCTAGCGCCTGCAGAAGTTAATAAACAATTTGCGGGATATTAAACCTAAACAACTAAAAAACGAGTTTGAAATCCTCGCAAGAATAAGTATAGATGTTACCTGTTTCTTTGAGCTGCTATTTGGATCAACAGCAAAATGGATTTCATGCATCAGCCGCTCAATCATGCTAATTGTATATGGACGCTGAGTTTCAGGATTGATTGTCTTCTGCATAACTATAGTAGCAATATCCCTGAACTGACTTGAAAACTGTGATTCCCTCTCCTTTCCAGCAACTTGCAGCTCTCCTTTGTCCAAAATCTACAACATAGGAAACATTTTCTACATATATAACCATAGAATCTTTCTCAGCTATCCCCAAGCAAAAAAGAAAGAGTTCAAGAGAGGTGGAGAGTAGGGTGAAATATGAAATGGTATTTAGTGGAACTTATTTTTCGGGTTTTGTTGTCACAAATCTATTGTCTCCGAGCCGAGGGTCTCCAAAAACAGCCTCTCTACCCCCTCTGGGGTCGGGGTAAGGTCTGTGTCTCAGACCCCATTGGTGGGATTTTACTGGGTTGTTGTTGATGTTGTTATTATCTCACCAGCTCGCTTTACTAAATATGCTCAAACAATTTAATGGATAACTCATAACTGCTTGACTGATCTATTTTAAAAATGTGTCAGCGCAGTTCAAATGATTAAACCATACGAAGGGTCCTTTCTATATCCGACAAATCACAAGGAGAGGCGGAGCTACCCTTGTCCAAGGGGAGTCAGCTGACCCCTTTGCTGGAAATTACAGCCTAGATAGGTCCAAAGATTTTTTATCCATACATATCATACGTTGAATCCCCTTGGCTTATTCATGTGTTTACTTCTTTACATTGTGACTCTCCTTAGTAAAGGTACTGGCTCAGCCAGTGATCAGAAGTTATGAAGTTTGTGACATACCAATCAGTTTACATGAATAAGTACTTTCAGTGTTCTAGGGAAAATCAGTATGCTATTTAGTGCAAGTTATTTAAGCAAATTACACGTTAGATATGATTAAAATCGCTACCTTCATAACATGTTAGGAAACAAATGGAATAATACTAACCTCCAAGCAGATTTTGGACTGATCATCAGTGCCAAAAGCAGCTATTAAATCTTTAGACTTAGCAAGTACACCCTTAGACACATTTGAGTATACAGTTTGTGACTGCAACACTTCATCCAAGTCTTTCTCTCTACACCACAAACAAAAATTCCAATATCGTTAATAATTCTATTTTTTTCTGAACATACAAAATTTATTTGCACAAATTCAATGAAACGAGGTCTTAAAAAGAAAGAGGAAAAAAGAAAACTTACACGCCAGAACGCCATGAGAGGACTTTATTCTTATAGCAGGCGATTTCAAACCGGTTACCGTGCTTCTTGAGACGCACAACGGCGACATTCGTAAGCCGCTTTTGGCCTATCGGCTGTACCAGTGTTTTCGACATCTCTATCGTACTGAAAAGTATTTGCTTCTATTTCGCCTGTGCTTCTGGTAAGTTCCTCGAGGTTTTGTTGGGGAAAAGGCAAAACGGCAGCGGAAAGCAGAAGAGTTCTCTTCCAAGTTAATCCCCCAATTTTGCACATATTTATGTATTTGGGCCAATGTGAGTAAAAATAGCTCATTTTTTGTTGGCTAATTGTATTAAACATTTTGTGCTTGTAGTTAGTTACTAATCAGTTCAATCCCACCAATGATCTATAGAGTGTAATGTAGGAGTGTAGGACTGTATTAGAGACGCGACAATCTTAAAAAAATACCTTTTTCCCTAAAGGACTACATGTTCATATACATTTATCATATTTATATTATTGTATAGGATAAAATTGGTTTATAATAATGATCGAACGATATCATGACATGTGAAATCGCAGACAAGCAGAAGACAAATCAAGTAAGAAGTGGGATCAGGAACAACTACAGTTGGAATCGGATAGACCCCGAAGGGAGCAAAATCAATGCGAGTGGGTTGAATGTTTGTCACCATATGACATTTAATGAAGAATATTCCCCAGTTAAATAGGCATCCGTTGTAGAGAATTTTGGCATTCATGGCCTCTCGTTACATATTCATCAATAGCCCCTTTTATTATCATTTAAGAGGGACTTGATCCTATGATCTTGTTTTCTAGGTATAACTATAAATAGTAGTTCCAACAACCATTGTGGGGACACATAAATTATTGGCAAAACTTATACTACACTATTCTCAAGCTAAATAAGACAACTTTATTTGTTCTTGCATATTGTTCTTGTTTCTGTCCTCATAAGCATCGCTCCGGAGCCATGCCTGCCATTTCCTTTGATTTTAACACTAAGTCTTATTTTTAATCTAGTATATTTATCATTTTTGGATCAAATCAGACCGTTTGTCTATAAATCGTGTAACAAATTTAATTGTACCATTTTACGGATAAACAGTTCGGCGCACACTATGGGGCTTAGAAAGTTGCGTAATTGAGTTGATCATTGTGTTTATTACTAACTCATTTGATTCTTCGTTTCTTAGCCAAAAATCGAAAATGGCAGCCAATGATGTCAACATCGCACACAATGTTGAGGCACATGAAAATCTCCTCGGCACGAGAATTCAATCAGCGATACCCGCAACGAAGGGGAGGAAGCAACCCCAATCCATGGAGGATAGTACCCCGCGATATGTACGGAAGTCAACGCCTGATGATACAGAAGACGAGCATGTCACAAAAACAATAAGGATCTCGAGAGAGCAACAGAAAGCCATCACGGGCCACCTCTCAAGTAAGGATCAAGTCATGATGGAATTAAAACAAACGTTATCAGGTGCTTCCAATAACGCAAATGGGAGAGGTCCGGTTCCTTCCAGTGCTCATGTAAATCAAACGGATCAAAGAATTATTAACAGCACCCTAGGGGTGAAGTCGGTTTCAGCGGTGCTGAGGGCATCGGTAGCAGGTCCGATAATGATAACAGTAATGATCCATTCAAAATCTCCAGAATATGTTTGGTATCACAAGGAAAGAGTCAATATTATAGTTCTATCTTGGATTATGAACTCTGTCTCAAGTGGTCTTCTTGGTGGAATAATGTATACATCTAGTGCTCAAGTTGTGTGAGCGATTTGCATGAGAGGTTTAACAAGGTAGATGGTTTAAGATCTTTCAATTTGCACAAAGAAATTACTACATTGAGTCAAGGAACAACGTCTATTTCTGTATATTTCTCAAAACTCAACGATCTGTGGGAAGAATTTGAAGCTCTTGTTCTGGCTCCTGAATGTGACTGTGCAAAATCCAAGGAATTTGTGGCACATCCACAAAAATTGAAGTTATTTCAATTCTTTATGGGGTTGAATAAATCATATAGTCAAGCTAGGAGTGAAATCTTGGTGATGAGTCCTACACCAACAATTACTCAAGCCTATGGTCCAATCATAAGTGATGAAGGGCAAAGATTTGTGGCATCATCATCAAGATTATTGGGAGCAACTTTGGCAATGGCTGCAAATCACTATGATGTGGTTATGTATATAAGAAATGTTCATGGAGGAAATTAGAGATTCAAGAAAAAAATTAATCTTCATTGTGATATTTACAAAATGAAAGGGCATAGGAAAGAAAATTGCTATAAAATTGTTAGATATCCTCCGGAGTACAAGAATAGGAAAGAAGGGGGAGTTGGAGTTGGAAATGTTGGAAATGCAACATACAATATAAGGATAGAAAATAATGTCCAATTCAAAAATTCAATTGAATGGGTTGATCTAGTTGGTAAGCAACCCCCACTTCCAACCGAGAGGTTGTGAGTTCGAGTCTCCCCAAGAGCAAGGTGGGAAGTTCTTGGAGGGAAGGATGCTGGGGGTCTATTTGGAAACAGCCTCTCTACCCCAGGGTAGGGGTAAGGTCTGCGTACATACTACCCTCCCCAGACCTCACTAAGTGGGATTATACTGGGTTGTTGTTGTTGTTGTAATCAAATATATCTTTATCTATTCCATAATTTCATATAAACTCTACCAATCAAAATGAGCTTAAAAAGTCTCAAAAAGATAAAGGCCAGCTCTTTCGCTCCAAGATTTTGTGTATGTGAACATACATCAAGACACACCACATACATTGTCAAAGTATGTCAGCTATGACAATACAACACCCAAATATCGAGCCTATACAACATTTATATCTTCAGTAATAGAGCTACCAACTATTTAGAAGTTGTCAAGGATCCCAGGTGGATATAGGCAATGAATGTTGAAATTAAAGCATTGCAAGATAATCACACATGGGACATTATCAAATTACCAAAAGGTCAAATATAAAGCATCAGTAGGAGTTTAAATGTTTAAAGCCCGTTTAGTAGCTATGGGATTTAGTCAACAAGAAGAAATTGATTATCAAGAGATATTTAGTCTAGTAGTCAAAATGAAAATATCCAAAATAATACTTGCCATTGCTGCACAAAAACAGTGGCATATACATCAAATGGATTAACAATCAAGAGTAGGAGCAATCAGTGTGTCAACTAGTTAAATCTTTATATGGTTTGAAACAGACTCCAGGGCAGTGGGATGCTAAATTAGCAGAGGCTCTATTGGTACATACATTTCAATAGAGTCAACTTGACCACTATTTATTTTTCCAAAAGACTTTAGAAGGCACAAATTATAGTATTTGTATATGTTGATGACATGCTCATAACTGGTGACAGCCTTAACTTGATACAAAACACCAAAACAACCTTATAACAAACATTCAAAATGAAAGATTTAGGTGAGCTGAAGTATTTCTTAGGCATTGAGTTTGCCATATCAAAGCAAAGAATTTTAATGCATCAAAGGAAGTATGCTTTGGAACTTATATCTGAAACTAGACTAAGAGCTGCTAAACCAGCTATCACACCTCCAGATTATAATGTAAAGCTTATAACAAACGAGTATGATGACAACTTCAAGACTACTAAATCTGAAGTCAACATTGTAGACAAAGAATTGGAGGATCACACTTCTTATCAAAGATTAATAGGTAAGTTGCTATACATTACTATGAATCATCTAGATAGCATTTAGTGTTCAAACTCTTAGTCAGTTTGTGTAGAATTCTAAAAAATCTCATATGGAAGCAGCTCTCAAAATAGTAAAATATTTGAAGAAACAACTCGGACAAGTGTTCTATTTTCTAGCAACATAAATAATACTATTGTGGGATTTTGTTATGCTGACTAGGCTTCATGTCCTCATACTAGAAAGTCTGTTACTGGCCATATGATTAAACTTGGGGATTCATTAGTTTCCTAGAAATCTAAGAAACAAACTACAATTTGAAGAAGTTTTGAAGAGGCTGGATATGGAAGTATTGCATCTACGGTAGTAGAACTAATTTGGATGATTGGCTTACTGAAAGAAGTTGATTTTCAAGTCAAATTGCCACTTGATATATATAGTGATAGTAAGTCATCCATGTGAATTGCAATCAACCATGTGTATCATGAAAAGACCAAACACATTGAAATTGATTGTCATTTCATTTGAGAGAAGATATTGTGAGCACATGATTTTTGCACCAGGCAAATAATTCCAAAATTAAAATAAATATATTTTTGAGTGCAATTACTTGTTTTGCTTGAAACTAGTGTATTTGAATAAGTAAGAAATTAGAAAAATAAAAAAATAGTAGTAATTAATTTGTTAGTTTAGTTAATTAGAAAATTAGTAAAAATAGCTTAAGTAGTAGAAATTAGGAAAAAATAACAGAAAATTACCAAAAATACTAGGAAATTAGAGTAGGTAGTAAATTAGGATTTCTAATTTTTCATAAAAGAAAAGAAGAAAAAAAGTATAAAAAGAAAATACATAAAAATTGATTAAAATCGAAAAATACAAAAAAAATGGGCTGTGAAAATAATTTTGGGCCAATTGTGGTCTAAACCAGTGGCCCAGTGAATTTCATTTTGGTGTATCTAACGGCCGAGAATATTAAGGGAATTATTTGGTTTAATTAATGTTGAGATTTAATCTCAGCCGTTCGATCAATTTGATCCAAGGGTGTGAGACCTTAGTCTCATTAGAAGCAAAACGGCGGCGTTTAAGTAACGCCCATTCAAAGCCGTCGATCTTGATCGAACGGACGGCTCAGATTACCTTGGATATATGGCCTATATAAGGCTTATGTCCGAGAATTTTGTCACTTTTGCCAAATTCCTAACCTAGCCGCCCCTCACCCCTCTCTTCTCTCTGTCGTCTTCATCAGAAAGCCCTAGGCGGCCATGGCGGCCACCACCTTCCACGGTGGTCGCCGGCCTTTCTAATCTCTCCCATCCTCTTCTCCTTCTTCTTCATGCCATAGCACACCCAAGAACCCAAAAAAAACCTTTGCTCTTCAAAACCCCGGTCACCGGAGTTACACCGGTGACCACCCAAACAATGAACCACTGCCTAAAACTAATGCCAATCTCTTCCTCCTTTCATGATCTATCCACTCATACCACTGGTCACCCTCGAATCAAACCGGAACGCCTCGAATATCCCGAAGAAGGTCGTCGGAACCCTAACTCCGGCGACCCCAAGTTCGAACCCAATCAAGACCTCACCTTTACCACCTCCAAAACACCCCTCTGCAATCGAAAATCAAAAAAGGCTCCCCCTTTTCTAAAAGAAAAAAGCAGAGAAAAATCGAAGAAAGAGATCTGGAAAAGAATAGGAATAAAAGAAAAAAGAAACAAGAAGAAAAGCCTGAGAATCTAGGGTCTGGGATTAAAAAGAAAAGAAAAAGGGAATAGGAAGCTCGGGGGACCGGCCCCGCAAGCTAAGTCCCTCACCCTTTAGTTTTCTTTAGTTTTCTAGGATTGTTTGTGATTTCTCACATGTTTTGGTCTTGTTTTCTGTTGATTTTTGTGTTTGCATCTGCTCTTGTTGATATTTCTCTTCTTTTATCTCATGTCCTGAATATCTTTGCCTCTAGCATGTTCATCTCCTTTTCTGATTTGTCTGTGATTTGGCTCTGGTCGATTATGTTCCCATGATTCTCTTTGGGCGAATCTCTGATATTTAGACATAAGGTTGCTTAATCTGTTAGTGATAAGATTCTGTTTGATGTTAATCTCATGTTATGTTTCTGATTAAGTCAAAAGAGTTGACCTGATTCCATTACAGTCCCTGATCCCTTTGATTGCATTCTATGCTTTATCTCTATGTATTTTTGTTTCGATTTGCATGCTTATGAGTGCCTTTTGTTTCTGTTCATCATGTTAGTTCTAGAGCCTTGCTTTGCATACTTCTCTGATAGACATAGAGTCTTGTCTTAGCTTCTTCTTTGATTCATGCTTTCTTTGCTTGATTTCGCATGTCTTAACTTGTTCTTTTGAGATCCTGTTTAATGTTAGGGTGTTTATGATCATCTTTATTGTCTTGTTTTGACTATTTATTACTAGGGTTCTTTGTACATTCTGTTTGTTTTGAGTTAAAAAATCTATATTTCCCTCTTCATCTTCTGGGTATTGTAGTTATTGATCCATTAGTTTTCAACAAGCATGATTGCTCTTCTTTTTATGATTCTTTACATGTCTAGTTGTTCAGTCATTAGGTTCACCTGACTGGTTTGGATTCTTGTTTCCATGACTTAACTTGAAACTCTCTCTTTGACCTCTGATAATAGTAGTTTACTTCATCTTGTTAGTTTAGATATCTTTTTGTCCATGTTTTTGGACTTTAATTTTGTGCTAGTTTATCCTTGTTAACTTTCACTAGTTTGAATGACTGTCCCTTGCTGTTGTTTCTTCTCATATTTAGACCCTGGCTACCATGTCTATATTATTCTATGGTCTGTGTGACTAAAGTGAGTCATGTTCCATCTATTGTTGGCTATTTTCTAAAGTCTATGCTTCTGAGTGCCTATGCCATGAACCTTTAGTTTTGAAGTTTTCAATGTGTTATATAACATAAACTGCTTGTAACTAAGTCTGATTTGACATTGATAGACACATGAAATTGGGTAATGTGAACTGATTAATTAAGATTCAACCCTATCAATTGTTCCCTTCTGAGTTTTGGTTGATTGCTTCACACTGTTTGATATTATGTGGCTATACATGTTGAAAATGATTGAATTCTCAGCAGTTCTTGTCAATATGAGCATATGATTTACATTCATTAACTTTGGGAGGATTGGTTATAGCTGTAGTTCTAGGTTCCATAAGTGGTTAGTTTTTAAATAGGATAAAACACTGAAATGATCATAATTAGGCTATAGGTTTAATAATTGGCCTAAGAATGGTCAACCTTGCAAAGGGTTGACCAATTCTGTGAGCCCTAACACACAGCTCACTGTTTAACAGTGGCTGGTTGTGTAAAGGGCTATGTCTGCAAATGCAGACTAGCCCAGGCTCTATATTGAGCCCTGAACAGCAAAGTGACCAAACCTGTAAAGGTTTTGGGCCTAGCTGTTCAGTATATGGCTTTAATAGCCCAAGCTAAGTCTCAACTTGAGACTGGCTAACTTTTAAATAGGTTAAGCATAATAACAAAACAGGCTATGCCTGCAAGTAGCTTTAATTAGGAATAAATGGGTCTTAATTGACTGAATTAACTTAAAAGTGGCTAAAATTGAAATAGTTCTTAGAAATAAATCTGGCCAGCCCTTAAATACTAATACCAGGGCTGGCTATTAGTTAAATAAGTTCAAATCGAGCTGAAATCTGCCCTAGGTAAGTTAGTAAATCAGCAGTGCTCTTAGGGGCACAATTGGGTATTGAAAAGGTAAAATAGTAACTAGTAAGAACTTAGGAGGGTAATAGGGACATTTATACTCCTGATTTCTGCAATTTTGCAGAGATTTAGGGGTATAATGGTCTCTTAAAAATGGGAAATCTGTAAAAATCTCAAACCCCTAAGGTTATACTAGTAAAAGGCCCTAAAAGGAATCTTTAGAACCTTCCAGCACATGCTGGAAGGGTTTTAGTAACTGAAAATGGGACTAAAGTGTAGAATAGGTAATTTTAGGAGGGGGGGAAGTGGGATTAATCCCATACTTCCTCCCCAAGTAATCAGCCCTAAAGGTTAGCTATAAATACACCTTCAAAGAGCTAAAAAGGGAGGCCACTGTAGAATAATCTGATCTAATATTGGGGATTCCACGGTAGAACAATCTAAGAAAATACATTTGGGTTCCAACATTGAGTAATCTGAAATTGATACTTAGGCTAATCTTTGATAAGAAATACGAGGGAAAACATAGCGATTTGGTAGTAATCATTCTGGAAATTCCGGGTGTGGAAAGCTTGTGGATTTAATTTGTTTTTCTGGGATTCCTTGTTCGATTATCTACTGGGTTATTCTCGTATTGCTGTTGCTGTGCTTTTTGTGTTGCTGTGCCTCTTTTCATCACTGTTGCATTGCTGCTGTATCTGCTCATTACTTGCCTCCCCTAGAACTCATTGAATTCTCCTTCTGAATCAGGTACATGCCCTGTTCATTGAAGATGTAATTGCTTGAGATGTGGAAATGAAGCTCCCGTTTACTCTATTCTGTCATTTTTGAATTAATATCTTAATTGTAATATTTTGTAGTAGCTGAACACAAAAACACTGTAATGATGTAGTACTAGTAGTAGTATAGTAGTAATATAGTGTAGTTAGCTTATCACTTAGCTTAATTAGGAAAACTTAAAACATAAGTTAATTCATAACACTTGCAAAGCTGATAAGCACTAGTTCACATTAATTTCGTAAACACCTGACCGTATAGTTAACTACATTTTCACTGATTTGCATTTAGGTAATAATAAGTGTCGAAAGAGAAAGTGTTGGGTTAATAATCGGGTAATAAGTCGTGAAAATCGTTAGTATAAGCACACATAGGTATCTGATTCATCCATCTATAAGTTCTTAAATGGAATAATAGGATCATTAGATTGCATAATTGTCGCCTGCATAATCTTAAGAGTTAAAGAAAGCAATGTCACAGCAGGCTATTAAAAGGAAGAACTGGGAGTAATATTGAGTATAAGCTGCAATTGAAATTGGTACTGTGGTTACACGAAGTAGTCAATTAATTAGTTCATAGTTATAGTTAATTAGCTTAATCATTTTCCTATGTAATCAGATTTTCTTAGAATTAGTAATCATAATCGTTATGCCTTCACTGCTTATTGCTTTATGTACAAAATTTCCTTTTCAATAATAAAATGGTTTGGTTCTTTGTTTCAAATGTTGAGCATCTTTTCCGTTATGAATTTTATGTCATATTATTGTTATTACATTCTGGTTTGGGCCCAAAACATTACGTGGGCCTGGACTATGGTATCATTCGATTAGGCTGCCCAAATAAAGATCTGAAGTCTGCTTAAGCACATCCAGTACAAGGCTGAAGAACCAGGCCCAATTAATTGGTAAAAACTCAACGGGCTTGGATTATTATAGTGTTAGTATTACGATTAAGGCAAAAACAAATATAGAAAACTTAGCCAAATATTTAGTATCCTTTAATAAATAGTTTGGGATGAGCCTCTTCCGAATAACACCGGGGCCCCCATTTAATAATGATATAAACACAAATAGATCCGGGAAAGCTAATAGCCAATTCCGTAGCTTCTCCCAAAATATTTAAAAACCGATAGACGTTACTTTAGGGCACGATTTTAATATACCTTCCTATGAACGAGTGTGCACTTGGTGCGACTCAAATCCAAATCTCGGCAAAGTCGAAATACTCCAAAAGTCATAGGCGTACTGGTTGCGGTATGACTCGAGGCGTGTTTCCGCGATGTCGCAAATTCCTAAAAATAATATTTAACGTAAAAGTACATTATGTTGTTAAAAATCTATAATCGAGTCAAACAAAAGTCAAGAACGACAGTGGAGCGACCGTGCTAAAACCACGGAATCCGTGAGTGCCTAACACCTTCTCCCGGGTTAACAGAGTTCCTTATCCGGACCTCTGCTTCGCAGACATTTATAAGAGTCAAAATTCCTCGGATTCGGGATTAACCGGTGACTTGGGACACCATTGTCATTCCCAAGTGGCGACTATGATTAATCTCTAATAAAATCCCGAACCGATTGTCCTTAAATTGGAAAAACTCCTTCCCTTACGTTATTTTATCCGTCTCGGGTAATTGAGCGTCGGGGTATACCCTACAAGTGTATTTATACATCTTACGCATGTTTGGGGTAGTAAAAAGGGAGGTGTGACAGATATTATACAGGCTTATCACAACTAAGTACATTCTTACTAGAGAACAACCATCAGACATCTTGACAAAAGGACTCAACAAAGTTAAATATGAATATCTCAGCTCCACCTAGGAGTTTATACTATTTTTGCACCACCTAGTTTGAAGGGGAGTGTAGGAAATGATATTACATAATTAGATCTTATACCCTTTACTAACTTACCTTCATATTTTTCACGCAGATCTTCCCTCTTAGAAATATCTTTGCAAATTTAAAGTTATTATTTGCAGCATATTCATGTAGCAGATGCCTACACCCTCTTCTTTAGAGTTGCCCTCAACTTAGACCCCTAATTTAGAACGACGTTGTCCACGATAACACGAAATTAGTTTCCTAAATATTGTAACAACGTTCCAAACAATCATAGATAAATCAAAACAACGATAATCTTTCATAGCTAAAACTAAAAAGTAGCAATATTATATTTTGTCCACGCCTACAGTATGCTTAGAACGATTCAATGGCTCTCTATATCAACATGGAACCTATAAGTATAAAATATTAGGCTTTTTAGTAAATTTTCAAGCATCATAACTAACAATGACCCAATGAAAATGCTAATTTGTTTAGTCACTATCTCAAATATATAACTCATATGAAGATCATGCAATTGAACCGACAACTTAGAATGAAGCAATTCCACTTGCTTCAGATCTCCCTTTATAGCATGTGTAATAACTGTTGATACCCAATTTTTTCCTATGTATTTTTATATAAAAATACTTTCAAAATGGCATACATAAGTATGCCCAAGTATTTTAGTATATTCATATTTTTTAAAGGGTTTTTTAAATCAATTTATTGCCTATTTTAGTAGTACAAAAATCAATAATTATTCTTAAACTAGATAGCCCGTGCCCGTGCACAGCACGGGCGCATGACATCGTTAGAATAATTTTTGTATATTTTTAAAAATTTATTTAGTATTTTAAAAGTCGAATTGCATATAATTGTAATTTTAGCTCATTTTAAGAATTAATAGCATTTTATAAGTATGAAATTTGTTTTAATATTTTTAAATTAATATTTAAATATACTAATTGACTTAGTATCTTTAATTTGTTTTCAAAAAGATTTTTACTATTTTTTTAAAACATAAAAGAGAAAAATTGGCTGTTTAAAATCTGGCCCATTTTATTTCAATTATAGCCAAAATTGGTTCCCCTAATTGACCCAATTTTGAACCCAATTTTAGACCAGCCCAACTCTATTTAACCCATTTTGAATTACCCAACCCAAACCTTTTTTAATCCAAGTCGTTTATCAATCTGATCAACTGCTACAATTTTCCCTTACCATTTTTATTCATCCAAACCCCTAACCCTAAATCATTTCATCCTATCATCCGCCCTTGAATACCTTGCCTCTATCAAACTCTCTCAAACTCTATCGAAGGTTTTAAAACCATAGCCTCTCTCACCATCTTCAACCACAACCTTACTGGAATTCATGGACTCTCCGGCCATGGATGGCCTAAACCCATCTCTCTCTGCTATTAAACACTTGGTGTTGGAAGGATCGAGGTCTTACCTCGATGATGTCCGTTCAAATCTTCTCTGATTTAAGGTTCTATGGCCTCTCCGGCCTTGCTCCAGCATATCCAAGCATTACGAGCCTATTTCTGACTTATCCAACTCAGATTAGGCATTTTCCAAGCCTTTCTCGTTTTAGGGGTCCTTTGAAACCCTAACTATTTAAGGTTTTCTCTCATGTTTCTCTTATATTTGTTCTATATTTGTGCTATACTTGAGTTTTAAAACACTTTCCCCAATTTTTCTTTCAAAAAATTACTTCTTTCCGATTTAGGGTTTCTAAAAAGTTTAAAATGTTTGTCCAATTTTTATTTCTCTTTATCTGTGTGTATTTTTCCCCAATGTGCTTATATGTTTATGTCCTTTTACCACGCATGTGCTTCTGTGGCTTTCTTATGTTTTCTTACTACTATACGTGTTATTCTGCGCTTTATATGTTTCATCTTCCTACTATGTTTCTTTATCATGCTATCACATGTTTATCTATGTTTCCCTATGTGTTCTTTTGCTATGCTTTTCTGATATCCTTGTGTTCCACTATTGTGTTTTCTACTAAGTTTTTTTTAGTTCTTTGTTTGCCTTCTACTGGACTTCGTTTGGACTCTCATTAAACATGTTTTTACTATTTTTCTTAAATGTTATACTATCTCTTTTCTCTTCTGAACTAGTTTAAGTCCCAGGTTTTTCTTAAACATGTTCCTTCTACCTTGCTATACTTCAAATTAGTTTCTTCACTCTGTTATTGATAAGTCGGGATTTTAACATGTTTTATGCCCCTACTTACCTATGCTTTGGTTATAAATTGCTAACAAATAGTCCCAAAATGCTCACAAGTTGTGCTTGATTGTAGGTTTGAGCGACAAAGTGATAAATGTCAAACATCGGCTCAAAAAGGAGTGAAACTTGCTCAAGTATCAAAGAATAAGTGAATTGAGGAAATGGGGCCTAGTACGGACTGCGCAAGAGTGATTGAGGCCGCACTAGGAGATTCAGAGACTTGGCATATTCAAGCTGGAGGCAACGCGGCCGCGGTACATTTTTCGCGGTCCACGATCAGGCTCCGCGGCCACACTACACTTTTGTGCGATCTGCGGACATGAGGTTCAGAGACCTAGAAAATTTGGAGTTTAAAGCTACGCGGACGCGATACTCATTACACGGTCCACAGAGCAGAGGCTCAAAGAGTTGACAAATTCCCATTTCCAAGCAATTCGGTCCGTAATCGGACTTGTGCCAACCACGCCAACTTCCACCGCAATCGCGGTACACTTCCACGCGGTCCACGGTCCTCAAGTTCAGAGAAGCATAAATATGAAGTCCAAGAGCCATTGCAGCCGCGGTCCATTTTGCGCGGACCGCACTGACCCCACAGGGGTATTTTTATCCAGTTTTTCTAGCCTAGTATAAATAGGACATTATATCATTTTTAGGTTAAGTTTTATATCTCAGACATAGCTGTGCTCGTGAGACTCGGTTTTGTAGCCATTTTTGGCACTTTTGCTCTTCATTAACGATAAATTATTGTAGTTTCTTCTTAGTAATTAATTAATATGCTTAATCCTTCATCTATTGCTTCAATTTCTGTATCTAGCATGAGTAGCTAAACCCATTAGCTAGGGTTGTGGCTCAACTCTAGTATGGGTAATTGATGGGTGTTGCCATCTAGGGTGAGATTGACTATGGGTGTTTTCTATTTGGATTGATTTTATGTTTTAATTTAGAATTTGTGGTTGTAAACATTGATTCAAACTTAGTGGGTCTAACTCTTCTAGAGAAAGAGAGTTTATGACTCCAAAATTGACCCAACAAGGAATTGGGATGGACTCGTGAGAAATGATAGTCCTAATTAATGGGATAAATCTCGAGAGAGTAATCACCCTACTTGAACCCTAGTTGCTTGATCGAATTGGCCTACCCAATTGGTCTCTAGGAAGCTCCCCAATACATATGATGCGGTTATTGAGGTTGCAGTCCCATATGAGGCCTCCTCCGGTTTGCCTCATAATGCACCTGACATCCAACATGTCTAGGAACAGGCCCCAGTCCCAGCAGCTGAGCAGCAGGAGACTGGGAACCAGTATGAGGTTCCCGCACTACAGAGGACTTGGGGACCACTGATGATCCCATGCCGACAGACCAATTTTAGGGAGACCCTATAACATTTCTTATGACTTCTGATGCTTATTTTGATAATTGGCATTGGGAGCAATGCCAACTTTTATTCGTGGGGGTGCGCCCTAGTTTTTTCTGTTTATCTGGATGACTGTATATATTTGACTCAGTTTATTTTTTTGGTTGATTTTCTATTTGGTATGTATATATTACTATACATTCAGTACTTTTTATCTTCTATTTTGGTCCGTATATAAAGTTGAGTTACATTTTGTATATATTCATCCCCCGTTGTATATTCTAATCCCCAATTGTAAATATTCATTCTATTTCTTATTTTCATATTTTCGTAAAAAAAAAATATTTTTAGCTTCGTAGCTAGGCTCGTAGCCCTTTGTTTTGTTTTGGCATTTTCAATAAGCCCTTGGTTTTCTTAATACCACGGTTCTTTTCAAAGGTGAAGTATTGTGTGAACCGGGTGGCTCTTCCCGATGATGGATGGTATGACAACCTTCTTAAGGGTTTGAGTCTGTTTTTGCTTTTTATTTTGTTTTTAGTAGTTTTTTTGTTAAGGGTACTTCAAGCATGGCTTCACTTGGGCCTAATACATTTGCCTTTGATCCCATGGTCAAAGGAAAGTGGTTGCATTTAGGATGGTGAAAGTACTGACCTTGAGACTCTTGGGTTGACCAAACAAACATCATGTGGTCTTTCGGGACTATTGTGTGCTCAATCGTATCTAAGTTTGTTGTGGGCCCTCGACTCTATGTCTTTAGCAATCCTTGAGTATGTGTGGTGAGAAATTGAGTTATGAGTCCAAGTCCCGAGCCAATGGTCTAGAACTTGCCCCGAATGTTTGTTGAGGCAAAATTTTGAGTGAAATTCGACTTGAGAAGTGATTATAGGCTCTCCTTGATCCAAATGATAAGTTGAACAATTCCATAGCCTACCAATAAGATAATCCCTAACTAACCATTTTGAGCCTTAAACCTTCTTCTTTCATGAACCAATGCTACAAGCATATACCCGTTTTAAATTCTATCCTCTCTTGGAACCCACATCTTCCCTTGAGCAATGGCAAAGTCTAAGTTTGGGGGGAGAGACAAGAAAGGAAATAAAAAGGGGTAAAAGGTGCAAAATCAAAACAAAATGAAGGCAATGAAAAAGAAAGAAAAGAAATAAATAAAAAGAAAGCCCAAAGTGAAAAGAATAACATGGGTTTCAAGAAAAACAAAAGTGAAAAAGGTGTGGAAAAAAATTTAAAAATGAGAAATGTCTTGAATTCCATAAGAGAAAGTAACAATGTGTCTCTCTAACCCATTGGAAGAGGTGAAATGACTCAAACAGTCAAGTGAATTATGCCAAATGAATCAAAAGAAGTGCTTAAGGGAAGACTTAACCCACTTGAACAAAAACATATCCTACCCTTACCCAAAAGCCTTCGCATTAACTCCACAAAAAGCCTATATGATATTGAGTTGGATGATGCTCACATTAGTGGATACTTTCATGAGGGTCAAGCATATGGTACCTAGAGCCGGACTTGAGACCTTTCCTTGAGAGAGACGAGTGAACTCCCATTAACCTCGGTTTGTGTGCTTATACTCTAAAAAGTGAGGTTTGCTTAGAGAGAGTTGAGGATGTATGAGTTTGGGATCCACAATGACCAAAATAATTGAGAGAGTTCTTTGATGTAATAAGTCAATTCTTGATGCTCTTGTGTCACACTTGATCCATAGTTTTCAAGGTTTGAATGTTGTTAATGATCCATTTGTATTGAGGGCAATTGTTAGTCCCAATTTATACTTGTTGAGGTTACTTTAAGATAGATGGAATTACTTGGGTTGTCCTTTAAGGGGTGAGCCTTATTTTGTTTGCTTGAGGACAAGCAAATGTTTAAGTTTGGGGGAGTATTAGTTATTCCGACCTTGCTATTGTATCTGTTTGCTTTCTCATGAGTATCTGAAAGAGATCTCTGAGCCTGTTTCAATTACTTGCCTCCTCGTTTCTATATCTGATTCGAAGTGGAAATCCTATAACTTGGGTTTTTTACACGGTTTGGTCGGGTGTTTGAACTAGGGTTCCATTTGGAACCCCTAACTCTTTTGGACTCATTCTGAGTCTATGAACTGAGTTTGAACTTCTTTGTTTATACGTCTGAACTTTTTCTATGCTAGACTCTTCTACTGATTAGCGTGATAGTTCTTCATGTTTTAAGCATGGCTGTATGTTTTTATATGTGTGATGAATTCTTTCTTGTGAAAAGGTTTTCCAACTTATGATTGATTAGGAATTCTTTTTTTTAGGTTTGATTGATTGTTACTGGTTTTCTAAGTAAAACCTTTTTCCACCTTTCCTGAATGGATTCATCCCTACCAAATTTAGACCTTGTGATTTATCGACTGTTTAATTGATTTTCTTTCCTTATTTGCACAAACCGTATGCTACCAAACTTTTTCCTTAAATAAATCTCGGTGTATTTACCCTTCTTGTACTGCTTTGGAAAAAGTTTTGATCAATTTTTTACCTTAATTATTTTACTCGTTTGAAATATGAATCCCTTAATTAAAGGGAAACTTTTGTTGGCTTTTTAAATTATTCTCGTACTTATTTTTGCTTACTTTCTACACTATAAATACATGACCTTCTTTAACACATTATACACGGTTAATACAACCAACTTTCAATTACACACTCTCAATTCAACATATTACACTAGTTCTCTTTTAAAATCATAGTGTTCTGACTACTTGCTTGCACTTTGGCTTCACAAGACTACTGCTTTCTTCTTTTGTTTTCCTGAAACTGGTATGTTCTAGTTTAGTTTTCAGCCTCATCTCAATGTGTTTATTTTACAGCTTCTACGCCCTTGTTTGCTTTACTGCCTATATATAATGTTAATTAACATGTAAAGTTCTTTGCATATGTTTCTATTGTGAATCCCTGCACCCCCGTCCCCTTCTATGTGTTTGAGTTGAAGTTCAGAACATGGCAACATCCAAGTTGTTGCTCGTGTTTTGGACTTGATCCCTTTGGGGATCCTAACTCCCAAATAATATGCCTAATAAACTGGTTGGGGTGTGCCAGCACTTTCAATTGCTAGGTATGACCACCAACCTAACTTTGCTTTCTCCCCCATAATTCCCTCTCTGCACTTACAATCATTCCTACTTTCTAAGTTCTGCCCCCCCCCCACCTATGAGCCTTGCCTTGGGACCTTGAGCTCCTTCTGAACTTGCACACTTGAGGGTTGTCTCTTCCATACTGCACTATGACTCAATCTTGCAATGTACTTGGGTGTGAGCACTGCCCGGAGTCCATGAGGCTCTTAGGGAACTCTAAGGCACCCCAAATGAGAAAGGCTTTGGGTCTTGGTCTTTGGAGTTGGTCTACTTCATGCTTCAGGCAGGAAACTTGAATTAGACTCTCCTTGGTTGTAATTTTTTTAGTTCTCTGATGTAATTTTACCTTTTCTTATTCATTCTGGGATGTAATAAATTATAATAACTATTGGACTTTTAGTGAAAAGGGGAGGGTAAATCATGCATGCAAAAAACGGGTTGATATCATGTTCATATGTGATCATTATACTTCTGCACTCATATTCTGCTTTCAACTTTCGTTTCTATAGATACCATGTCTATAGGTTATGCGTTTCATATAGAAATCATGTCTATTGGATTTTGCATTTCATATAGAAACCATGTCTATAGATTCTCATTTCGTATAAAAATCATGTCTATAGATTCTGCATTTCATATAGAAACCATGTCTATAGGTTCTGCATTTCATATAGAAATCATATCTATAGGTTCTGCATTATATATAGAACATGTCTATAAGTCATTTCCAAAGACTGCATATCATTTAGATAGCGTGCCTATAGGACTTCTGCACTCTCGTTTCGATTGTAAAAAATATTTTAAAATCAATAACACCTAGAGATCATGCCTATAAGAGCTATCAACTAAATCTGAATTTCCCATTAGCTTATAAGTCTAAAATCAGTGGTAACAATGACGACGACAGAACTTGTACTCCTGTAATTGACAACTCCATTTCCTCAATCAGTATACTTCTTATCTGAAACTAATAGATATCATGCCTATAGGTTTAGTTTAATCTATAGGTTTAGTTTAACACTTAGGCAAGCCATATGGTAACTTATAAATTAAATCAGGTCTTATTAACTACAACGAGCAAGCATGTCTGATTTGGGCTTTTTATATGAAATATGTAATAGATCAGTCTGTCACAACTCTTAAGTTTAAATAGACCATATTCAGTACGTGTAAAGACGTGCAAAGCTATATGCTTCTCTTTGTTTTTAAGGAGGGTTATTTGAGCCTTTCTATCTGTTATGTGATTCTCCTCCATATTTGTTGTGTATGTGTTTTGATTGTCGTCTGAGAATTTTGTCCTTTGAAACTATAAAACCTCACCTTCATTCCCTTTAGGATTAGTAGTCCCAAGTACCTCTAGGGCTGATAGGATTGGGGCGGGTAGTAGCATGCAATAAGAAAACGGGACTATTCCGTATTTTAATACCTTAACGGGGTAGGAAAGAGTAGATATGGATATGATGACCACGCGATAATACCACGTGCATAAACGGTTACCGAGTGTTGTGTGGCGTGATCTATATTATTTATAAACCTAGGACCCCCCCCCCCCTTATTTATTTTTATTTCAAAAACTATCTTTTCTCAAATTTTAGCTTCTTTAACTATTTTTTTTTACTTCAATTACTTGCAGTAATTATGTGAAAACCCCTTCCCTTTACTTGTTTATTTTCAAAATTTCAAAAACTACTTTCTTCCCAAACTTCAGCTTTCTTTAACTTATTTTAATTTCAATTGCTTGCAACCATTATATGAAAACCTCCTCGTATTTGTAATTTTTGTTTGTCTATTTGTTATTTGCACTTAAAATCACAATTATAGCATGATTGTGAATCACACTAGTAGATCTCGAGGGGTGCCTAATACCTTCCCCTCGAGATAATTTCAAGCCCTTACCCAATCTCTGATTTTCTAAATCGAATTTATTCTTAGTATCCTAATGCACTTAATCATTAAGTGGTGACTCTTCAATTCAAATCCAATTCCCAAAAGGAAACGAGTTATCCTGTCATAAACCCGATTTCGCGAGAAAAAATAGGCATCGGCAATAAAAAAAGATAATTATTGAAGGGCCAGGGCACTCCCTCAATAACATGCTGAATATCACGCTCATGGTTGAAGCAAAACAGGAAATACTTACCTCCCAACTCCTTTATTTTCATATATCGCCTAAGTTGCAAATAATTGCCAAAGTATTTTTTATTGCTCGAACATTGATAGATCTCTATATTTGCAATTTGCCTACCAAACAAAGATTATATTAGTTTCCTTCGCGGCCTCTGGTCAATCCAATCCATCTAGCTCTTCAATTATACACGAAATATCATCTATTTTAATATCCATCGCAATATCTAAAGCAATTACAAATAGGAAAAAAATAAAGATAACTATAGAACGAAAAAACTCATCAACTCACCCACAAGGACAAACATATCCCCAAACAGTAGACAAATATCAAAGACATGCAACTTAATTATTTTAAAAAAGATTAGATAGAAATCAAGGTGGCATACTGTTGAAACGAGGATGATAATAGTAGAGAAAGTGTTGGCATCTAGGATTCTAGGCGGCAGATCTAGGCATCAGGTATAAGCTAGAGAGACATAAATCTTTAATTTAAAATGTAAATTGTTTGTGAATGCCTACATCATGCCTTCATAAGTGGTATGTTTGGCTTGTTTACTATTTATTTGACATGTCTCATCCCGTGCAGATTAGTTTGTTATGCATACAAGAACAACATACTCAGTGCGAACTCACAACTGATATTTGGAGAGGATATAATGTATGCATATCTTACCCTTACCTCATTAAAGGCAGAAAGCCTATTTCCAAATTAACTTGTTATGTTTAAGAGAGGAAATAACTGCCATATTTCTTCATTGTGCATTTAGTTCAATATTGATGGACTCTGTCCATGCCAAGTGATAGAACAAATGGTCTAAAGAACAATAGCAAATATACGAATCAACCAACTAGAGCCTAAAGTGATATGAAGATTATCATACCAACATGGATCAGTGAGCTTTTTGCATTATTATTTGTCTTAATTTTATATGACAATCACATATTGTCATGAGAGGTTACATCTCAATAATATCTGATACCTATTCCTCAACCAGAGCAACTGGTGGCTCCACATGTGCTGCTCTGGCTGTAGTAGGAGCTGCACCTCGGCCTCTACCGTGGCCCCGACCTCTCGTGGCCCTAACTGGTAGTACCGATGGTCGTTCGCCCTCGCGTGTACTCACCATATGTAAGAAAATAGAGGAGTCAAGTTTCAAGCTTCGAAAATAACAAATATGCACGACAAAAATGCAAAGAACGTAAAGTTTCCTAATAGTTTGGTAGCCTATCAAAGATAAGTACAGACATCTTTGTATCGATCCGCAATACTCTACTAAACTTTCTCATGACTCGTGAAATCTAAGCAACCTAGCACTCAAATACCAATTTGTCACAGCCCAGCTCTCTCAAAAGTTACGATGACACCTAACACTACTTGCCAGGCAAGCCAACAATTACATAATAAATATGAATTTGAATAAATATGGTTTAATAAACTTAACATGGGAAACATTATAACTATCTAATGAAAATAATAACAATGTTGCTGCAAATCATCCCAAGGATCAGGTGTCGACGAGTACATGACACTATTGAGTATCAAAATACAATATCCTCAATACAATTGTTTGGACATTAAACAATAATAAGGGAAATAACGGAAAGAGAGTCATGATCTGCGGACAATATAGTAGGTACCTCGAAGTCTCCAAATACTAGTACCAACACGGCTCAAGCAACCACCACGTCCAAATGTGCTTGGATCTGCACATGAAGTGAAAAATATAGTATGATTACAACTAACCCGCGATAGTATTCCGTCTTAGTCCTGCTCAACTTGAATCTCTTAGACTCAAGGGCATATCTTCAAACCTGCATCCTCTTGTTAAGACCTACTCACGGAGTACAACCGATCACCTGTACTCATTAAATAACATAACTAACCTTGGGCTGAAAGCAATGGCGAGCTTAAAAGAAGACAGTTAGAAATAAATATTACCGACAACACAAATATAATAATGACACTAACGATAAATAACGTAAAGGAATTATCATAATCACCTCGTTCACACTACATGAATTTAAACATACTTTCAAAATATAACAATTTAAGCCCAACAGTGATAAGAACATTTACCAACAAGCATGAGGAATGATACATCTCTATGCCAACATGTCAAATATGTATGCCAAATGAATAATTTCACAGTGGTATCCCCAAGTGCTCTCACTTTCAGCAAACTCAAGTTGTGTGTCTCAAATGCCTACTTCATCACATACACACAATCACTCACATGTACAACTCAAGTTGTGTGTCTCAAATGCCTACTTCATCACATACACACAATCACTCAACATTGTACATGTGCTTCAATGTCCCTCACCAAAGCATGTGTATATATATCACTGTGCATGCGCTCAGTGTTGGTATGTCAGACTCTAGAGGGACGGATCGTGCTCAAGCGCTAATCAAAAGCCAACATGGACTGTTGTGGCTTGCAGTCCGATCCAAATACTAATAAAGCCAATATGGCCTGCTGCGACGTGTAGCCCGATCCAAATAGCACTCTCAACGTGGCCATAAGATCCACCTCATTCATCAACCTCTCAAGTCTCAAAGGCTCTCAATCTTATCTCGCTTAGCCCAACAACACAAGATATGGAAAAAATAACATGAACATGCGATGTAACAATGAATGATGAACAAAAACTAAAATATGGCATGTAAATAAAGAATCACGACTGAGCGTATAATTACTGTTAAGTCAGATAGCCCAAAATAACAAAGATAGTCTCATTAGATCTCAACCAAATAATCACATAGCCTAAACATGGACTACCGTCAAGAAGAAATATAAATATGCATTAAATATTTTTAGGAGTCTGTTTTTATTGGTGCCCTTCACAAAATATTATGTGTTGATTAAATTTTATATCCCCTTGATTAATTTTTAAAGTTAGAAATATATTTTTAGATGACCTTAAAGCAAGAACAATATAGTACTCTATATTTTGTTTAACCATATTAATTTAGAAACAAATATAATTAATTTGGGAGCCAACTTTTAGCTTTGATAATATAAACCTATTGAACTCCTAAGGTAATTTAAAAACTAGTTAGTGTGTTATGCTAATAAAAAAATGAGTTTGTTAATCATCATATATGGAATGCCATGATTATATTTTTTAAAATTAATTAGGAACGCCCTAAAACGCATTAGAAATATGTTATCATAAGTTTTTTTCTGTTATTTAATACAGATAAAAATTTTAAGAAAAAGAAAATCATAGTAGAAATTTTGCTCTATATACGATCACCTTTGTAAAAAAAAAATTAAAAGAAAAATAAAACATTTCAAAACCTTTTTCATGAAAAATGAAAAATATGTATAAGAAGGCTTCCGACCCTAACGAGGTACTCCGTCCTCCTCCCCTCACAACTAAAATGAGTTGCCAGAACAGTAAAACAGAAGAAACGCCCGACGAACAACACAATACCAGCAAAGACCCTGAACACAAACCCTTCTTTGACGTTTACGGCCCTCAGGTTTGGAACCTTTCATGTTATGTATGTATGTGTTGTGTATTTACAAAGATTCTACTATTATATATCATGAATGCCAATTTATTTGGCTTATATTATGAGTTTAATCCACTTGGGCCTCTTTAAAAGGTTCCAAAATTTTCAACACAGTTTTTTTTTTGGGTTTGTTGAGCTGGTTATTAAAGCACTAGTTTACTGGTTTATGTAGAAAACCAGAAGGGAGAAAAGAGTGAAGGGGGAAAAACTTAGACAAGGGAAGTAAACCTTTTTAGAGCTCGTGGGCTGAGTTTATCTAATTGGTTTGTATTGTTGAAAAGAGGAATCGTTTTTTAAGAAAGCTTTTTTTAATTTTAAAAGAGGAATCTTGGTGAGAGAAATGGAGGTCCTTGTTAATGAAAAATTAGTGCTATCAGGAGATATGTTTTTGATTGTGGATTAGATTGAAATTGGTTATAAAGGCATTCACTTTGGAAAATAACTAGTTCTGATAGAAACTCAAAATGGAGAAAAGAGACGAGACTAAAAAAGTGGAAAAGAAAATATCTTTTTTAAAACCAATAAAAGAACTATCTTTTGCGATTTGCACACTGATTTCATTTAAGTGGGTTGTATTGTCTACACCTTTTAAGTTGCTCACCTGAAGAAGAGGAATGTTGTTTGGAAAAATTAATATATGTGTTATTGAAAATTTGGACCACCATTACATGCTATTCCTGTTGTGAACTCATTCTCCATTTGGTGGTTGGTAGTTATTTTTGTTGTGTTTGTTTTGGAGACAGTGGTTATGTTGTTAAATTTTCCAGAGTAGTTGTGCCTGATCCGTTCATATATGTCATTGTGCAAGAGAAACAATAACTCGATACATGCATGTTGGTTGAATTGTGTATAAATGTCTGTGTCATTGGTATTCAAGTTTTGAGTGTGGTGCAGGGGAGAGCAGATATTGTTTTCAATCAACCGGAATCCAATTCAACTTTGAACCTTCAAGTATGTTCTATAACATACTGATTGAGGTTATTTGTTCTTATTTTACAGTAGGTTAGAAGTTGATTTATCATGCTTAATGTGATAATACAGGACGTGCAAGGTCTTGTCACATGGGTGCTTGCTGATGGGTTCATGCCGTCATGGGCTTTTATCAAAGTAATGCATTTCATTCATTTCTTGGCGTGTTTTTTCGTGCATCTCTTTATATATATATATCAGATGCACAAACATCTCACTCTTTTGTAATCCTTCAATGAAAATCTGGTGAGGACAGATTGAGATGTCCTTACCTTGAGATTTATCATTCAACCGGAGTCCTTTTCAAGGATTCATTGCTTACTGGATTATTTATATAACCTAGCCAACAATGAATCTTTGTTAGGTGGTCTAGATTATACTGAAGAACGATAACCTTAACTGTTCATTTGCATCTCCAGACTAGATAGATGATCTAGGTTTTGCTAGTGACCTACATTATGGTATTAGACACAGATAGTTGAATTCTAAAGAAGTATGTGGATGCTTATATAAATCAATATGGAGTATATGATATTGTGCAATTATGTGCTGCTAGATTCACTTACTGACCCACCCGTTTGAAAAGAAATAAGTCATGTCTCCTTTACGTCTCTTCTTGACACAGAGAATGAAAGAAATCGAAGATTTGTCCAAAATAGCAGGGACAATGTGAAATGAAAGATCATTTTTTTATTATTAGTGTGGTGTAAAAAAGGAATACCATTCTGATAGAAACTAGAAGTAGATAACAAAATAAATAGAACAAAGAAGTTAATATTATTGGCAATAGTTTGTGCAAGAGTCTTAAACACAACTACACCAATAAAGTTCTCTGTATGGATAGGACAATGCTCCAGAATAAAGTAGTTTTGATTCTAATAATGATCCTACACATAACAGGATCTATTACTTATATAATAGGCTGACCATAACTACTACATAACCTATTAGGATAAGATAAGTAACTTCTAATAACCATAATAAAACTGCTAAACAGATAACTTCTAATAAACTTCTAATAGCTGAAAGCTCCAGGAATTATCTTTCTCCTAAATTTCTTTGCTTCTTCTGAAAAATAAGTGGCTTATCAGTACACCCCCTCCTGGAAACACGACTTGTCCTCAAGGCGAAGTTCGAGAAATTGTGCCCACATCAGTAGGAAACATGTCATTTTTGTTGTTATCTTTCATACTCTGTGCGTCGTTCTCTTCTTGCATCAACTCAGATGAGCGAAAGTCCTAGGTTTGCAGCGATGACCAGGGCTAAGCTTTTCTCCACAACGATAGAAAAGGGCTTTGTCTCGCTAAATTTGTTGTTCAGGAGTCAATGGTCGAGTGTTTGGAAGTGATGGTGGTTAAAAAGGACGTGTAACTGGCTGGCGGGATGACAGAAAATCGAAGGATTCTCGAGCCGTTGGAGATGATGTCCCATCCGAAGGAGGTCGTGATATAGAAGGCAAAGTGGGTGCCTTACTGGACCGATTAGGTCCCTGTTTTCCTTCATATTCTAAAGCCAAGCTCATTGCCTTGTACAAAGATCGAGATTTGTGAATCCTAACGTCCACGCGAAGGTCTTCTCTCAACCCACTGAGGAAAACTCCAAGCAAATAGTGTTCTGGTCAATTTTGCATACGCGTTGCTTGTTTTGCAAATTCTTGCCTATACTCAAACACCATTCCAGTTTGTTGGATATCACAGAGATGTTCATCTGGATTTTGAAACTGAGCAGGCCCGTAATTTTCTTGCATTACTTTCACCAATTTGTCCCAATAGTAAATAATTTGCTCACTCTTGATCCAAGCAAAAAGATCCAGTGCATCTCCTTCCAAGTACATCGAAGCCACATTAACCTTGCATTCCTCAGAAGTTTGATAGTACTGGAAATACTTCTCTGCTTTTAACATCCAACCTCTAGGATCTCCTCCTTCATACTTTGGAAATTCCATCTTTATCTGTGAGCGCCGGAAAGTTTCTCGATGCCAAGTGCTGATAACCGCACCCTCTTCTAGTGTGGCTTTAGCTTTTCCTTTATTGTTGTGATCTCCACTGTGCTTGTGCTTTTAATGCAGCCACACAATGGCTAAAGCATCTATGGCTTCCAATTTCGTTGCTATAGTCGTCAATTGTTGGGAAATCGGGTCAAGATTAGGAATGGTGGGTCACTGTGCGAAGCGTTGGTCCGTGTGTTCACCATGGCAAATCTTACTGCTCTGATACCAATGATAGAAACCAGAAGTAGATAACAAAATAAATAGAACAAAGAAGTTAATATTTTTGGCAATAGTTTGTGCAAGAATCTTAAACACAACTACACCAATAAAGTTGTCTGTATGGAGAGGTCAATGCTCCAGAATAAAGTAGTTTTAATTTTGATAATGATATCTACACATTACAAGATCTATTACTTATATAATAGGCTGACCATAACTACTGCATAACCTATTAGGATAAGATAAGTAACTTCTAATAACCATAATAAAACTGCTAAACAGATAACTTCTAATAACTGAAAGCTCCAAGAATTATCTTTCTCCTAAATTTGCTTGCTTCTTCTGAAAAAATAAGTGGCTTATCACATTCTGACTCAGTTGAGTCATATTGACAATTTGTAAATATCTGCTGATACGGATTTGGTGTTTATATTAGAAATTATGGACTATCAAAAAAAAAGGGAAGAAAAAAAGAAAGAAATATTTTGGACTTATTTCCCATCTTAGGTGTTCACATTGACATATTTTGCTGTATGTAGCAAATACCTGTATGAATTCACAAAAAGACATTTGTACGCTTCCCTTCATTTAGTAATTTGCAGTCTTCGAACTTACACTTCATTTAGTAATATGCAGTCTTAGACTCAGCTTTATTCTTTATTCTTAGATTATTCAAATATTAGTTCCTGTTTTTGAATTTTATGTTACTGTGATGAATATACAGTATCTACCATCAACACACATGGTTGCAGTATCTTAGATGTCATCGTGAGTCATTAGGAGAATGAGTTAGTTGCAAAGATTTTCTTACTTGAGTTCGAGCTCTGTTTGAAACAGAATCAATGAAATTTTGATAATACTAAAAAATGGTTATGGTTTTGCTTGCTGTTGGGTCTTTTGTCGTATGAGATTCGGTGTGTTGTACATCCTGAACTTCTAATATTTTGCACATTTGTCATTTGACGTGTAAGGAGATAGAATTTAGTTAATGAAGGTGCTTGTTTGGCTTTTGGATGATCCGAATCAGTTTTCTGATGAATAATATCCCCTTGGAGACTGAATGTAGTTTCTTCTTTCCCTCTTTCTTTTTGCATGCAGAACAAGCCTTTGATCCCTAAAGTGGTTATGCTGTATGTTCCTGGCCTTGATGCCGCTCTATATTTGTCACAGTCTAAAGTGCTCAAAGGTTTCAAAGAATGCTGTGGTATTCCGAGACCAGTTTTAGCTCTCAGGTTGCTTATAAATTAACGTTCGAATAATCAATATCTTATAACTCTTGTGTTACTTGTCTTTAAACTTTTTGGTACTCTTCTGTCAATGGAAACTATGGTTTTCTTATTATTATTGGCTTGTCATGTAGCTGTGTATCAGATGGAAATCAGACAATAGATGCACTCCTTACGTACAAATCAAAGAGGAAAAGGAAAGAAGCTGAGCACATTTCACCAATAAACACCGAGCCTTCTGAACAAGGTCCGAGTCTGATCCAAGAAAAAATCTAGAAGTCTTTGTTGCAATTCCTTTGCTATTGTGGTTCTACTTCTGGTTAGTTTTAAGATGGTAGAGGTTCATTTGCTTGTGGGAAGGAGGTCTAGAAACGACATGCCTGGTAAATCAGGCACAGTCTCTTCCAACTTTTTATCAACAGGACTGCTCTATTCTATGTTGTAATTTATAACCTTGTCTGCACCTTTCTAAGATCCGTTTATGTTACACTTTTTTTGCCCCCTATAAGTTGTAGAGAAGCTTTATGGATGGTTCCTGCTAGAATCGTTATATTTTCTGCTGGCTGTTAAATTAGTGATCTGGGTGAATATTCTACCAAGACTTTTCAGAAATATTTTATTTGGATTTGCTTGACTGCTCTCTGCTTTTTTTGCCTGTTTTAATTCAGACATCGAACGCTGCTGACAACCCTAAAAACTGAATTTAACAGTTAAAGATTCTCTGAACAGTTCTCAATTGAGCTCTTTGTGCTCTGGTTAGTCGATATGGTCTGATACTTGCCTATAGTTTCTTGTCTCTTGTGACATAGCAGGTTTGTCGAGTGATGGCATAAAGCATATTGTCTAATACGCCATGCACTTGTTACCGCATATTCTTATTTGCCACCCTAGTGATTGAAAAATATGCTCATAGTGACTGATTTGAGCAAACATCCTGTTTGGAGCTGCTAATGATTGCACGCAGGAAGGAAATTCTTTCCCCCTTCCACTCTCTTATGTTGTGTTTCGATAATACCCAAGTTTCCAAGCACACCTTAATCATCCCCTTATTCATGCAGGTGCTGAGACTCCCACTACGGAGCCTCTATCTTTTGTTGACCTCAAAAAGGATATACCATTTCCCATCAGTTATTACACACTTACAGATAAGGAACTAGAAGAAAATGGATACTGTTGTGACCAACCAGGTGACATGCATTCCAAGAACTTGACATTTATTGAATTATTTCGTTAAGATTATTGACAGTTTACCATGGTTTTTCATTACTCATGTAGAATTTCTTTCAACGCTCCCTGCTCCTTCAGGAACATCTCCACATGAAATTTTGGCCCTTGACTGCGAGATGGTAACTTAACAGCAATTTAACTTTATCTGTTCATCATAATCTTATGGTTTAGTATTTCTAAAGTACTTATGCATAAGGATGCTGTCTGCTTCTCTTCATTTCCTTACTCCATGAAGATAAATATTTGGGAAGAGGGTGGGGATTTTAATTATGACTAGTGGTCATGTTTTTAGATGAGATATGATTTACATTAGTTGCTTAACTGTTACTGCATCTAGATATCTTTGACAAGTTTGGTGATGGGAGGAGACTTCGATTTATCAGTTTATGTGATTCAAAAGTGATGTATATAATATAAAATATCAGTTCTGAGGTAATGGGGATAAAAGTTGTGTTCAGATTAGTGGGACTTAAGAGTTCTGAAGATGGTACAAGAAGTTAGAGTCCTCAAGATTGTACAAGAAGTATAGCGTACTTTTCTATCAGTGTGTTCCGCTTCAAATAACCTTTGCTTTGTACCTCGTGTGGTTTGTCTCATCAATGTTATTCAATGATAGGAATGCTCTTCCACTGCTTGCGACTGCATATACATTTTATGAAGAAGCTTCTCTGTGTTGAACGTGAAGCCAAAACAACAACTTTTGATGTATCTTCTGTAGGCAGGCTGACCGATATGTTATGCTTGTTGTTCTTAATTTTTTCTTTTCGTAACTCGTTACCTTTTCGGGCTGGAGCAGGGGAAATGCTTGTTTATCATTGATTCATTGTTCTTTAAATTGGAGGCCTTCCAAAAAAAGCTCATTTCATTTTACTAAGAATACCTGTCTTTGTAGTGTATTACAAGGGAAGGCTTTGAGCTTACCAGAGTGACACTAGTGGATGTTAAAGGACAGGTACTTCATCTTATTTCTTTTCTTGCTCAACTTTTTGTCTCTCGCTTGCATGGCAATTAGGTGATCTATTTATTACATTAGTAGTTCCATTCTGTTTAAAGTTGTTTCCTCATCATGTAGTTTGGTCCATAGTGAGTTGTTTTCTATGTAGAAATGCCATTTACCCTGATCTTTTGACGTTTTATTGGTCTTTTTGCCTTTGTGAGAGGTGGTCCGTAATTAGTTTATGTGAACCAGCCTTGTCAGGAAACTTCATTTTAATATGAACCTGCTGGCATATATGTCAGGATAACTTGTTTTTGTAGTTGAATTGTGATTAGGAGTGGAAAATGGGCGGGTCGGGTATGGTTTGGGCTGAAAACAGGTAATGAAAAAACGGTTAAATTATCCGACCCGACCTATATTTAATACGGATAAAAAACGGGCTAGCTGGCGGATAATATGGGTAACCATATTATCCCATGACTTCTTAAATATGATGACTTTTCATAGAATTACTAGTCTCCCTAACTTGAGGAACCCCCCAATTCGAGGCTTTACAAATGTAAATGTTAAACCCATTTAGTTATCCATTAGTTACCCATTGGCTATCCATTTTCTAAATGGATAATAATGGTTCTTATCCATATTTGACCCGTTTTTAAAAAGTTTATTATCCAACCTATTTTATGGATAGTATGGGTAGCTAACTAATTTCATTTAACCATTTTGCCACCACTAAGTTGTGATCCAGGAACCTTTTTTCATTAAAATTATAACAAGTCAGCAGGTATATATTTCCCTTTATCAATCAATCAGCAATCAAATACACCCAAAAAAAAAAAAACACCTCAATACCATCTAGTTGGGATCGCCTATATGAATCGTCTATATCCTTCCCGCACTATTTGGGCTACCTGCAATACTTTAATATGAATCAGACTGCATATATGTTGGGATTGTTGATTTGTATAGCTGAAACCTGTAGTGATTTATTAGCACGTTTATATTGCCCATTGGTCCATGCATCATGTGTTAATGGATATTATTCTGTTGTATGTTTTTTACGCGAATTCGATCGTCTACCGAGTTCTTTTTGCTTCTTTATCCTCCTGTATGGTCATCAGAAGTCTCAACTTGATGTCAAGTATACCTCCCTGGCCTGTTTCGAGAGATTTTGATCTGCGATCAATTGTCTGATGGTCTTTCAGATGATATCAATAAGACTACTGCTTTTTCTGTTGCTAATATCATTAACCATTTGCAGGTTCTGCTGGATAAATTGGTCAAACCATCAAACGACATTGTTGACTACAATACCAGGTGCTTATGTCTGCTAACTTCTTAATTTTCAGTTGATCACACATGCTAAAATATATACTTAGTAGATTCGAGAATTAGCCACCATATTAATGTTGAAGTCTGTGTTATATATCAACTTCCAAATGATTTTTATTGTGTTTCTTTTTGTGGAATTTGCTTTTCAGTGGTAGTCAAATGTCATTCATGTATTACTGTCAGAGCTTGATTTTGTTTTTCTTTGACTCTTATTTGATCTTAATCAATCAAAAGAATGTCTTGTGTGTCAAGTTCTCATGCGTGATTTAGTAAGAGTTGACTACTGTTACCATTTTGATCTTGTGTCTGCCATATAAGTTTGATTAAATCAATGAACTTTATTGTGTATTTAGTATTTTCTTGAGCTAAAAAATTTGGAGTTTCAGGTAATAATAAAAACTACCTCGTATAGTTCATGGAAAAGAGAATTGAGGCGTTATATCTTTTTTTTTTTTTTAAATAAAGGAACCAAGCCAAGATAAATCTGAGAATAGATTAATTTTTTGCTTCTTCCTTGTCTCTTTTTTAAAATCATAACAGTGGTGTCCGGCCAACTTGTGTTCACCTCGACTATTCCACCGAGTAGCTGCTACATCCCACTAGCACAGGTACTTGGTACCTCTGCCTACCAAGGTTTATGCAAATACCAAGTATCATTTGTCTCCATTGGGATTTGTACCCTGGCTACTGTTTGCACTCACTTCATTGACCACTGCACCATGCACTTGTCTCTTATTTCTCTTCTCTGTCTATTATCTTTTAAGTTTTCCTCATTTCCAGTCTCTCATTGCCATTAGTAAAAGAAAAGTGCTCTCTAAGACGAAAGGAAACAAGGAGGGGGTACAGACATAGAAGGAAGAAGAATAAGAAATGGAACCAAGAAAAAGATATTACTAAAGACTCGAGCTTCACAGCCAGGACCTAATCTCCCTCCGCAGCTTCCCCTTTTCAGTTTCGTTTGTTCTTTTAATTTTAGTGATAAAACCTTTTCCTGTTAACCATAAACAAAAAGTTTCTTGGTATTTCCTATAAAATCATTCTATTTCTCTTTCTATTGTCTCTCACCTTTTTATCTTTATATTTTTGCACCAACCTTATCTCCTATGGTAAATATTCTTGAAATCCTAGACCTCCATTAAAACCAATGCAACTCGCCTCAAACCACACTTTCCCAGCAAGGTATCGCAAAAATGGCAGAAGGGTTATGTGGGTGGTAATTCGGGATGCATTTTTTTGTTTTTTTGAGAAGGTAACAAAATTGGTGTGCAGTTTGTAGGGCTATAATTTTTATCTTTCTTTTTTTGTTCTCTGTGTTTTTTCCATTTTATATTGTTATGGGGTAGAGCGAGTGTAATTCCATTTTCTGCTTAGTGAGGGATAACGTGGAAACAGAACTGGATGGATGATTCAAAAGAAAACTGTTGTTTAAGAATACAAAGGTCAACTTTAGGAGTTTTATGGGAAAGATAGCTGTTTATTCTCACTTTCTGATTGTGTCTTGGTGTTGCTATTAGTTTCTCATAGAAAAAATAGCTTTTGATTTAATTTTCATAAGTTCATTTTTAAAGATTGTTGCATTTTCACCCATTTCGGACGTCAAAGAGAGAGATATGGGTGTTTTTTTGGGGTGGGGGTGGGGAAGAGGGGAGTGCTCAGTGGGGAGGCTAACACAGCTGAAATGCAACTTGCAGTTGCTGAACTGTGCCAATTTTCTTCTGATGTAGGTGAAATAAAATTTCTTGTTTATTAAGCTAAAATATTTGCTTTTTTGGTAAGCTAACCTAAAATAGTTGTTAAGCACACAATTACTTAAAGATGCAGGAAAAAGAATATTTTCCCCCAAAAAAAGAGGAAGACAAAACTAATAAACAAACCTAGGAGTTACATTCTCTTTCTTGAAGAATTTAGTCTTGTCTCTATTTTTTTTTTTTTGGTTGGGACGGAAGCACATTAACTCTAAACGCAAGTCTTTAACTTGAAAGAACACCTTTAGCTTGTTTGCAGTTTAAATATATATGCTTTCTCTTTTCATTAAGTGATATCCTTGCTTTATGTTTAGCAATATGAACTTTTGCAGGTATAGTGGAATTACTTGTCAGATGTTGGAGGATGTGACTACCACTCTTAAAGATATCCAGGTTCATCAGTAGAGCCTTTCGTCTAATAGCCTCTTTCTTCTATTTTAATAGTTGGAAATGAAGCAGTCATCATTAATAGTTTCTTGCAGATTTCTTGGACTTGCATGGTGGATGATTTGCTATACATGTCCTACTTGTGTTAACTATTTTTTCTTTCTTCAGGAGGAGTTCTTGAAACTGGTTCACAAGGAGACCATTCTGGTTGGGCATTCTTTGGAAAATGATTTGTTAGCCCTGAAGATCATTCATAATTTGGTAATAGATACTGCTGTGTTGTACAAACATCCAAGAGGATCCTACAAAGCTGCTCTTCGCGTTCTGAGCAGAAAATTTCTCGGCAGGGAGATACAGGACTCGGGCAATGGGCATGACAGCATTGAAGATGCAAAAGCTACACTGGAACTAGCACTACTAAAAATAAAAAATGGTAGGCTATTTCCTTTCTAGTTTTGATAATGAAAAATGGTAGACTATTTCCCTTTTTACGCATTCTAATGCGCCACTAAATCAGTGTTATCAAAGGCGAAAAGCGCAAAAAAGCTCTAAGGTCTAGTGGGGCTTTAAGCGCAAATGGAGAATAACTCTATATATATATATATATGTGTAGTCCAAGACTTAATATCTAAAAGCATGAATACCAAATATATGGACAAAGAAATTGAAGAAAATTACGATAAAGTAAAATATCAATTGTTTAGTGTCGCCTCTTTAGGGTTACATTCATTAGTAAGCAAAAGTATGTCTTAGAGTCTCGATGGCAACTCTGAAGTGCCCAGCATGTTTTGAGCCTCGCTTCAGGGCTTGAGCGCTCTTTAAGCACGCCTTTGATAACACTGCACTAAATGTTTTGCGCTCTAATTCTACACTCTTAGAGGCCCTTTGGTTTGGTATGGTGAAGGCAAGGAAGAAGGGAAGGGTAGAGCTAATTGCATGATATGTAAGTGTTTTTTTTGCCTTTTGCCTTTTCTCCTTTAGGTTCCTCCTGGTCTATCCTCTCATTAAGTTGGGCCCAAAAATGCTCTGAACCAATGGAAGGCCATGTTTTGGCCCTATTTCTCCAGCATATTGTCCTTTCCGTTTGGATTTCAAACTTGAGAGTCGCCTCCATACTTCTGTTAGGGAAAATTGGGGACTTGATGTCTGGTGCCATCTTTGGCATCACTTAAGTTACTCCTGTTGACCCACATCTGCAATGAAGGTGACAAAAAGAAATCACCCACGCTCTCACCTTTACCTTCTTAAAACACAATCTGCTTTAGCATCTAAGCTTGGAAAAAGACATGCTTTTGACGTGTCAAAACTATGGGGGGACCTGGTTCTATTAAGGTGTAAAAGGGAAATTAGTGCAAGTTTTGTGCGTGTGGGGGTATGCATTAAGCCCTAAAACATTATCTTAACTAATTTGTATCGCCTACATAGATCTTGGATATAGGAACACAATCCTGCCGTTAGCTTTCACTATAGCATGAATGAATTGATGCTTGCTAAACACATTTGTGACCTAAATGGTCCCTCATCATATAGATCAGCAGTTTGCATAATAGTTATGCTGTTAGAGACTAATTAATTGCATCAGATATAAAAATGAGGCTGCTAGATAAATTGGAGGTAACATGTAATTTGAACTTTGTGAGTAGATTATATGAAAACGAGATATACAAGCAAGCCATTCTTGTGCTTTCTTTTTCGATATCTATTTACCTTCTCTTTTTTAGCTTGTCCAAATGGAGTTCTTTTTACGCTATTTTATGTTGTTTATGACGGCCCATCACCAAATCATCTCCTTTTTGCTTTTTGGATCAACGCATCCTAGACTTCATTGGGCTGTAACTTCCTGAACTAGGGCCTGATTTTGGTATACCTCAATGTCAACGATTACTGCGGCAGAAGCTTCTTTCAGTCCTGAGTGACTCTGGCAAAAAATCCTCAATCATTGATCATATATCCATAGTGAGGAGATACGCTGCTGAATTGTCCCATACAATTCCAGTATCTTCTGATGATGAAGCACTTTCAAAAGCCAACAAAGAGGTTAGACAAAAGAATCTATTTGCTAGATTTTCAGAAAGCAGACTGATTAGGAACCCGACAGCTCACTTTACTGACATCGCTTGTCTTCATAGGTCAGAAATGATAAAGTACAGTTTATCTGGACGCAATTTGCAGAGTTATATGCATATCTCAGGAAGCAAGCAGATGACACTGAGAATCTAAATAAAAAGTTGGCAAAAATGATAGCATTGCTGACGTGCGAGAAAAAGTCTACTAGCAGAAGAAATGTCAAATATGATGTCACTCCTGAACTGAAGGACATTCTGAGCCACATGAATCGTAGAGTCAGGAGCATTTACTCCAATCTTCCTCTGAATGCAATGCTTATTATTTGCACTGGTCATGGAGACACTGCAATAGTGCAAAGGTAAAATCTTATTTGGCTGAATTGTTTGTTTCCAAGGAATAAATGCACAAACTCCTGTTCCTCTGTCCCTTACTTTGAACTAAGCATAATGTAAGTTATTTACTGGGTTTTAGAGATTTAGCTTTAGCTTCTATAGTCGGATGGCTGGCCTTGGTGACTGCTGATGCTCTTCGAGATTATGGAACATCGTTAATATTTTTTGATAGCTGAATGACATTTATTGACAAAAATTGAGAGTGATTCACGTATAGCAGTGTAGGGGGTAGCTTATCATAGTTTTAGCATCAATCTTTGGCTACCATGCTAAAACAATTGCTTCTTTTCACTTATTTTGTTGATTTCTTGAACATGAGGTCATATTCCATCCCTTAGCAAGCAAGTTCACAAAATTTAGTAGCTAATGCATTATGGCTCATATGGTTTGAGTCATTAGAGAAATAATATTGGGTGTTTGGTTATCATTTTTGTTTCTTACATATATCATACATGCATAACTTATGTGATAGTATATACAGTATTTAATGTTGAATTTAATGTGGAATAACAAAATACAAATATTAGCAATACATGTATTAGAACATGTAGTTTTTCAAAAATATTAGAAAAAATTTGAAGAACTTTTCGTGGTCGAAAAAGAATTCAGGATTTATTTATCTCATATTGTTAGTACTTCGTTCAACTTTCCTTTGGAAGTGTTGTTTTATTGAGAAAATAAAAAATATTTAGTTTCTAATAGTATACTTTAGTTGTTTCTTAATATTAAAATCAAGACTAGATTGGGCAAAGTTTTTACCTAGGCCAAGATCATTATTGGAACCAAATCTTTATCCAACTTGAGACCAAAACAACAACAACAACAACAACAACCCAGTATATTCCCACAAAGTGGGGTCTGGGAAGGGTAATATGTAGACAGGCCTTACCTCTACCCGAGAGGGCAGAAAGAATGTTTCCAATCGACCCTCGGTGCAGTGAAGAGAAAGGCGAACAAAAACAAAAACACAAACAACATTAGTTACTCCAGCATACATCGCATAAATAATTATCTAAACATAAGAGTCATATGTACCATAAATAAACTGACATGCAATAATATTAAAACAGTAGCTACCAGAAATGACTACCATAAGGGAACACAACCAATACACGAATCCTCTATGGGTAGCCCTACCACGCCTCATCCAACCCCGGGAACAACTTGAGACCAAAACCTTTTTTAGATATACATCATATATCTAGAAAAGGTTTCAATATGAAGAACCAAATATCTTAGAGAATTATGATAATCCAGTTATTATTAATCATCTTAACACAATCCGTACGTTATAAACCGTGTATAACTTGTTCGCAAAACTAATGAGTTCTTACTACACTGTGTAGACAGGTAGTTTTCTTGCCAGATTAAATGGTACCTCGACACAGTATATGCCACCTCTCTGTTTCTAACAATTGCTAAAATCATATGAAGTAATCCTGCTAAAATTTGCCTTATAACTATTATTTTCATTTTTCTCTATAAAATTTTTTGAAGTCTTAAAGCTGTATTTTCTACCAGTAATTGTTACAGAGACCTCTTGTTTATCCTCACAAAGAGAATCTTTTTCCTCCTCAGGCTAACAGTTTTTCTCTATTATATATTCTTTCTTCAAAACTTTCTGCTACCTCTTCTTAGCCTTGATCTTTTCCCAAAATTGGATAGAAGGTGGGGCTAAATGTTACCAGTTGTTTTTAACTCTTTCTATGCATAAAAAAGTGCTCCACAGCATGTCCTTTATTGTCCTTTTCCTCTACTGATCCTCTGGGTATTTTGGGGGTGAGATGTTTGTCCTGTTTAATTCCGAGTGATTCAAAAATCTTACATTCTTGAATAAGTGGCCAGTCATATGGAGATCGAGGAAGTATCTGATTTCCTGTCTTGTAGTTGCCAGTCGTTTTGTAGTTTCAAGGCTGATAATATGTTAGTGCTAAGCAAATCTGCTGATTTTTTTCTTTCCTTTTTGTGCATGCAGAGTGAGGAAAATCTTGTCGGAGCAGACGGATGCCTCAATGTCCCGTGAGAATATTGTTAAAGTCTTGGAAGAGTTACAGGCACAAGCTGAAGTTGGTTTGTGCTTTGTTGGTGTCAAACACTGATCACATCTGTTATTTCATATGATATTTTGCAAATTTTATCAGGGTAGAATTGGACTAGGAAGTTGCGAAATGAAGCAAACTTAATTTAAGGGAAGTTTTTGATGTAAATGTAGTTGTAAAATTGTATATCAAAGGCGTCTTATTGCTTTTGGCTATGGGGCAGTTAATGAGGAGCTGAACCACTTGTTATACTTGTATGGCCAGCTTATTATACTTTTCTATGTTCTTTGGCTATTAGTAGGTTCTATGCTATATCAAAACCTGAATCATCTTTTACTATTATTGTTTTTGGTTCTTCTCTTGGTATTGCGTCCAGTGACTTCACCTATATTCACAAGGTCAACAGCCAATAATATGGACGAACAATTGATTATCAAGGCGTAGACCTAAGTAGTGAACTCCACTAAGAAACTGATAACTATTCGTTGGAGGACTTGGACCAAAATTAAAATCCAAGATTCATGTATCCTACCTTAAATTTTATTACAATAGTTGACTTTCAATTTCTTAAGCCACAGTTGTAAAAGCCATTGGATGCAGAAAATTGCAGAAATATGACACCGTAAGGGGTAGTCTGGAATTTTTGTCCCATTCTTTGCCGCATGGAAAAACTGATAACTATTCTTTGAGTTGTATTTGAAGGTTTGCCCATAGGGTGAGCGTGGTTAAAAATTCAAGACCATCCATTTTCAAGGTTATTCTTGTAAATCACCCGGTTTGTGGCTATAAGCTTTGGGTACTAATTCCATTTTTTCAATGACTGTTCGTCAAGATCAGTTTGTACAACTTGGACTAAATCATCACTAATACAACTGCAGACATACATGCTGGTGGGATAACTGCTATTTACCTGGCCAAACAGTAACTAAGGTAAACAACATAGTAAAAGCACCAATTTTTGCGGTACAAGAAAGAAGGGAATTAAGGAAACCACAAATTTTCCTCAAATTTCTTGGTTGTATGCAGGAACTAGATGTAAGACTCGAGCATGAAATTGCTCTTGTCCTAGCTCAAAATACTCATAGGCTCACTTTCGAGATGCTCATAGCAAAATGGTGAAAGGGAAGAAAATCAGTTTATTTCTAACTTCCCGTCAAACCTACAACAACAACCCAATAAAATTTCACAATGGGATCTGTGAAGGGTAGTGTGTACGCAGACCTTACTCTTACCCTACTAGGGAGGCCATTTTCGAAAGACCCTCAACTCAAGAAAAAAGACAAATGACAAAAGGAGACAATATTAGTATCAATATAAGAAAAAATAGGAACATGAAATCAAGAAGAAAGATACAAAGCAAAAGAGCGAACTTCTCATCAAACCTACATTAGCAGATATTGTTAATTTTCATCATCAATAGCCTCAAAAGTATATAATGTCATGCTTTCTGATCATAAACACTGAATATTATCACAAAGTCAGATGTCACTACAAGTTTATATGAGAAAAGCATACATTGTAACTATTTCCAAGCTGAAGCAACAATCAAGCTCTTGTCTTCCCACCCAAAATGGAGTGCACCTGCCTCCTCCTTTGCTTTGTACCTTTCACTATATTGCTTGATAAGATTCTGGATCGAGTCATAGACGTTTCGACTAATTGGGGATGGACAGAAACCAGCCATCATCATCCTAGCTCTCCATTTTCCTGCAACTTCATAACGCTCTATTCTCTCCTCTCCCTCACAGGCAACAATGTTTATAATATCACGCGCAAGACATTGCCGTTCTACATTAACCCTCTCTTGGCTATCTCTTGAAAGAGTTGCATCGAGAGACTCGAATACAGCAGAATAGTAGTTGTAGACTTCTGCAACCCTTTGTAGAAATGGGGTGGTGTTAGTGTTCATGTCTTGTTCAACAACTGTTACCAGCTTCGGATTTAAGCTCTTCACCATCCGCAGAAGCTGGTCTCTCTGGTTGACCGTTGATACACTTTCATCAGGCATGTGATGAAGCTGGAATGCAAAGTTCACGATAAGAGCTTCGCCAGGATGACAGTTTAACATTGCCGGGGTGACTAATGCAGTGTTTGAAGCCAGAGCTTGGAATTCAAAAGGGATCTTAAAATCTTTCGCCAGCTCTTCAAGCCTCAGTCCAATGACATTAAGGCCTCCAATAGCACGTTGAACAGATTCAGGGTCGTCTACCCCGGTTAACCTCAAATGAGGCGGCTTACCAGGCATACTTGCCAATGTCTGCAATAAAGTGTAATATTGACTTCCTTGGTTAATGTCAAAATCTATGATGTGAACTCTTTTCTCATCTTTAAAAGCCTCTAAGATTGCACCATTTGCTGCCATAAAACCAAACCTGAAGTACGGACATACTTCAAAGAGGACCTGCATAGCCGAGAGTCTCTCAGAAAAGAGTGCTTCTTTACATTTTAGAGCTTTATAAAGACCTTTGCCAGATGTGGCCATTCGGGCCGCAAGAGCCTCAACCATGTAAGCTGCAGTTCTTTCAAGAGGTTCACCCTGGATAGAGACCATCTGCCTCAGCTCATTAATCATGGACGATGCTTGTTCAATGTTTCCATCTTGAATAGCAGCAGCACAACTAAAAAGCATCTGCTTTGGAGTTTGTGGAGCAGTTACAGATATTTCCTTGTAGCTACTACTGCTACTGATATTAGAATCTGCAGATGTAGACTCCTTAGGAGAGTCATGAAGCAACACAGTTCCGATTTGGCTAAACCATTCATCATCTATGTCCATACACTGCCCACGAGCAAATACGTCATCCCCGTCAGCTTCGTTATCGTCAAAAAGTACCCTCTCCAGTTCTTGTAGCTTCAGTGTCACCCTTCCGTCATTGTATTGTAATGGCCTTTCACTGACAATGTCTTCACAATCATAACTAAGTTGACACGCATCATAGTCTCTTGATGGCTGGAAAGAAGACGAACGCCTCTGGTGAAATGGATTCCCGGAGACTTCTGAAGGTGATGTGTTTAGAAGTTCATCTGAAGGTGAAGGCGAATCGAGCAAACACTTGGGATCATAACTGTCTGTGCTGCTAGACTCAGTTGCATACATAATTCCACGTGCGTTTTTGGTGAACATGGATGTTGACAAGCCAGAGTTGTCGTTGCGTTCATTTGGAAAGTAGAGTTTCCCATTTCCAATAGTTCTTACAGATCTAACCAAAGACATGGTTCACTTCTTATTCTTATTCACAAAATAAAGTTGCTTGAATTTTGCCCTTACAAAAACTGCTACTCAATTGCGGGATCCTTGTAGCTGAATCTTGTATATGGGAAATGTTCTCGCAGCGACTGAAACATCAAACAGAGACAGTCCAATTAGCCAACACAAAACCAATAGTGTAAAAGAAGACAATATTAAAAGACAGCTAGCGGGAGAATCTCAACATATTTAGAAAGTGTAAAAATAGAAGAAATAACATCGTTTTTAATATAATCCTTGTGCACTGGATATCAAGTCAGGGAACAGAAGATTAAAAAATTTGAGATAGAATGCATCAGATTCAGCAGCAGAAAACGATTTTAGTGAAAGAATATGTACTCTCCTCCCTATTACTATTTGAAATCCTTGAACTTTGAAATTAGTAACTATAAATCTATGATACCAAGGGAATTCAATGATAGCAAGTCATCTCTACCAACAGGCAACATCATCAACTCCCAAATCACCAAAACTTTTCAAACTTAAGAAGAATTCTTTACGGCGAAATATTACTATTATCAAGGACTTCCAATCATCCAAAAGTAGTATACTTTGTGCCAGACTCCGGCAAAAGCTACGTCTTACTTTGGTTAAGTTAGATGTTTCATTAATTTACTACACTTGAAGAATGATAATGGATTTACATGTCCAACGTTCACCCATGGACGAAGCCACACTTTGGTTAGGGTGGTCAATTGATCACCATTTGTCGGAAAATTATATTGCATATATAGGTAAAATATCAGATTTTAAAGGTACATAACATTTGTTGAACACACTTTATCAGAAAATTATATTGCATATATAGGTAAAATATCAGATTTTAAAGGTATATAACATTTATTGAACACTCTTTGTCGGAAATTTGTGTAGTTCTTTCAAGTTTGAATACCCTGGAGGAAATTCTTGGCTTCGCCATTGCGTTCACCAACAAAAAAAAAGAATAGAAAATCAAAGAGGATATCTAATATTAACCAGTTCTTGCTATTTGTCATTTGAGACAAGATGTAAACAAGTAGGAAGCAAGAAGGCTTGAGCCTCATAGAGACTTGACAAAATACCAAAAAGAACATAAACACCAACAAGAATAAAGAAAATATTCCAAAATCCTTTGATTTCAAAAGATCTATTCTCTTCCTTAGCATGAATAATATTGGTAATAACAAGAAAAATACAGGTAGAAGTACCAACTCTAACTTGTCAAAAACAATTAAGGGAAGCAGCATGATCCCCACACAAAATTATTTTACAGAAGCTTGTATCCAGATTAGGATACTGTATACAATTAAGGGTACTGTACATATTTATAAGCAACCAAGCTGAAGAAAATATTCAGAGCCAGCCACCAAACTCAGAACCAAAAACTAAGCAATAACCAGAGAAAATAAGAACAGTATTAAGACAAAAAAGCCAAGCAAAAATTTACCTGTCCACTTGAACTCAAAAAGGGAAGATCTTTAGATGTCTCAGTACAACAGTAGAGAGAAAAATCAACAACAGCAATCTGCAAATTTTTTATGTGAACAGATACAAATGAATTTCATAAATATCTTTGAAGGAAAGCAAAACCCTTTTGGGCTTTGACCATGGTGTACAGAATTAAACAAAAGAGCAAGTAAACAGACACATAGCCTTTTTTATGGTATCTTTCCAATAAAGATATCTTTAGTAGGTACAAATCCAGCTGCAAGCAGTTATTAAGCAATTTCCATGAGATGAAGAAACTTTCAAAACTAACTAAAAGTTTCAGTCTTTGGTACCAAAAATTCAACCTTTACGAAAAAAAGATCAAAGTTTCAAGACTTTACCAATAAAATTTAAAGAAGATGGCAAGAGAATTGAAACTAATCAAATCTTATGGAATTCAATAAAAAGGAATGAGAACACTTACACCCTTTGATTTTTTATACTTGCAAAGAAGCTTCCTAAAATCCAAAAATATCAACCCCTTTTACTTTTTCTTGTTCCACTTATTTCTCATGATATACTATAGTATTTGTATTTGTTATTTGTATTTGTTTGTCTGCATGTTTATACCAACTTGTCTGACTTCTACAAGAACAAGTTTTTGACAAAAGTTTTTGTAAGGGTAAGCTGAATAATCCATGCCTGTTTTCCTTTTGTCCCCATATACAAACTCAATCTTAGCCGTCGAATCAAAATCTTGTGGACTATGTTTCATTGTTACATGTGAGATGAGCATGGATAACACGTGTACGAGATGATGTTTTCGTTTTTTGTTTCCTTTGTTTTGGTCTCATTTTCCTGTGGTTGGTGACGTTGGGATGCATTATTAATGCTACTAGTTTCTTTGTAATAATAATAATATAATATTTAAATTATAACCTTCTATTGTAGGTGTCAGATTGTTATTGGGTTGTCCTCCCTAAGGTGCTTCTTCTTTTTCTTTTTTTCTATGACTTACCCCTCACATTTTGAGCCATTTGGATGAATTGATTTGAAGTAGTTGATAAATATTAAATGCTGTAAAGTATTTATAAATATTAAAATTAATTCAATAAATAAATAGTTATATATTTGGATAGAAGTGCTAAATTAATAATAAGTGCTGTAGTATTTGATTAAAAAATACTGATTAGCTATTTTTCTGTTAAACTGACTTAAATAACCTTAGAACTGTTTAGACTTATAAGGACATAATTTCTTCAAAATTTTAGATTCCATATCGATTCAAATATAAAATATTCTATTTTTTATTTTATTTAAATAAAATTGCTTAGATAAGATATTTTTTTTTTGATAAATATAATTTATTTTATGATAAGCATATAATCATAAGTTATAATAATTAAATTGACAAATGATTTTTGGTAAAAAATAAACTTAAATAGGATAAAATACTTTAAGAGAAATAAACATTGTCTTCATCACCATAATACTTAGAAAGCAATACACCAAAAAATTGATATATCCTCATTTATTACATATAATTCAAAAATTAATAAACAACTACATTGATACAAATATGCAACAAAATAGAGAATTTATTTATCTTAAATAGTCAATGATAATTGCAGACTTCAAGAGGTGGAGGGATTAGGTTGGAAAAAAAAAATACTTGAAGCAATGATTATTGATGTAGGATTTTTATTCTAAAAAGAAATATTATAAGGCTAAAATAGAAAAAATCTTTGTCAAACTTAAAGTGCTTATAAGCTAAAACTTTATAAGCTGGGGGTGACCAGCTTACGGCTTTTAAATGATTTTTCACTAATAAGCACTTGGCTTATAAGAACTTTTAAGTTTACCAAATATGTAGATAAGCCGATAAGTGCTTATAAACTAGTTTGACCACCTTATAAGCTTAGCCAAACACCCTTTTATTCAAACGGCTTGCTCATATTTTGTTGTGTGCGCTTTACATAAAGTAAATGGTTGAAGGTCCGCTCCTTCGACTATTTGTTTGCATCGAAACTAATTTATTGCACTTTTAAAATATGGTTCTTTTCACCATCCTTACATGGTACTTGTATGCTATCGGTTATTGAAGAATACTTAGGCTTAGAGAGTGATATCCCTTCTCGCGTGAAAGTGATCATAATTCGAATACACCACGTTTTATTGGTCAAGTATCAAAAGCCTTAGGGAATATGATCTTTTTCTACGTCTACTGATGTTTTTAAAAAAAACCGTGAGACGTTATGATACTAGTAAATAGTACTATTTTTCTCCTCGGGTTATGAAATAATTCAGTAGCTCTAGGGCTCCCTCACTACATTCCAAGTCAAGATCCAATCGGTTAATCACCCATTTCCTCTAATGAGGTAGATCTCATATGCTAACTTTAACTCAACTCCGAGCGAATAATGAAGAGCAAAACTTCCTCTACATGTAAGCCGCTTTTCTTTTCTTACGTGAGCGAGACAAAGTCTTCTTAGTTTTTTACTTTTTCAGTGATATCTATAAGAAGGAATACCTGTCTCAAAGTAAATAGGAATTCCTGGCTTAACCGAAATGATACCGACGCAAGGTAATTCAATTCATTAATTTGTGGCAAAGATTTTTAGAATTCTCTCGGTTGTTAAGATCACTGCCTAATACTAAGTCAGCATATCTGTACTCATTAGAAGGAAAAATCCCTTCAATTCAATATAATCAATTAAGATTGATGCTATCCGCGCTTCTTCAGACTATTGAAAGTGGAAGTTTAACCTTTGAAGCTCATTTCCAGCATTCCTTTCAATTATTTTAACCAATTTGGCAACTTTCAGCTATATACAGTTGGTGATTTACAAGGTCGACATTCATCTTGATTCATTGGCGAAATCATAAGATGTGGTGAATTCGTATAAAATCTTAAGCACCTCAATTCCGATCTTCATTGTTTTGAGACTACCCTCTATTCAAGTACCCATTCTTCTACTTGAGCCTCGATAGATCCTTTTTTATCTTATTAGTACTCTAAAGAATTCTAAATTACTCTTACATATTGCATTGGTGCTGGAAATGATTGGACTATTCCATACCGAGACAACGTAAACTCTTCAACAGACCTTGCTTTCACAAGCTGGAGACGTAACGACCTATATTCCTACCAATGTGATCCACATTACTGATGGACAAATATCTTTGGAAACAGAGCTCTTTTATCGTGAAATTAGACCATCGATTAACGTCAATTTATTTGTCATTCGCATCGGGTCTGTTGCTCAGTTTAAATTATGAAACAAGTCTGCGGTAGTTCAAAACTAGAATTGGCACAATATTGTGAAGTGGGCACCCTTGTTCAATTTGGCTCAGACCTTGATGCTGTGACTCAAGCATTACTCAATAGCGGTGCAAGGCTGACAGAAGTAGCAGAACAACTATAATATGCACCACTGCCAATTGAAAAATAAATTTTATTAATTTATGCAGCTGTTAATGGATTATGTGATCGAATGCCACTAAACAGAATTTCTCAATATGAGAGAGTCCTTCCAAATAGTATCAAATTAGAATTACTACCACAGTTGCTGAAGAATAGGCTATTTGATGGGTAATTCTCCAGCTCCTGAATAGGTGCTGGATGAAGGCTCTAAGCTCGCATGACAATTTTAGATATGTTCTCTTACTTTCTCTTCTATCTTATCCTTTCTAGTCAATATTTTATTGGGGAGGTGGTACATGCCCATAAGCTACAATACTAATGAGTCAATCGATAGATCAAAGAGTCATAATCCTTGTTTCCACCTAATCGATGAATCTTGTCCCCATTTTGGGGGCTTTTACTCCCCCACTGAGGAGCCGTTCTTGCGAGAAGAAAGAGATATCGTGAACGGTAATAGGTTACATGGAATTGGCTTGCACCCGGTTAACACTCACAAAGTGCCCCATAGAGTGGTACTCATCCAATAACGCATTGGTCCTTTCGGCCATCTGCCTTTCCATTTACTAGTAATACCAATTTAGCAATACCCACAACATCTCCCTTATAATTATGTCTTATTAAGGGTAAAATAATCTCTTTTTTATTATTTGGTTCATAATATTAAAGTATTATTTTATCGGGTGTGAGCCAGGTGTGAGAGAGTTTATTCTCTCCGATCACCAACATGTACCTTCTTTCAATGCACCATTTAAGGCCAAAAAATATGGATTTTGCTTCTGCCCAGTTATTGGTTCCAACACCCAAGGGAGTAGAGTAAGCTATAATAAGAGCACTCATACTATCTCTAATAATACCACCATCTACACAAATACTATCTCTATAGCTACCATCACTATTAAGCTTGACAAAAAATAGTGGTGGCCATTGTGATAGGGTACTACCTTTTCATTCCTTAGAAATACTTCTAATCGATTATTTGGCCCGATCGAAACGACCCAGGAAAGGTTATCAGCATACATAACCAACTTTTTATACCAAGGGAACATACAAAGATATTGAGGATACCATCATTTAGATTTAGGGAGATAGGGAGACTTCGCACTTTAAGTGATAAGGGGTGAGCCGTTCCAAGCGAGAAAGTGATAGTGAATCCTGGACTTTCCCACGCTCATCCAAACTGGCCTAAAAAAACGATCGAAAATCGAAGTCCTTTCTTCCAATCCAAGCCGGCGAAGCCGCTCCGGGAAAGATTAAACATAAGAAAAATCTCCAGTAACGTCTCAAGGAAATATTACTAATGGAACACGTAGGAATAATCGGTCTTATTATTTTTTGTTGACCCCATTTCAATTGACCGGATGCGAAATTATATGAATTGTATGGGGCTTTAGCTTCAACAATCGTATCATCCCTCCAACAAATAAGGTGGAATGGAAGAGCAAGGCTTAAGTCGAGTCAAGTGAAAACAATCAGACTGCTTCCTTCGTGGATTTTTGACTCGTTTGGCCTCAGGTTGACTTCAAGAGCTCTCGCTAATGAATAATCGAAAACCGTCATTCGTTAGACAAGGCCTACGTGTTGTGCATCCCTGGTGTTCTGCTTGTGGATTCAACAACTATGGACCGAGACTACACTATCGAACAAGGAAGCTTGAGCCCTTACATTGCGTTGTGAAGAGAGATCGAAGACGAAGATTTTCTAACGTAGTGCGAGCACTAGATAGAAAAGACAACCCATCAGAAGGGCATAGCTCAAGGGGAACCAATCTCCCCCGGCAAAGATCTATCTACGCGAAGTCGACTCTCTTCTTGAAAGAGATTCTATAGCACCGAAGTCGTTCAAAGAGCCATTGTTTCTATTTTATGCATGTGAACTATTGATTTTATGCCATCAAAGCATATTAACGACATAAATGCAAGTACATACAACTACGGTAATGCTGCATCGTTGATATAAAACCTAGCTATCCCTAGCTTTGTTCCTTGCTTAAAGTTCATCGGCATATTCCCCTTCTTGAATGATCAAAGGTCCCAATATTGAGCAAATATTCATGTGAGTTATACAACATCGATAAGGGCAAGATATTTATCAATTAAATAGATTTTTATTATGTAATCCTAAGTAAATGATATTTTCAAATTAATTTAAAATTTTAAAGCAATATTTCATTAATATTATTATTTTAGCAATTAAAAGTCATTTGAAATTCCAAACTCTAATATACTATTTTCTCCCAACAAACTTTTCAAGTAAACATATCTCAAGTACTCCC
>JASVEL010003393.1:0-256053 GCA_032618575.1 Nicotiana noctiflora | reverse complement strand
CTGCCTTAATTTTCCGGTCACCCGTTCCTAGGGCCCGACTCAACCCCCGTGTTCGAGTTCCCTAAGTCGATATGATGCAAATAAACGTCCTAAATCTAGGCTTAATATCCCGATGTTTTCAATGGTACTGAGATCGTGTACCCGAGCGAGACAACTCGGATTCGAGAGAGGAGCTACGTACCGGGACCCGCGGGATCGTCCGCTTTGTAACTTATCCCGCCTCTTTTCTTATTTTGGTATTGACACTAACGGAGAGGGGTCTCAACCGAGTAAGCACATCCCGGGGTAAGAAGTGAAGGGTTTTCGGCACAGTTTATATACACAGCTCACGTAATATCAAAGCGGTAAACATATAGCAGTTTGTATATACAGGGCAACTAGTATCAAAGCGGTAGACATGTAGCACATTAATTAAACATGTAATAAAATCGGATATAGACAAAACAACAATTTAACTGAGCTCGAATTCTTAGACCCCGAACCGAAGTTCGGAGGTTTAGTCCCCAGCAGAGTCGCCAGAGCTGTCACACCTCCTTTTTTCGCTAACCCGCGAGGGCGCGATGAAGTTTTTCCAATTAAAGGACAATCGAAACGGGATTAATTTATTTAATTATTCAGTGTCGCCACTTGGGAAAATAATGGTGTCCCAAGTCACCGATTTGAATCCCGAATCGAGGAAAGGTTTGACTCTATTTAACGGTCTGCGAATCAGAAATCCGGATAAGGAATTCTGTTAACCCGGGAGAAGGTGTTAGGCATTCCCGAGTTCCGTGGTTCTAGCACGGTCGCTCCATTATCGTACTTGGCTTCTTTATCTGATTTTATAATATGCCTTGACTTATGTGCAAATTTTAAATTTTTACTTCTGATGATATTATTATCATAAAAATTATTATTATTATTATTATTATTTTTACAAAGAATTGCAACGTTGTGAAAATGTATCTCGAACCACGTCGCACCAGTGCACCCGTGGTTGTCAACACATTTCGACTCCGTTGAGATTTGGATTTGGGTCACATAAATGTGCACCCGAGTGTGACCTAGCATCAATGAAGTGGGCGAAAACCTTTGAGACCAGGGTCAATTACTGGCATGCACCAGTGTTTGCAAAATAAAAAAATAAAAAGAGAACGCCATTACTAGATGGATTTGGATGGTATTATGATCCAAAAGCTTAAAAAACCCAATTCCACTGACAAACACCCAACCATACTGAACCACCAGAAATAGTTGAGAAAACGAAGACCGGAGAACATCCATAACATTTTCCCAAGTATACTCTATGACGTTGTTATGCTAGCATCAACATACAGAGTTCACCTTTTCTCAATAAACTGTATGATGTTAGCCTTATTACTAATACCCAGCATGATGTTAACTAGATTACTAAAATTCAGCAGAAGTACAGTACTAAATTAAAATATGCCAACAAGTTCACCATATCATCATACTAGACTTAAATTCCCTAAAACAGCTCGTGCGTAGATGCATGGTAGATCAGTAGAAGACCATAATGGAAGAGGAATACTAATAAGCACAAATTGAATTAATTAAGTTACTTGTCCTAGATAGCGAACTAGAATATTTGCTCCAAGAGACCAGCCTATTGCATATAAATTTGCCTCTGGATAGCGATTGCTGACATGTGCCACCACTTCATATATATCACCAAGAAATGAAGCTGAATAGAACTGGGGAGTAGTGACAAGACTATCTCCGCCGCCTCTGCTATTGAACACCACAACTCTCCAACCTTTACTTCTAGCTCTCATCAGCATATACCTCACGTATGAGTCATCGCTTCCCCCAGTCAGACCTGATGATAACCTGTTGGAAGATCACTGATCCTCGGAAAAACGATGGCCGAACCCTCCACCAAATTCATCAGAAGCTGATCACTCCAGCTAGTTGCTGCAAATCTTACATGGAAAACAACAGGAATGAATCCGACTATCTTTGGACGGAACTCGAATAGGAAATGGGAGCTCAAACGAGAGCAGAAATCTGAACGCAACCTCGACCGGACTTTGACGAAGAAGACGAAGCAGTAGCAGCGATGGTTCACTGGCGTGAAGAAGAGGGAGTTTGTTGGCTGGATTTATAGTCGTTCATGAAGGTGGAGCAGCAACGGCGCTGGTCGTTTCATTGGTTTGACGACGATGGGGTGATGTTTGGAGCTGTTCGCTACTGCTCGTTCATGGTGGAGTTTGACGCGAGGAAGAAATAACAGCAATAGCTGTTAGCTGGAGCTGCTGGTGGACTGGTTATGGTGGTCGTTTGGAGGAGTTCCGACGTGAAGATGATGACTAACAGTTGGTTTTAGCTTTCAGCGTTATTTTTTTTCAATGGGTATCGTTTGGGGTTGGCTCTGCTGGACGCGAGGGAGGTGTATGACTGGAGTCCCCTTTCTTGTTGTGTGTAGAAAATGATATATATGCTCTGCTGGGAGCTTTGCCTATGTGTCTATATCTTTTTAAAAATCAAGCCCCCCCCCTACCGTTTTTCTTTTGCCTTCTTTTTCAAATATCCCCCCTCCTTTTTCCTTTGTCCCCCCTCTATATGTATATCCTATTGTATATCTTTCCCCACCCCATATAGTGTGTCCCCCTTTTAAAATATATTTTATGCCCATATTTTGTCCATTGGCTTTTAAAGATTCCCACGTGAGAGACCAAGAATTATGGGTCTCCACGTGGGTTTCAAGGGTTATGGGTTTTGCCTCGTGCTCCGTCCGTGTCCCCCCCCCCTCCTCCGTGTGGTGGACTCGGATTATTATGGGCTAGGTTCGAAAATTATAAAACCGGGTAGTTTGAACCCGAATATTATTCTTCGCCCGGAACCGAGAATGGTGTTATTTAATTAATCCTAGGTAATCAAAATAACTATAATACTTATAATTAAAATAAAACTATTTTTTATATTTTTCAAGTTTAAAATAACTACAAAATATTTATGAAACTATTTTTTTTATTATTTTCGTTTTTATAAAAAGATAAAAATATAAAGTACTATTTTTATATTTTTCAAGTTTAAAATAACTACAAAATATTAATGAAACTATTTTTTTTATTATTTTGGTTTTTTATAAAAGGTAAAAAATATAAAGTACTATTGTTGTATTTTTCAAGTTTAAAATGACTACGAAACATTAATAAAACCATATTTTTGTTATTTTTCATTTTGAGGTAAAAATAAAGTAAAAGAGTCAAATTTCGCTAAAATAGCTATATTAAAACTAAACTAAATATTTTACGCTAAAAATATAAAAAATCTCGGGGAGGGTCAAAAATCACGCGTTTACAGGTGATTGTGGATAGACTGACCAAGTCAGCTCACTTCATTCCAGTTAGTACTACCTACTCATCGGAGCGGTTGGCAGCGATCTTTATTCGAGAGATTGTTCGGTTGCATGGAGTCCCAGTGTCTATCATATCCGACAGGGGTACTCAGTTCACTTCTCAGTTTTGGAGAGCATTTCAGCAAGAGATGGGTACACGGGTTGAGTTGAGTACAGCATTTCACCCCCAGACAGACGGACAGTCTGAGCGCACTATTCAGATCTTGGAGGATATGTTGCGAGCTTGTGTGATTGATTTTGGTGGTTCGTGGGATGAGTTCCTACCACTTGCGGAGTTTGCCTACAACAACAGTTATCAATCGAGTATTCAGATGACCCCGTATGAGGCATTGTATGGCAGGCGGTGTAGATCCCCCGTGGGATGGTTTGAGCCTGGTGAGGTTAGATTGATAGGGACTAAGTTAGTCCAGGATGCCCTAGATAGAGCAAAGTTGATCCAGGAGAGGCTTCGTACAGCACAGTCTCGTTAGAAGAGTTATGCGGATCGTAGAGTTCGAGAGTTGTCTTTCATGGTTGGTGACAGAGTATTGTTGAAGGTTTCACCTATGAAGGGTGTTATGAGGTTTGGGAAGAAAGGAAAGTTGAGTCCCAGGCACATTGGTCCTTTTGAGATACTTAGGAGAGTTGGAGAGGTGGCATATGAGTTGGCCTTGCCGCCCAGCTTATCCAACATTCATCCAGTATTCCAAGTGTCTATGCTCCGGAAGTACATCGGAGATCCGTCTCATGTATTAGATTTCAGAACCATCCAGCTTGATAGTGATCTATCCTATGATGTGGAGCCTATTGCCATTTTGGGATGGCAGGTGAGAAAATTGAGGTCTAAGGAGATTGCATCGGTTAAGGTGCAGTGGAGAGGTCGACCCGTGGAGGAGGCCACTTGGGAGATCGAGCGGGAGATGCGGAGCAGATATCCTCACTGTTTGAGACTTCAGGTATGTTTCTTGACCCGCTCGAGGACGAGCGTTTGCTTAAGAGGGGGAGAATGTGACGACTCGGCCCGTCATCACGGGAATTACCACCCCGTTATGTTGAAATTGTATGTTTTAGGCTTTTATATCAATGTTAAAGTCTATCGGGTGATTTAGGAGTGATTTGGATTGAAAATGAGGCATATAGCCTTTTTGAAGGAGACTTGAATAAGGAAAGTCAACCCGGAGTTGACTATTTGGTTAGAGGGCTCGGAATCAGGTTCTGATAATTCGGTTAGTTCCGGGAGGTGATTTGTGACTTAGGGGAACGATCGGAATTGAATTTGGAGGCCCGGTGTAGAAATAGGCTTGAATTGGCTAAGGTTGAATTTTGGCGAAATCCTAACGGTAGGTGAGAATTTGATCCGGGGGTCGGAATGGAATTCCGACAGTTGCAGTAGCTCCGTTAGGTGATATTGGATGTGCCTGCAAAATTTCAGGTCATTCGGACGTCGTTTAGTCGGGTTTTTGATCGATTGTGTAATTCGGAATGTTTTAAGGAATTTAGGCTTGAATTCGATGTGAATTATGGGTTTTGGTGTTATTAGACGTATTTTGAGGATTGGAGCAAGTTCGAATAAGGTATTAAGATGTGTTGGTGTGTTTGGATGAGGTCCGGGGGCCTCGGGGTGTTTTCGGATGGTTAAACGGGAGAAAATGTGGAAAATTGCAGGTTTTGAGTATGTTCTGTTGTTTCGCTCTTGCGGAAATGGGAGCGCAAGAGCGAGTCCGCAGGAGCGGACAAGAAGGCGCGGAAGTGGGAAGACCGCTGCAGCGGAGCCTGGCCCGCAGGGCGGCTTCGGCGGAGCGAGTCGGGCGATCGCAGGCGGTCCCGAGGTGTAACTGGGGGTGGGTCCGCGAGCGCGGTGGTTGATCGCGTAGCGAGTCCGCGGAGCGGACGCTTGAACGCAAAGGCGAAAGGACCGCAGGAGCGGATGAAAATCCGCGACGCGTACTCGTAGGAGCGGTCCTCGGATCGGCCGGTGCGGAAATGGCCAAATAGGCCTCGGTTCGAGAAGCGACCAATTGGTCGCAGGTCGGTTCCGCAGGGCGGAAAATGGTCCGCGTAAGCGAAATTCGCAGTGAATTAATTGTATCATAAGTTAGAAAATTTCGAAACATTTCACACATTTGGGTCTCGGCTTTAGAGGCGATTTGGGCGATTTTGAAGAGAAACTCAAGGGAAATCATCGGATTCTACGCGTGCGGAGCTTGATTCTCGTGGCAGGGCATTGCGGAGTAGTCGTCGCGCCGTATTGAGGTGAGTAATAGATGTGGGTGATGACCAGCGGGTTCGAAACGCCGGTAAACGCCTGTATAGCGGCGAGACACGTACTTTCTTGTGAGTGCGGGGTCGATTGTGATTGGGGACTATGACTTAGTCCGACTTGTTGATACTGTATTATGATATTAGGCTATTCTTGAGCCGTCGAACCTCCTTCTCGGATGGTCGCATATTATATATTGTGATAATGGCCACTCTTGAGCCGAGGAACCCCCTTCTTGGGCGGTTGAGTATACTTGTGGGCCATGAGCCAGTTATTGGATCCCGCGAGGATCATTGTCATTGTCTTATCATATTGACATGCTAGTTTGCTACTAGTCCGCAGCTATTTCTGTTATCATGTTATTTCCAAATCTCTGGAACTTGATATTTCGGTTTTCAACTGAAAAATGATAAAAGATGTTTTCAAAACTACTTTTGAGCCTGCGAGGCTGTGATTGCATATTAGCTGAGAAATGTGGGCGCGGAGGCGAGTCCGCAGGAGCAGTACATATGTCGGATCGGACTGCACGCCGCAGTGATATTGTGCTTGGGCTGAAGGAGCCCTTCCGGAGTCTGAACCCCCACAGTGAGCACAGGTACCCAAATTGGATCGGCTACGCGCCGTAGCGGTCATATCATGCATTGCATTGCATTTAGCTACATCTGCTAGCTGTTATACTGTTTTGCTGGTACTTGATGGTATAGGTACAGTTGATGTTGATTCCGTGACAGGGTATTTGATTACAGCTTTACATAGTGCTTTATTGCGGATTTCTTATCTGCGCTGTCTTACCCCTGTTTATTACCAGTGAGTCTGGCAGTACTCATTTTACTCCCTGCACCTTGTGTGCAGATCCAGGTACCTCTCAGCAGTGATCCAGTAGCTGTGCGAGGCGACGTTTGTGGATAATCGAGGTAGCTGCAGAGTCCGCAGGACCCGATATTCCTTCTTACTGTCTTGATTTTGTATTGACTTTTCTTTCCGCACTTGGTATCTTGTAAACCTTTATACACTCATGTTCGATAGAGGCTCATGACTCTTGACCCTTCGGTCTATGGGAGTTGATGTATTATGGGACTTGGTTCCCCGTTTTCATTATATGTATCATTGTTGCTTCGTGAATTAATATGCTTAAATGGGTTAAAGAGAGCTTCTAGCTCCGTTGTTAATATTGATTGGTCGGGCTGGCTTAGCAATGTGTTGGGCGCCATCACGACCGGATTCGGGGTCGTGACACCATGGTCTAATCAAGCTCTTGAATATAATCATCTGTGGGGTCCTGCTCAGCATCGCACAAAGTGGACTCCGTGATGGGCTGGGTTGAAGCCTTAATAAGAAAATTGTAAAGTTATTTATGGAGATTCAATAAGATAATTTTTTTTAAAAATTTAATAGCAATACAAACATATATGCGCCTATGAAAGATCCACAACACTCATCGACGATGAGAAAAAACTCAGTCAGCGCCCACCATCCACATCTTAGGTCGGCCGATCCTCAGCAACGGTCGATGGGCCTGAAAAGAACTACTCCCAATCTCCGATAATGCCCGTGCATGTGATCAATAATGGATCTGACGGGATCACCTGTGATGTTGCAATGCCAGCTGAAGGTTATATGACGACATGCTGTTGGGATGCTCGTCTAGCTGATGGAGGTAACCCAGTAGATCAGTTCCAACATCCTCATTAGGTGGCTCAACATGTGCCTCAACGCCCCCTTGCCGGGGACCACCTCTTCGCCGTTCCCTACGACCCCGTGGGGCAACCCTGTCTCGTGGGACAAATATGCCTTATGACCGTCCCCTCGTGCGTGGGACAGGCCTACCCCGATGGTAATCCTATGGTGGCACATAATTAGGGACATGCTCTAAGCACTCGGCCTCTCTGGCTCGCTGCAGTGTCCGGGCATCCAACTCTGTATATTGTCGGTCATACTCCTACAAAGCGACCGCATGATCGCCGATATGTTGTTGCATCTGTAGCACCAACTGGTGGACTAAATGTAGACTAATAGCCTGCACAACATGTAAAATATAAATTACAAAATGCTACATCACAATTATAAGTAAGAATACCAAATAACATGACAGTGCTTCGAGCCTTCCGACGTATAGAACGTACCAACCGTCATCTCGGTGAATGGGGTTCCCAACAAAACTCCAAGTAGCGTTGTGGTACTGAGGCATATAATTATACTCAGTATCCTCCCGATTTATGGGGGGGGGGGACAAAATCAGCTCTAGTCGCTAGTCCCAAGTAAATATCTAATCTACTAACCATGCCAAAAATGCGTCGTTCGCACTGGTACGATCATCCTTCTAGTAATATGTGGCTCCCAGGTGGGCACTGTCAGTATGAGCTAAGGCCGCTCGGTAGCATTATGATCCACAATATCAAGGCAGAACAATAGGATGGAAGTTCAACACATATCACGATCGTCCAAGCAACAATCGAGCAAGCCAACTATCAGCGTGTCGCTGTATGGCATCCAGATGAACGAATAAGGGAGAACATAAAACATTAGTATACGCAACTTCAGTTTGAAGCAATGAAAAGTGAACTTAGAAATACATATATCAAGCAAATCCAATATGTGCACAAGGAGAGATTATGTTGAGCCTCGTACTCATGCGTATGGTCCCACCGAAGTACTCACCTCCTAGCTTGAGGGAGAAACTCTGGTGGTACATCCGGATCTAATGGTGGTAAAGGTGACTTCAACTGCAAGAATCGCTCCCAAACCCAAACCTAACATAAATAGCTGACGTAAAAGTTATGATATATTTTACTAGGCATGTTAAAATGAATAGAGTATTCGAATATATTATCACCTGTAGTAGCGACAAGAATCCAACAACTTCACACTGGGTGCCCATGCTTGCCCGGCACATGCGTTTGTACAAGTAGGCAAGAACAGTAGAGCCCGGTCACATCTCTGGCATCTCAAAGCTAAACCCTGTCCTGAAGGACAAGCAAATATGGGTCATCATATTGCTGCTCCCGGATACGATTAAATAGGGAAGACTGGAAAACCACAGAGGCTAGAACCCGACTAGGCTCCAAAAGATCTAATCTCACAAACTGGCTGGCTAAGGCCTGAACATCTATCTCCATAGGCCTCTCTGAAGCTGGTAAATATGCCAAACTACCCAAACTCTTTGCTCGACGACTCAAGGAATCCGCCACCATATTGGCCTTGCCAGGGTGATATAGAATAGTAATGGCATAATCCTTTAGCGACTCCAACCACTTCCTCTGACGCATATTTAGGTCCTTTTGCTTGAGTAAAGTGTTGCAAGCTCTGATGGTCACTATAGATCTCACAAGGCACACCGTACAAATAATAATGCCAGATTTTCAAGGCATGAACAATGGCAGCTAACTCAAGGTCGTGGACAGGGTAATTCTTTTCATGTATCTTCAACTGTCTGGACGCGTATGCCATTACCCTACCGTCCTGCATCAACACCGCTCCAAGGACCACTCTCGAGGCATCACAATAGACAGTATAAGACCCTGAATCGGTAGGCAACATCAAGATTGGGGTTGCAATCAAAGCTATCTTGAGCTTCTGAATGCTCACCTCACACTCCTCTGTCCACTAAAATGGGGCACCCTTCTGGGTCAATCTAGTCATAGGGGCCACAATCAATGAAAATCCCTCTATAAATCGACAATAGTAGCCCGCCAAACCAAGGAAACTACGAATCTCTGTAGCTGAGGACGACCTAGGCCAACTCTGTATGGCCTCGATCTTCCTCAGATCCACCTGAATGCCCTCACTCGAAATCACGTGGCCTAAGAATGCCATAGAACTAAGCCAAAACTTACATTTTGAGAACTTTTCATACAACTTCTTCTCCCTCAAGGTCTGAAGCACGGTCCTCAGGTGTTGCTCATGATCTTCCTGACTCCGGGAATACACCAGAATATCATCAATAAAACAATAACGAATGAGTCAAGATATGGCCTGAATATACTGTGTATCAAATACATAAAAGTTGTTGGGGAATTGGTCAGCCCAATGACATAACAAGGAACTCTTAATGACTATATCGAGTCCTAAAGGCAGTTTTCAGGATATCTGGCTCCCGAATCTTCAACTGATGGTAACCTGAGCGCAAGTCAATCTTAAAAAATACCTGTGCACCCTGAAGCTGGTCAAATAAATCATCAATACGAGGCAAAGGATAACAGTTCTTCATTGTAACTTTGTTCAATTCGCAATAATCAATACACATACGTATAGAACCATCATTCTTCTTCACAAACAAGAAAGGAGCACCCCGTGGTGAAACACTATGTCGAATAAAACCCTTACCAAGCAATTCCTGCAACTGATCATCCAACTCATTCAACTTAGGAGGAGCCATACGATACGGAGGAAAGGAAATAGGCTGAACGCTCAACAACAGATCAATGCCAAAATCAATGTCTCTATCAGGCGGCATGCCTGGGAGATCTACTGGAAACATATCGGGATAATCCAGTACCACTATACCTGAATCAACAGAAGTGGTATCAACACTAACATCTCTCACATAAGCTAAATACGTGGCACACCCCTTCTCAACCATTCGCTGAGCCTTAAGAAAAGAGATAACTCTACTGGGAGTGTGATTTAAAGTGCCACTCCACTCAATACGCGGAATACCTGGCATAGCCAGGGTCACGGTCTTGGCGTGAAAATCAAGAATACATGGGGCGAAAACTAGTCCATGACCAAAATAATGTCAAAATCAACCATACCGAATAACAATAAATCTGCTTTTGTCTCAAAACCATAAATAGTAACAAAACATGACCGATAAACGCGGTCCACAACAAGAGAATCTCCCATATGAGTAAAAACATAAACGGGGGCACTCAAAGAATCCAGACGCACACCCAAATGCCGAGCAAGTAAGAAGACATATAGAATAAGTAGATCCTGGATCAAATAGAACCGATACCTCTCTCTCACAAACTAGTATAATACCTGTAAAGACAGAGTCAAAGGCACAGCCTCAGTACGAGCATGAATAGTATAATATCCAGCATGGCCCCTGTCTCGAGGGCGACCTCTATCTCCCTGACCTCCACCCCTAGCCGGCTAGGCAGGTGGGGTAGTAGCTGGAGCTGTGATCATGGCCTAAGAACTCTGAGGAGAATGTTGTGGCTGAGTAGTATGTGAAGATGTACCCCTACCAAGTCTGGACAGTCCCTAACCACGTGTCGCGTGTCACTATACTCGGAACAAGCTCTAGGAGAACGCGGTGGCTGTGACTGACTAGGGCCAGGTCTACTGGACTGACCCTTGGAAGTACCCCGTGCAGGAGGCGCACTAGAAACTAAAGGTACATAGTAAGGCTCCTGAGGTACAGGCGGAGCTAGAGCACTATGGCTGCTAGAAGAGCTGAATGGATGGGGCGACCCGTGTAACCTCTGCCATAACGACCTACCGATGGGGTACGGGCACCAAAGTAGTGACCTAGCTCTCGAGACCTCTTGGCCTTTCTCTCCCCTCACTCCCTGGCGAGCATACCCTCAATCCTCCTAGCAATGCTCACTAACTACTGAGAAGGAATGTCCATCTCCAACTCTAGAGCCATGCTAGATTTGATGGGTGGGATAAGACCCTCAATGAACCTGCGAACTCTCTCCCAAACTATAGCAACCAAAGACGGTGCATGCCTGGCCAACCTGGTATAGCGGATAGCATACTTCAAAACAGTTATAGAACTCTAGAGCAAATGCTCAAACTATGCGCGTCATGCGTCCCTGAAACTCTAGGAGGCAAACTCTCTCATAAACATATCCGACAACTGGGTCCAAGTCAGTGAAGCAGTCTCGACTGGACTGTTTATCTCATAAGTGCGCCACCAATCATAAGCAGCTCCCCGAAGCTGAAAAGCAGTGAAAGAAACCCCGCTGGACTCTACTATGCCTATAGTGCAAAGAATACGATAACACTCCTCTAGAAATCCCAAGGCACCGTTTGATGCTAATCCACTGAACATTGGGGGATAATACTTTTTGAACCTCTCAAGTCTCCGCTGATCATCCTCTGAAGCAACTGACCCATCCTCGGGCTGAACTAGCACTACAAGCGGTGCGAGAATAATCTCGGGAGCCTGCACAACCTGCACTCGCTACTCAGGGGTACGGACAGTAGGAGTCTGTGCTCCTCCCCCGACCTGGGAAGTGGCTACAGCAAAGAAAAGAAACCCTGCCTAAGCCAAGGTGGTGTACATACTCATGAACTGAGCCGAAGTCTCCTAAAGAGCTAGAGTAGTAGTGGCAGTAATAGGCATGCCAGGTGCCTAGGCTCCGGCTGGATATGTTGGCGGTGCCTAGGCTCCGGCTGGATATGTTGGCGGTGCCTCGGCGGCAGCTCGCGCAGGTGCTCTGGCTGCACCACATGCATGTCCTCGACTTCTTCTCTGGCCCCGGCCTCTGACGGCTGTAGTAGGGGGCACTGGTGCCTGATCATCTCGAGTAGCACTTGTTCTCACCATCTGTGAGAGAATAGAAGTTAGAAGTTTTGAATTGATGTCAAAATATCGCACGACATGGAAGTCAAATGAAATGGTGATATTTCCTAAATAGTTACATAGCCTCTCATAGATAAGTACAAATGTCTCTGTACCGATCATCTAGACTCTAATAAACTGGTCTGTATTCCGTGACTCCTATGAACTTAGAGCTCTGATACCAACTTGTCACGACCCCAGTTCGCCCTCCGTGAACATGTCATGATGGTACATAGTTCCTATAACTAGGTAAGCCTAACAATGCAGAAATAACAACCTAACTTGCGAAATAATTAAGTAAACTGAACATAATAAAATAATAACTGCATATAAGGACACTCAGCCTATACAACTCAAAAGAAATGCGGAAGTCTATAACTCAATCCCAAAACCTGGAAACTCACTGAAAAATACATGCTAAAAAATACTGTATATGCTCTAATCTCCAAAATGTCTACATAAAAAATATGATAGAATCTAAATACTACAGATAGAATAAGGAAGCAGACTTTTCAGTTTGTGGACGCTACAGATATACCTCGAAGTCTCTGTAGCTCTCCCCGCCTCAAGGATAATGCACCCGAGTGGAGGTACCTGGATGATCTGCACATGAAAAATATGCGCAGGAAGGACATGAGTACACCACAACGGTACTCAGTAAGTGCCAAGCCTAACCTCGATTTAGTGACGAGAAAGGTAAGGGCTCTACTGAGGTAAAACATAATAATAAATTAATAGTATGAAAAGCTGGCAGTAATAATGAGTATAGCAGTGAGAATAGACATGTTAAATAAGGCAATATTGACTACACAAAGAACAAAATAAACATAGAATATGTACAATTTAATACCAATGATAACAGTGAGAATCTCCGAGGATACAGTCCTGTAGTCCTTTTCTCAACTGTCCAGTGGATCTCCTGGGATATCGTCCCGTAGCCCATCTTATGTGTAAATTTGAAGGATCTCTCGGGATACCATCCCGTAGTACAACTATCAATAGGCATGGGGATCTATCAAGAATCTAGCCCGGAGTCCCAAAGTAAAAGTGCAGGGGGATCTACCAGGAATCGAGGGCATAGTCCCAAAGTAAACAAACAAGGGAGAAGCTACCGTAATCCCACATCCGTAGTCCCAATATAAGTATCAATCATAGCCAGAAGATACACGGAAATGAAGTACAAAATATAAGCAACATGTCGTATTGGCCTAGCATGCTTCACGTAGTACAGTCAAGGCAACTTAAGCAATTAGGCAAGTTAAATCAACTAAACATGCTTTCCAAATCTAGTACAAGTTATAATTGCAAGTAGAATAAAACAAATATGAAAGAAACTCAATCTCACTATCATAGGTAAAAATCGGATTTTCAATAATTGGCTCAAGTACACGCTCGTCACCCGCGTACAAGACACTCCAAATACCAAATAACAAATTCTAAGGGGAAAAGGTCCCCCACACAAGGTTAGACAAGCCACTTACCTAGAATAGGCTCCAAAATCAACTCGAAATCACACTTTTGCCACGAGTATCCATGACCCAAATCTATTCAATTCTATTACATATCGTAAATAACATCTCAAGCAACTGATTCTACTATTAAATTCAAAGACAAGACGCGAAACTAGGTAAAATAACCTAAATGCCCTTCAAGTCTCGAAATCGAATAATTTTTATATTATCAGAACCCTCGTACTCTCACGAGTCTAACCATATAAAAATATCCCAAATCAGAGGTCAAACACCCACGCAAAACTCAATAGTTTAGCTTGTAAAGTTTCATCTATTTTTTCTAATTTTTGATCCTCAATTCGAATTTTAACGATGGATTTAACTACATAATGATGATAAAAAGAAGGGATTAATGAAATGTTACCCAATTATCTCTTCTTCAAAACCCTCTCAAAATCGCCCTTCCCTGAGCTCAAATTGATTTTCTTCTAGCTTTTGAAATTAAACCCTCGATTTCACTATTTCTGAATAGGGATTCCCTCTTCTGCGGAGCGGTCACGCTTATTCGGAAATTAAGACGCTTATGTGGTCTTCACTTAAATGTCCAGCACCGCATCTGTGATAAAGGATATACAGGTGCAAACGCGCATCTGCGAGAGACATTCCGCTTCTACGAAAATTAGATGGCCATTGGTCTTCGCTTATGCGGCTCCGTTTATGCGGGAAAAGAACCTCTTCTGCAGTTTTTGAGTAAAAGGGGCAAAGCTATTTCTGCGGCCATTTAGCAACTTCTGCGGTGCCACATCTGTAGTTCCCAAGCCGCAGATGTGAAAATACTAGAAGCAACAAGAAATCAGTTGCTGCACACTTCTCAAATTTTTTTCGTTTAACCACCCGAAATCATCCCGAGGCCCCCGAGACTTCAACCAAAAGCACCAATAACACTTAATACCTCATTCAAACTTCCAATCCTTAAACCACATAAAATAACATTGAAAGCTCAATTAAATTCAAAGATTTGAGCCTAAGAACTTCCAATTTTATCAAAATACACTCTCGATAAAAAATCCAATCAAAACACGTCCGAATGATCTAAATATTTGCACAAATATTCCAAATGATACGACGGAGATACTGCAACTTCCGAAATTCCATTCCGACCCTCGGATCAAAAACTCACTATCGGACCGAAAACTTCACAAATTCAACCTTCGGCATTTCAAGTCTAAATGAGCTGCAGACTTCCAGAAAACATTTCGAACATGCTCCCAACACCGAAATAACCTAACGGAGATAACAGAACTATTGAATTTCCATTCCGAGGTCGACTTTATACTGTTCTGACTATGGACTACTTTTAAATACTTAAGCTCTCATTTAGGGACTAAGTGTCCCAAAAATCTCCGAAACCCAACACCGAATGTCCCGACAAACAAAAATAAGAGAAATAAACTTAGGGGAAGCAGTTAATAGGAGATCAGGGCATTAATTCTTAAGATGATCGGCCGAGTCACCTCATTCATAGTCTTTTATGGATGGTGTATTTAAAAGTAGTATACTCTTGATAAATTCACCTATATGAGAGTGGAGTGGGCCGTTCCTATGAGATTTTAGCCTAGTCTCTAGAGCTCTCTTGAATAATTAGGCACTCGCATGACCTATTGGGCGCAAACCGCGCTGAACAACAAAATCACCGGGGTCAAAATATGATAGATAAAATCTCTGTCTTACAATAAGAATTATTGGTTCATAAAAATATTATATTTCATCAGTAATTTTGTGAGTTAAATTTTATTGATCTAAGTTTGGTTCATAGTCGAGAAGATACCAAACCTATTCCATTTGAACTATACAAATCTAGTAAATCTTACTTCTCTTTTATGAAATTTTTAAAAATATGTAGGGAAACTATTGTGATATTTCTAAAAATATGGACAAATATCCATCCATGTGGCAAGATGCAAGTAAAATGGACAAATGTCTTACCCAAGAACATATGGCAAGCTTTCTAGAAGGGAAGAGATAAATGGCAAGAAGCTTTTGACAAGTGGCAAAATCGATTAGCCACTTACTTGCCATGCACAACAAAACTTCATGCAAATGAGGCTATAAATAGCCATTTCCAATCACTCATTTTTATCACCATCAAGACAAAAAGAAATCCTTCTTATGTTTCCTTCTAATTTAATTATTCACCAACTTTCCTTTGTTGCCTTTCTTTTTGGTAATTTAAGTTCTCTTGTTCTCCTATTTTAAATAGTTGGATTTTATAATATTTGACTTTGCTAATTTATGTATCCTGCAAATAAATAAAGATGTGTTTGTTTAATCGTGAAAAAATATTTCACATTGCTAAAATAATTTCTTAGGACAGTGCCTAGCACGGCTCAAGTCAATTCGTGTGTATGCTGACAAATCGTTTTATTGTATTATTATTATTATTATTATTATTATTATTATTATTATTATTATTATTATTATTATTATTATTATTATTATTCCGTGTCATTCCTCTACATACGCATCCAAGATCATCATAACGAGGAGCTACTTAATAATATTGAGGTCGATAGTGGGTCAATTTGTGCTGCTTGAGTCGAGTGTCTATTTGAGACAGCCTATCTACGTGCGCAAGTTAGGGTAAGACTGCATATACACTACCCTCCCAAGACCCCACTTCTGAAATTATAGTGGGTATATTATTTTTGTTGTAGTGAGTCACCTTATGTGACAATAAATTTTTAAGTTTCAAGCTGGGCAAACTGACACAAACCAAGGAATTAGGGGACAAATCTCTTTTTCTAAATTATAATGCATCTCTCTGGGAACAAGCTTCTCAATGCCAAATCATATTTATTTCGCAAAAGGGCCGAAATTATCCTTATCGTTTGTTAAATGGTTTATAAATACCCTCCGTCCACCTATCCGTTTAAAAACGTACACGAAGTTAATCCAATTAACAAAAGTACCCTCGCGACTAACGACACTGATGGAGTGTGGAGTTTTGAACGTATAGATGGATGGACGGTATTTATAAACCATTTAGAAAATGATAGGGATGAGTCTTCATTTAGTGCCATGGCGATTTTTAAATTTTTTTTTACCTTTAATAGATTCAATCTTTATCCTAGAATGTGATAATTTCAAGATTTTTAGCATCTTGGTTTCAATTTTCTTGTGTGCTTGTATTAGTTATATGCAGTTATTTTTTCTCTGTTATTTCGTGGCTTTTTTATCTTCTTATAAACAATCCAAATATTTCCATTACTTGTCCCTTTCGAAGTTTCAATATTTCTCCAAGATTTGATTGATATACTTGGACAATTTTAGCATTTGGCCTTAATTTTTTTTTTCACTTTTTTGTTTTGTTTTAATGCTTGTCTTCTTACTTAACAACCCAAATGTATATGTTGATTTTCCATTTAAGAGTTTCAATACTTATGTTGAGTTTGATTGGAGAAATTTTAGAATCTGGTTTGAATTTCGGGTTATTTGATTTTAGGTTTTATCTATTCTTTAAGTAATTTGTTATTGTGTATATGTAGTGTCCTAATTGGAGAAGAAGAAAGGGAGAGATTAGATGAGTGAGAATGTATATGATAGATACTACCTATTTTTGTAAATGAGTCGGATAAAGTAAATGAATTGAAATAATATCTAATTTTTCTTACAGTCAAAAATTGCCACATGGCCCAATAATAAATCGCCAAATCATTAAATGAAAGACCCATCCCTATCGCTTGCTAAATGATTTATAAATACCCTCCATCAGTTTTGCCGTTAGGCGCAGGGTATTTTTTGTAAATAGAATTAACTTTGTACGTTTTTTTGAACTAATAGATGAACGAAGTATATTTTTTTGAACGGATAAGTGAACGGAGGGTATTTATAAATCACTTATCAAACTATATGGATAGTTTTGGCCCTTTTCCGTATTTATTTTACTGGTAATGATTGGTCAAAGTACCACTTGTACAAAGAAGGTGCCGGCTTGGACATGGGTGTTTTCTAAAAAGCGGATGACACCATCGAGCCTCACTATAAGGGAGTTTCCTTGGGTCATTTTTGTCAACCAACTTGGGTCACACCAACTCTTTATTGATTCATTACTCCTTCATTTACTCTATACTAGTCATATTTCTCAATGTCATAAACATCTTATTGTAATTAAAATTGCGTAGTACGTGTTCAAAATAATATATTTGGAGAATGTGTCATAATTTCTTTTTCTTTTTGGTTGTTACCTAAATCCTTCTTCTCCTTGAGCTCCATCAGTTATCAGCTTGAATTTATAGTATATATGCATGAAAAAATGATCATTAAAAAGGAGGCCCTTATTTGAGTTGAAACTGATTTATGGAAAAGAAAGGGATAACAGAAGAGAGGGTTGGAGCAGTTTCTCTGTTGGCACATAATAACAGGTCTCAAAATTGACAGCGCTAAGAGATGTATAAGCCAATGGATCTAGTATTCATGCTCTGCTGACTATCCTGATCTATTTATAATGTTTGAAGTTGGTGTTATTTTTGTATGCTAATTGTTAATTGGATAGATTATTGTCTTAACTATGTACAAGTTCCCAGTCACGTTGGATAAATGGCTATGTGCAAATGTTTCATGCTTGAGGTCTTTCTGCTGACAGTACTATGCTCAAAATGATGATCTGGGTGAGATCACTTCAAACTGACCCACGACAAGTATTTTACAATATCTGTCACTCAAATAAGCTCCACAAAAATAAACAATGTAAAATGAAGTGTCGTGTAATTCGTCAAGGTAATACTCCAAGAAGACATCCTTTTTTGGGGTTTGGTATCTGATCCTTTTATGTCTAATAGGTATTTCAATTACAAGACAATTGTTAAGGCATTTGCTTCCTGCACATAACTTTTCGCCTTAAAAAAGGCTATAAAGATGCCTCTATTTGTGAAGAGCTCGTCAGCCTGCAATTATCATTTGCCGCTGCCTTGTCAGTCCATGTTGTTTAAAGATTTTGTTTCCGAGTATGGATTTTCTTTTCAGGAGAGTTTCAAACTCGATTTAGGTGTTGGAATATTTACTCAGAGAATTAGGGATGGTGTTTTTCTTTTGGATCAAAATTCGTCTCTTTTAGTCCAGTCTTAGCTTTTCAGTTTCCTGAAATCAAGCCAACTCATAGTTATACTGCTGTTGGTTGTTGGCAACATACCTACATCACGATGAAGGAGAAGGCTTGGACATGGTGCCATCAATCCTGTCTAAGCACCTATGCACGTTATCCTCTCTGTACCGAGTTTTTGTTAGTCATATGCTGTTTCTTATTGTCTAAAAGATCCATTTGTTATTGTGGTTGGCATGCTATCACATGTTAACTTTGTCAAATAATTGCTCTGTCATTTACCTTTTCTTTGTTTCCCTCGTTCTTCTTGAATTTTATTTGTTTGTGTTTGGAAATGTATACTAATATAATTTTGTTTCTTTGATAACAAGAAGCTTATATTAAAAGATTTTGAGATAATACTTGACTTGTTCTATCATTTATACCTCTAAACATAGTGATTTGGTGGAGTGTATAATCTGCTTGGCAGTTTATATTTGGCAGGAACTTCTTCTTTAGATGATTGGACTAATTCTCTAAAGTTCTATCTTCCGCTGTTTAATTAAGACAATATTAATAGACCCTCAAAATTGTGATCAGTTCATACGTGTTCAAGACTATAGAAATAGAAGAAATGGGACCTCTACTTTATTAGAACTCTTAAGCCAATGAAATACATCTTGACATTTCCATCTTTAATTGTTGGTATTAGCATTCTTTGCTTCTAGGAGGAGTCCTGAGTACTATTTATTCACTTCTCTTTGTTGTCTTCAATCTGAATGTGAAGCACTGTGGTTATCAATAGATAAATAATATCTTAACCGCAACACTAGACTTTCACTTTTCTATAGGTTTCTATTTTGCGGACTATTACATATTCATTGTGCCCAATCATCTGATAACTATTTTCCTCCCTCAGTGGAAACAGATTTTTCTTTTCAATAATGTTCCTGTCTGATGCTAGCAAATGAAACCAATAAATTTCTGATTATAGCTCTACTTGCAGGTTGTTATTTGATAAAAGCAAACAAGTACCGTGAATATCAGCATAGTATAGAGGAAAAGGTTGCTTTGTTCACTTGCTATATTTCTTCAACTTTTGATAATCGAAATATTCATGAACATGCTCTGGGTAACTATATTTGAGAATCTGGACTGAATGAGTTATGTGATGTGCGGTAGATTTCGATTAACGGGGGTATTTTGGCATAATGTGAATCTTGCATTCATTGCTGTTATCTTGCCTTGTTTAATTTGTGAAAGAAATGCATATATGCCTGCTATTTCTGTTGTGACCAAATATATGTGATTTAGCCAAGTATATGCCTCTGTTTAAACTAGGTTGCTTTGTTTTCTCGAATAGTTTGAAGTTTTCTTAAACTAGGTTACGCATGTTCTAGAAGTTTTTTCATATCTACTGATTTTGTATTCCTTTGATTTTGAACAAGTAAGAAGGGAAAATCTATTAGCTTATTCTCCATTCAACATGATTTTGACTTGTGGAATCCATCCTTCCTGATATTTTGCCTGTTTTGTGATATTTGAATATGTTTGCAGTTGCATTGGAATGAAATATTGATTCCATAGTAACCTCCCTGGATGCCACACACCCCTGAAAAGTTTATGCATCCTAGTGTTTTCAATGCGATGAGAGGCATTTGAGGAACATGTTTATGTATAGAATCATGGTAAGAGCTTAAGGTAACAGATTTTCAGAAGCTTAATTTCTTCTTTTACTTGTTAGAAAATAGGCCTCTCAATCTTCTAGCATCCAGTTTCTAGGTTCCGTTCCATAGTTAAAGTTTCTATGTTATACCTGCTCATTCAACCAAAATCCTAACTTGAGATAATCACTGTAGGTCTTGCTAATCCAACTCATATTGAGGTCTAATTAATCATAATTAAGTAATGTATATAAAAAGATACATGCCAATTATCTTCTCAAGATTACAGATAGGATTGAGCTCTGTGTCTCCTCCAATGGAGGATTAAATAACTTCTAGAAGATGAGCTCGTAGAGAGAGAAAAGAGAAATGCAGAGAGTCTCCAACTATATGAAATGAAACTCTAACCTTTGTATGAGTATTGTTCAGTCATATACATGTGTAATATGCTAATAGCTAGCAGATTATTCTAACTAACATCAACTACACTAACTAATAGTGTGCGGACTAAGCATAATTACAAGATAAATAATGTCTTAATATTCCCCTGCAAGTTGGATGTGAGGAGATCACGTCCAACTTGCCAAGAACAGAAAAATGTTTGACCCCAATGAGAGCTTTAGTAAGCACATCTACAAGCTGCTCTCCGGTGCCAATGTGGTGCAAAGAGATAAGGCCTTCCTGAAGATTTGTGCGCACAAAATGACAATCTATTTCAATGTGTTTGGTTCTTTCATGAAACACAAGGTTCCTAGCAATATGCAGGGTGGAGAGGCTGTCACAATGCAAATGTATTGGCAAACAAACTGGCACCATGAGTTCAAGTAGTCTTTATAGCCAAAACAAGTTCACCAACAACCTTTCTCAGAGCTCCGTATTCTGCTTTTGCTGAGGAGAGAGATATGATTTTCTTGTTTTTGGACTTCCAGCTGACAGGGCTACCACCCAAAAATACAACATAACTAGACACTGGTCTTCTAGAATCAGGGCAGGTTGCCCAATTAGAATAACAATAGGCAGCCATTGAAAGATCATTTGCATTACTGAAATATAGAATCAGAGCAGAGTCCTTCTTCAGGTACCTCAGCATATGACAGGCTGCATGCAAGTGAGGTTCCCTAGGATCTTTCATAAATTGACTGAGATTTTGAACCCCATATGCTATGTCTAGCCTCGTATTAGTAAGGAAGGACATTTTTCCAACTTATTTCCTATAGAAGGTAGGATCAAACAATGAAGCCCCTCTTTAGCTTTCAACTTTATTGTAGGATCAAAGGGAGAAGTCTCATATTCCTTTAACAAGTCTAAGACAAATATTCTTTGCGAAATGATAATACTATCTGACTTGTAAAAGATTTCTAGCCCTAGGAACTTCCCCAATTCCTTAATTTTGAACTTGTCATGTAGGAAACATTGAGCTGGTTGGTTTCTCCTAAATCAGCCCCTGTGAGCAACATATCATCAACATATACTACTACAAAAACAATAGAAGAACCTTGTTTCCTATGGAATAAGGAATAGTGATACATGGTGTGTGCCCTCTTGAATATAGGACTTCAATCAACTTATCATACCATTGTCTACTGGTTTGCTTCACTCCATAGAGAGACTTGTTCAGCTTGCAAACTAACCCTGGAGAGTGCACTTCAAGATCTGGTGGAGCCTGCATATACACCTTCTCATGCGAATCTTCGTGGAAAAATGCATTGTTCACATCCAATTGTGAGATTAACCATTTTATCTTTGTTGTTATGGCAATGAGGGATGTGACTGTGGTCATCTTGACTACTGGAGCCTTTGTGGAGTCTATACCTGCTTGCTGAGTGTATCTCTATAAAACTAATATTGTTTTGTATCTTTCTATATTGCCATTTTCTTTATGTTTTACTTTATACACCCATCCACATTCAATAGCTTGTTTTTTCCTTTTGGTAAGTGGCACGACCCAAAATCCGTTGAAGGTCGTGATGGTGTCGGACACCGCTATCATGCAAGATAACAATAAACAATAAATTTGGTTATCATTTTAGTATTTTTAAAATCATAATTTCCTTCAATTTAATAATAAAAGACGGAATCTAAAGAATAAATCATAATATTGTAACCATTTCAATACTAAAAGCCCATAATAACCCAAAAATTCGGCGTCACGAATGCATGAGCATCGATTAGGAAGTAAAATAAAATATAGCATCTGTTCGAAATACAATTGGGACGGGACTCTGTTAGCTGCGGGTTGTAATATGACATGCAACTCACCTAAGTCCCCTCATTATCCATGCCTTGGCGCCATAGGGCCACTAGACATATATGCACCCACACAAAAATGTGCAGCAAGTATTGTATGGGTACGTATTTCAACGCGTACCCAGTAAGTATCCAGTCTAACCTCGAAGAAGTAGTGACAGGGGGTCGATTTTGACACTTACTATGGGCTAACAATAAAATACCAATTTTATATTTAAGCATGAAATATATGACGTAACTCGAAATCTAACAACCGGAAATAATCAACAATTCTCTTACAAATAAAAATTTCCTAATTTCGTCTTTCATCGTTTGAGATACGTGATATACCAGTGACATCTAAGTTGTACATTTATTTATTTATTAATTTATTATAGGGTTGGTGCTCTATTTGTCACAAACTTGTTGTTGAGTTGCATTGACGACTTGAAATATGTTAAGGTTATCCGTTCTTTCCTTTTTGACATGATCCGTATGATATAATGAAACGATTAAGCACGCAACTTTCATAAATAATTTTATTCTTAGAAGTACTAGGGTTTCCTATGTTCTTGATTCCCCATATAACCAACTATCATATCGTCTGTTCATGGGTCTCATGACATTTTGAGAGATATTATTGATATATTTCATTATGCATTGCATTCATTTATATATGTATATTGACCCATAACCATATGACATTATATACGCATATAGTATATGTATATGAGGTATGAGGAAATGTTATAGCGTTATATACGTACCACAACCTGATCAACTGGCATACGTTGATGATTTCGCCTACTGCGGCCGAGATGATATGATGGGTTGACCTTATAGGCTTGATGATATTATGTACGCATATACCTATGCATGATATGATATTTATACACATATGCATGACATTATAAATATTTCATGATTCACATAACTTTTCAAACTTACATAGATTACAAGTTGAGTCCTTTAATCTATGTTTCTTTCATGTATTTTATATATTAATTTTTATGTCTACATTATATGTAACGATGCCCCTATTGCCTAGGAGCATGCGTTTTACATAGGTGTGGGTAGACAGGCTAATGCCCCCCCCCCTTCTTAGGATCCTTGCTTAGTGAGAGTTGATGTGCTCTATTTGATCCGGAGCTGCTATTGAGTTTTGGTACACTACTTTTGTATACATATATGAGTATGATGATGCCAAGTACCGTCCTTTATACACTTGTACACTCTATTAGAGGTTTGTAAATAGTCATGTATAGTTGGATAGTATGTGACCTTGTCAGTTTGCCCTACTGCATTTCGTGTGTGTGTGTATATATATATATATATATAAGCATGTGATTTTTGCCCTATTAGATTTACTCCTACAAATTTAAAGAGAATAGTTGTTCCAAATTATTTTGAATTTTATAGGATTTTTATTAATTGTTTGCATTTTTATGCACGTTTAATTTTTGTTAAAATCATAAAATAAATATCTAAAAATATCAAAAATATCATGCATTGTGTACTAGATTGTTATGTTCCTATATTAGGATTAATTATTTAATTAATTGCATTATTAAAATAAAATCACAAAAATGTCGCTCATTTTTCTACATTTTGGTTGTAATTTTAGATTAATAATTTCCTCTTTATTAACTTAGGATAAATTAATTAGTAATGATACAAATAGTTGATTAGATTAAATTTATAATTTAGGATAATTAGGATTAAATTAGGTTTTAATTAATTAAGTTAGATTTTTAAAATTAAAGAAAAAGAAAAGTAAACGAAAGGAAAAAAAGCAATAAAAGAAAAAGGGAATGGCTTATCTGTCAAAATTGGGCCACCTAGAGATCAAATCTGCTGGCTCAGCTCCCTTTTACCCTATCCAAACTCCCAAGCCCAAAGGCCAATCTCACTGGTCCAAACCACTTACCCCAAGATGATCCCGTTTCGCCCCAAGCTATCCCAGCTTTTGATCCATACAAATCCAATAGTTGGGAATTGATCTTTATTTTACATATAAGTGTCCGAACCAATTCCCCCCATAGACCCCCTCCCATTTACGTCTCTTACTCCCAAATAACAAAATCCTAGTCGACTTAAATTTCTTTGCCGCCTACGCCGATCGAAAATCGCCTCACGACGGCTTACCACCTCCAAACTCCATCAAATAAACATCCCATAACTGTCTTTACCTACTCTTTCCAAATATCATTCCCTTCGAATCAGTCCCCAACCTCTCGAATCTTAGATTTGAGACCCCAGAAATCCTAACTTTTATTTTTTGATTCTTGGTCAGTATTAGACCATATGAACCCAAGATGATCATTAGTCGACTATTCTTGTTAAGAATAGTGGATTAGTGGCTGTCTAAGTTCCTATTTTCCCCGTTAAATCGGTTGAGTTCCAACTGGTCGTTCCAAACGAGCATTAGGTAATTTCTTTTTCCGTTCTTCATTTTATTTTTCACCGTATGCTTTCTTACAGTTTCTTATTTGGCTGCACGTGTTAGGTAGTTGCAATATTAGGTTTTGTCTTTTCTTTTTCACGATTATTTTAGCTTATTTGTTTGCATCTGTTTATTAGGGTAATTAAAGCATGCTAAAATTACATCATTTGAAGTTTAATTTCAATTGCATAAATTTAGGTTAATGAGGTTTTTTTTTTTTGGGGTTTTGATAAAGTGGACGGTCCTATTTTTATCTTGTATTTGTTTCTCTTTTATACTAGTTGTAGATATCCAATGTTTAGTTTAAGGCCGATAAGAATAAGTGTTAAGAGGTAATTAACAATCTACTTGGTTTGTCTCTGATTAACTATTAGAAACATTAGCTTAAGTTGATTAATTTGTTTAATTTTCAAACCAATTAGATTAATTTCTTGGTTTTTTTGCTTTAGCATTCTATTTTTGTTTAGTTATTATTTGGTTACAAGGTTTGAATTCAGTATTTTGTTTAGGGATAGTTAGGTGAACTTGTCAATTAGGTGTAAATGGTTAGAATTGAAACCTAGATACCTTAGACTTTAGATTAATTTCATAAATAAGAGGTAATACCCCAAGGCTTTAAGTTGATACAATTGAAACAAGTTTAGAAACCCTAATCATCTAGCTTGTTATAGAAAGTCCTAAAAGGATTTCGAGAATCAATAGGATTAGAATATAGGTTAAAACTAAAGTAATTAGTAATTGAAGGGATAAAATTGGATTTTATATAAGTTAAAAATCAGAAGGTTCTAGCATTTGTACAGTTCTCCCCATTTCGAACATGAAAAAGGCTGAAATTGGGCTGGAAAAAGGTTGACAACTGTCCAAATATGTTGTACTATCTGATAGGAAATTTAGGTTAGAATATGTCATTTTTATGCCATTTTGGCATGCCCTATAAAACGAAATATACTCCTTTATTCTAGAAAAAAAAGGAATCAACATACTTTGACCTAAAAAAATTCAGAATACAAAGAAAAATCCCTGAAATTTTTCTAGCCTAAAACTTCAATTTTCTAGTTAGATTTCTAGGTTAGTTTATTCTTGTACTTTGATTTTCTGGGAAGTTTTAGTGCTGGTTCTTGGTTTTCTGGGCTATGTTTTTTTACTGTTGTTGTTTGTTTTTAGTTATTGTTCTATCCCTAAAATTTCAGCTAGTAGTCTCACTTGTTCTTCTGTTGATTTTTATTTGTCAAGGTAGTGAGTTCAACCTCTTTATGTACTGCATTGTTTGAATGATTATAAGATCAAATTGCAAAATTATGTGTAATGAATGAATGTTCTTTCATGTAATGGTTGATTAACTTGTTATATATCTAGCTAATTTTTTGCTGTGTAAGTTTAAGTGTGAAAATTAACTAGCATGAGCACTTGTTTGGTTTACTATACTTGTGAGCCCTCTCAAAAGTGACCAAGTCTGAATTTTATTTTAGTTAAAATTTCATACCAATACTGAAACTTTGATTACTGAAGTTGTTTTTCATTCTTCTTTTATTCACAATGATAATAGCATAATGTTTTGTTTGAGGTCATGTGACCTCTGGGCTATAACTTGTGGATTTGGCCACTAGTTGGCCAAATCAGCATGTGTTAAAGCCCAAATGTTGTTGGTATTGTATTGAAGTTGAGAGCCTGATGATAGGCTATAATTATGTATTTTAGTCGCTCATTACACTCGATTTTACTGCACTTTAATTGAGTTTGCGCTTTAATCGCTAGTATTTTTGCATTAATTCTGTGTTTTATGCCTTGTAGGTGTGATTCCGAGCTATATAGATGTTATGGAATGAATTTAAGTGATTTGAAGATTTGAAGTCTAAGTAAAAGCACAAGGAATTAAGCTGGGATCATGTTCGAGGGTCAAATTTAAAAATTAAGTACGAACGAAGACTCGAGGAGGCATATTGCACACTATCTAGTACAATAGACATAAATTTTTGCTTAGACCTCCTTGTGGGCTCCATAATATATGGTTGGAAAGCTAACTCAAAGGGATACAACTTTTATGTTTTACGGTTTTCAAAATTCCAACTGGAAGAAGGTGAAAATGCGGTAGAACGTCCACCGCGGTCAGAATTGCAGTCCGCACCACGGTTTGAGGCAGTGCCTTCCGCGGTTGGCCGCGGTCCACACCGCGGTCACAGAATTCCAGGCATGAAATATTGTCCTTTTTCACCTAGGAGAAGATATAATTATTTAGGCCCAACCCTAATTGGTATATATACACGTGAAAACGGTATTTTTGAGGAGAGGACATATTTTTGGCACAAATTAGACCTAAGGAGGCAAAGACACAAGAAGAGCAAGGTGGGAAATTCTTCAACAAGTTTTTCCTTCCTCTTATTATTTTTCATTGTTGGTTATGACTTTTGATATTGTAGTTTTATATACTATTATGAATAGTTAATTTGTTATCTAATGTTTTGGTGAAACACGTTGGGGATGAATTGGTTGTTATATTAATATAATTTTGAGTTAGTTGTTAATCTCTAGTTGTTCAACTACGTTTTGATTTTGGTTGATTGAAAGGATCCTCAATTATCCGTTCCTATTTAGTATATATCTACTTGAGAGAGTGTGCATATTTAGGTAGTTGTTTGAACAACATCAATCCCGGAGTATAGACGAGAGTCATAGCCGAGGGTTTAGAGGTTCGATTAGAGATAACGATACCTCGGGTGCGATCTAAGTGAACTATAATGCAAATTTAGCTAGCGTAGCTTGAGAGAGTGCGTCTAGTAAATTATCATAATTGCTTGAGAGAGATTTATGATCGGTGGAGAGTTCATGATTGATAGAGACAACTAAATCAAAGCTATAAGAAACATACAACCAAGGAAATCAATAACGGCGGAAACCATTACCTTAGACCTTTATTTCAATTGTTTACAATTCAAGCATAGTTAGTTTTTAGCTGTTTATTTATTTTCAATCTTGTCTTCTTAATGATATTAAACAGATACAGCTAAGCCCTAGTTCTCTGTGAGATTCTACTCCGGACTTTAGACCGGATTATATCTACAGCGACCGCTTATCCTTTTTAAGGATTAGAGTTGGGCGTGATCAAAGCCTCATATTGGTGAACTAAGATTGATGGATTAATTAACTATATCCAAAGGGAGTTGGTGTTCATTAGGTTGTCAGTTTTTCCCAAATATTGTAATAAAATTAGTTGGTGTATTCTTTTCATAGAATTCTAATGTAATAGATTATCGATAAAGTTGTTTATGTGTTAATGAATCATAGTGTAAGTTTTTGATTCGTGAAAGCTTTTGGTTTACATAATGCACTGTAACCAATTAAGCTTTGAATTTACATATTGTGATTAAAACCACTCTGTTAGGAACTTGTTAAGTAATTATTTTGTTGTTCTATTTTTGTAATGTAAGCACAATGTTGCAATAGCTAAGTCTATGGACTAAAGGCTAAATTGAGATTCTGTTATGCAATTGAAGTTGGGCCAGACTTACAAACTAGCTCGGGTAAGGAAAAAATAATTTAGAGCGAGTCTGGGCTTAGGCGGCATGGGCATTAAGCCAATAAGCTTGACTCAAGTTATGGGTTTGCTTGTCGAATTATAGCGTTAACTTATTCATTTCATATACTGTTAAACCACGCCTAGTATACTTGATTTCTTTTTTCTTGTTAGTCAAAAATCATTGCAATCATAAGTAGGCCAACCATTTTTTTCGAATTATCTCCCTCAAGTGACTAGAAACTTTGTATAGTTGATTCATACTTACCTATAATTGTGCAAATGCCAACTGATGAATTAACCCATCCCCTTGGTCATTTGGGAGCCCAATGTCCGAAAAATGACTATAGTTAGGTTTGTTCTGAGTTTCGCATATGGGATAGCCTTTCCTGCTGGGCCTGATGTTAGCCCAAGATAAACAACCATGGTCAAAATAGGCCCTGTCAAAGTCTTTGAGGTTCTTTTTTTTTTACTTTTAGACTCAATTTCGAGCCTAAGCAGCCTCAGCGTCGTTATTTCTTTGATCAAATAACCTAATGCGCTTACTGTTGGCCCAATTTCTATATTCAAAGTAATTAAAGTGCAACATATCTACGCAAAACATATATAATTAGTAGCCTTACATTGAACTTCCAATTAGTTTTAAATATGAACACTCATAGTTTGCTTAGCACGATTAAAAAACCATCGTGACTAGGGGTATGATTTCCCTGACATAGTTACGATGCCTAATTTCAAAATTCGGGTGTGCATTTCATGTAACCTGGCCATAACAACTTTGAACATAATAAAGTAAACATATCGCGAATCGCGGGTGCATTTCATGTATCGTAGTTTGTGAAGTATTCTAAAACGACAGGTGTACGACAATCGTAACTTGTACGGGCCAGCTCCATCGTCAATCCCAGGCATTACAGCGTCGAAACCACACTCCATACAGGCCTCCCGTGCCCTTTGGTATGCCCACACGAAAGTAGCTTCGGATACGATGCCGGCCTCGAACAAGTTCTTATATATGTCCCGCTGGGCCTCAGCATAGACCCAAATTTCGCGGGACTTGCCTGAAAAAGCGGACTGTGCCTGGAGATGCATATTCTCTTCTTCCAAGATCGCGAACTACCCCGCCACATCTTGAGCACCCCGCTCTAGGACCCCAATCCGCTCTTCAAGACTACCCTCTCTAAAGGCAGCATCAGCTCTCACCAACGACTACTAGGACTTATGGGCACAAATAATCCCCTAAAATTCGATAACTCGGGCCGAGGCGTCGGCCAATCGATGCTTTAAAGCCGCAGCCTCCCCTTCCAGCACAACAACTTTCCCACTCCACTCTGAGGTGACTTCCGCCACCTTAGTCAAACACAAGCGCTCACACTCAATCGAGGCCCTCCTTCCGGCCTCGAGCTCATCATCCTTCTGACACAATTGATCCTCTAAAGCCCACACACGACCAAGCGCGTGTTTGCTTGAAGTTCCCTCCTCGCCAACTCTTCAACCAAAGCCCGACTATGGGGGTCATTCCTCATACGCACGCTTATCTCCATGCACTTGTCTCGATAACGATGACACTTGTCAAGCATCCGCAAAAATACCCCCGACCGAACATTGGCTCAACAGAGACTCTCCACCTGCGACAAAAATGCCTGCAAAACGAGATACAACGGTTCAGGCAGGAAATGGAAATAGGGCAAAGGAAAACAAATAAGCCTCCATCTCTGAGCACATACCCTCATTCCCATCACGGCCACTTCGTTCATGAGACCGATGTACATAACCTCCCTCAACGACTCATTCTCTATCGCATAACACAGCTGCCCAAACTACGTCAGTAGACTCGAGTCCAGCAGCAGCAAATTCTCATCCGAAGTAACCTCAATAAGGCGCGGCCTCCCCTGTGGACAGTTGCACTTGTGCCACCCTCACGAAACATGCGAACATCCTCAGAATCCAAATCCGAGTCAGATTCAGACCCGTCCTCTTCCGCCGCCACCTCCACCAAAGGGGTACGCTACCCGCCAATATCCACGATCACCGGGAAGCCTCCCATATTTCGATCATGTGGGTCGAAGACTGGGCCGTTGGGGCAGCGCTTCCTTCTCGATCCATGCGGACCTGAACGTCATCCTCCCTCATCCCATCTTCAGGAGTACGCGCCACAGCCGTACCTTCTCCCGCCTTCAAAGGAGGAGAATCCACATTTATTATAATAGGAGAAACATGCACGGCCGCCACGGGAGGGGCCGGAATGAAAGCAACCCTGCACCTAGTCAAAGACCTTTCTTCCTCGTCACGAAGATGAGCCATCTCAAGGGCGAACGGTCCCCGACGACCCTTCATCACGAAATAAAGGACGAGAAGGAGAAGGAGCCGCAAAAGATTCAATCGATGCAACCCTCGGTACATGACATGGCGCCGGTTCTGCAAAGAATCTAGAAATCGCACCGGACCGCCGAAAGGCTAGTTGAGAAGCTTTGCTGCGATTCACTCTTCCTCCAACAAAAGGACGAGGTCAGCCCGAAAAACTACTAGGCCCTAAACTTAGCGAGTGAGAAGAACAAACTTCTTACCCGCGGTTTGCCCCCGACCGTGCTTCTCCCAAAAGGACACCCACGTGCGAATCCTCTCGGTGTGAGGAACTACGGCTTCGAGCCATCCACGTAGCCCAGCAAATAAAGCTGATGGCGACCTCTCGGCTATAAAAGCAATGATAAGACATTGTTAACTTAAACACAGTAAAAGAGGAAAGAAAGGAATAAAAATTTCCGTTCGATAAAGATAGCTCGCGTCTATGGTTCCAGACCTCCGGGAACCCCGGAGATGACGCCGCCAAATGCTCGGTCCTGATATAAAAGAATTGCTCGAACGGCCGAGGCTCAACCTCATCGTCCAACACAGCCGTTAGCCCCCTCGACCCATGTGTGTGTGAGCACGTGATTTTTGCCTCACACGAATTACTCCTAAAAAATTCAAAATAAAAGAGTTTTTGTGTTGTTTGCAATATTTGTGGATTATATGTTATTTTTCTCTTATTGTTTGCGCTTGTGTGTCCATGTCTTTGTTTAAATATATAAAAAATACAAAAAAAAATATATTGCATTTGTACATAAGGTTCAAGTTCACAATTAAGAGTAATTAAGCTTGTTTTACGAAAACGAAAAATCACAAAAAATATGTACTTTTACATTTTTAGCATTTAATTGTGCGATAGTATTGTTATTTAATTATGTGGGATAATTATTTAGAGTTAATTAGTACTTTAGGATAATTTGGTCAAGTATTAATTTAGGATTGTATTTTATTTTTTAGAGTAAATTAAAGAAAAAAATATATATATAAGTAGATTAGAAATAAATAAAGAAAGGAGAAAGCCGGATTGGGCCAAATTTAATTAAATCCCTAAGCCCAAATGTTGAAACCCATCCCAATTCACCCTTTACCCGGTCCAACCCGTATCTGTCTCTAACCCGCCCCATTATTTTTTTAATCTGAACCGTTGGGTGTAATAATCCAACGGTCCAGATTAAAATACCAAATTTAATACACCAAACACCCCTTCCAAACCCTATTCACCCGAATCATTCCCCATACCCAAGCCCCCGTTCCGTCTCTCTCAGAGACGATAAAACGCCGCCGCAACCCACCGTGTCCCGCCCCACCGGAAATCGCCTCACGGCGGTTCCGGTGGTCCAAACCGTCCCAAATTAACACCCCAAAACCCCTTAACCTTCCTCTTTCCAAATCCACTAACAGTTTGGTTCGAATCCTTCCCCTTCATCTCGAATCTTCATTTGACGATTCGAGTAAAACTTGAACTCACTCCGATCAAGTCCAAAATCTCACCCTAGCACCTCCAGACCGCCCTCACACCCAAATCACCTTTGGTTTCGTTCGAATCCAACCGGAAAACCCAAAATCCCAAAAGCGGCCGTATGAACCCTAAAATTCAAATTAGGATTTTTCTTCAAATTCAAAGGAAAGTGAAGTCTAATAGAGTTTAATTGGGATGTTTTCGTTTGAAAACATCTCAATTAGAGTCCGTTAGACTCCAAATTCAAGTCCAAGCTCCGGATTCTGTTTTGGTTTCGATTCCTTCTCCTCTTGAGGTAATTTCGTTTTTTCCTGTTTATTTCAGTTAGGTATTTGTTTCTTTTATGTATTTGTTTAGTTTAACTCTTGAATTCTTCTCTTTTTTTTTCTTTCTTGGCCGTCCCTGTTGTAACTTCTTCCCAAAGACCTTTTATTCGGTCAATTATTCTCTTGTGTGGTTTATTTGATTACATATGTGGTCAAATGCGTATTCGCTTCGATTAGCGTCGTCGAATACTTAGTTTCAGTTTGGCCGAGATTTTTAGAATCACTGTTTTATCGATTAATTTGTTATCAATGATATGTGTTATAGTTAATTGAATGTCGTCGTCTAATCTCGTAGAATTTGTTTGTGTGAAATCCCGGGCAGTGGTTTGTTTTGTCTGAATTGAACTTTTATATCTGTTGTTTGGTTCTGTGTATTAGTTGTTCTTGTTTGTCATAGCTGATAAGAGTTTTGAGGAAATTAATAGTGTAGTGCACATGCCTTAGGTCAGTGGAACCTGCTGGACAGCAGGTATCCACCTGGGCTTTGCACTTAGGGAATTTTAAACATAAAAACCCCATACTTAGACAAGATTAAGTGGGAAAAACAGAGGAGATAATGGGCTGGGCAGAGAAGATGATGGGCTAGGTCTTTCTAGTGATTTGAGGCATCTTAAGGGGTCTGTTTTTGGTTATAAGTAGAGAGAAAAGAGCAGACCTTAGGGGGGGATTCTAAAAAAGAAAAACAGATTCACACATTGAGAATATTGGCAAAAAACACACCAACACTCACAAAGAAAATACTCTACTGGAAACACATTTTTGGCAGAACATTAGACACTCACATACACTCATACAAAAAAAACACACACATAAGAGATAGAGAGAAAAATTATCAAGTGAGCTTGTCACTGTTTCATTGAGTTTGGCTAGACTTTGTGCTGGTAATTGCATCTATCTTTGTTGATTGCACATTGCTGCTGGTTGTGGTTTCACTTGCTGCTGGGGTCGTCTGTTCTGTTGTGGTTGTTGCAGTCCTGTTGTTGTTGTTCTGTTCTGTTGCTGTTGTTCTGTGGCTGTTGTTGTTGTGTCTTACTGCTGCTGCAACTGACCTCTCCTCATTGTAATTGCCAGGTAAATTTTCCAATCCTTATGAATATGAAGTTGTAATGACAAGTGTTGAAGAAAAATGAAGTTGTTTGTTTGGCATTCATTCATCTCTGGTTTTAGATATGACTGAATCTGATATATGTAACATTTTGTCAAACAATGTGTATTCGTTAGGAATAATTGGTAAATGTAATGGAACTATATGGACTGGACTGGTACATTGGAACTGTGCTTGTGATTGCTATTATATTAGTACGTCTTAGGTTATGTAATCTTAATAACTAATAAGATTTCACATAAAAATAGTAGATTAAAAGGTTAAAAGTAATAATTGAATTTAGGTTTCCTGTTATAACTATGAAATTATGTATTGTTAGTAGCGTTTCTTCTGAAAAGTGATAGATCAATTTAAGTGAATGATTAGTTGAAAATTATAAGCTTATAGTTGTTTCATTCGAAAACTAAAAATGAATTAGTATCTAAAAATGGAAATCGTTTCGATATTATGTCTGCAATGATGTTTTAATTCCGAAATAGTTCGATTATGATTACAATTAATTTGGTTTAGAGTAATTAGTGTTTAAAAAAATAATTTCCAATGCTTTAGTAGAATAGTCTTAATAATAGAATATCGGTCTGTTTTGGCTTTGAAATCTCTTCTCTTTTTAGATTCAATTTGGATTGATAATTAGAATTGGTAAATAAAGGAAATATTTTGATAACTAAGTAATCAAATCAGTTTTGAATTCGAATTAGAATTGTGATAATCTAAAAATAAAGTAAAAAATAAAATATTTTCTGTTGTGTGTTATTTTTGGGTCAATGCCCTAATGAGTGGCCCAAATTCAGTAGGTATGATAGTTACACAAGGGCCTGGATCAATACAATACTAAATTAGATGGGTTTGGGCCATTAGTTCTGAAATTTACACAAACGGCCTGAATCCGAATTTTAATCAAATTATATTGGACATGAAACTGCTCATGGGCCGCAGTCAAGCCCAATATTAAATAAAGCCTAGACTCTTATGAGTTTGTGGCACCAAAAATATAAAAATTATTAGGTAATAATAAACAATTAGAATTTCTTTTTGTTATTAGAGATAGAACACATATAAAATATTGTATACTTTAGGTATGACCTTTAATAAAAATGAGATGAGCCTCGCCGCTTCAAATGTACAATTGCGGATCCCTCAAATAAATTTTTATAAATATCTTAGATTTGGAAGGACCATTAGCAAATTTCACGGTCTTTCTTAAAGTTAAAATAGACGTAGATACTTTAGGCACGATTTGTAATAATTTTACCTTCCTAATACGGGTGCGCATTTATGTGACCCAAATCTTACTCTCGGCGAAACTGAAATATATATTAAAGTCGCAGGCGTACTGGTTGCGGTGTGACTCGAAATGTATTTTCGTGATGTTGTAATTCTTCAAAAATTGAAAAGCGAAATATAAGAGCACATAAATAAAAATATATAAAGAAATCAGATAGAAACAAAAAAATTGCAGTTGAGCGACCGTGATAAAACCATGGAATCCGGGAGTGCCTAACACCTTCTCTCGGGTTAACAGAATTCCTTATCCAGGTTTCTAGTTTCGCAGACTGCATTACAGAGTCATAAATTTCCTCGATTCGGGATTCAACCGGTGACTCGGGACACCATAAATCTCCCAAGTGGCGACTCTAAATTAATTGAATAAATCCCGTTTCGATTGTCCTTTAATTAGAAAAACTCCCTCGCGCCCGCGTATATGTGGTAAAAAAGGAGGTGTGACTCTGCTGGGGACATCTCCCAGAACTTCGGTTCAGGGTTTAAGAATTGAGCTCAGTTAAATTGTTGTTTTTGTCTATATTTGATTTTATTATATGTTAGTTAATGTGCTATATGTTTACCGCTTGATACTGTATATACGAACTGCTGTATGTTTACCGCTTTGATATTACGTGAACTGTGTATATAAATTGTGCCGAAAACCCTTCTTTTTCTCACCCCCGGGGATGTGCTCACTGGTTGAGACTCCCTATTCTATTAGTGTCATACCCCGAAATAATAAAGAGGCTCTGAAAGTTTCTAAGCCGGCTGGCCTTTTGGTTCCCGGAAAGGAGCTCCTTCCTCAGCCCGAGTTGTCCGCTTGGGTACACAGTCTAGATCATGTACCGAGGTTTTAAACTTAGAATAACATAACTGCATACCGGATCCCTAGTAGGAAACGCTTATTTGCATCACGTTGCATTTGACTTAGGGGACTCAACACAGGGGTTGGGTCCATCTAGGACAGGCAACCTGAAATGAAAAGACCATCCTGCTATACCATGTTTGTTTTAAGCATTTATTCGAACTTGCATGCTGACCGGCTTTTAAATACCGAAGAAAAACGAAAAACAAAAGGAAACAGTATGGAGAAATAGATATTTTTCAGAAAATACAAAAATGTCTTTTACCAACAAATCAATAATTTAGTTTGCTAATAAAAGACGACGGAAGAATGACTTTGCCAACAAAATGGTTTTCTTAACCAAATGTGTTTTCTTTGTCGGTCAATAAGAGGAAAAAAATAGCTTGTTTTGACGGACCGAACTACGCGGGTTTGATTCTCACCGGATGTGAGATACGTAGGCAACCCCCGTCGGGTCCAACTTGCCCTTTTTCAAAAAATATACCAAAATTGTAAATTTTGAAAAAATAGTCCAATCATTGCCAGCCAAAATGATCTTCTTCTTTAAATAAATGTGCAGGATGAGCACGATTCAAAATGAACCCTTTTCACTCATGACTAAAATTCCGGTACAAATACGACTATGGTGGGATGATCTAGGCAAAGAAGGGCAGGATGAGGTTAAGAAGTATTTGAAAGGTCTCACAGGTCTGCTTGAAATAAAACCTCGAGGGGATATCATAAGAGCATTAGTCACATATTGGGACTCCGCGCACAATGTCTTTCACTTCTCGGACTTCGAGCTCACCCCAATTGTTGAGGAGATGACCGGATACATTGGAAACACCGATATACCATTGGGGCATCAATATCTAATCGCCCCCAGGGTTGTCGCCGTACACCGTTTTTTAGACTCACTGAAGACAGCCAGAACGATACGTAACCCAGATCTAGCACAAGGGTTTTGTACTTTAAACTTCATCTATCAAAGGTACGATCATGTGGGAGGTTTTGAAAAGACAGAGAACAAATTCTGCAGCAAGGGTAATCGCCAGAAATGGGAGGAGCACTGACGAGTTGCCTTCATGATAGCCTTCTTAGGACTCGTGGTATTCCCGAGGAAAGACGGGAACATTGATATAAAGGTAGCCGGAGTCGTCAGTACTTTGCTTGACCAAAGCAAAAGTACTCTTGCTCCCATGATACTATCAGACATATATCGAGCTCTCACAGCCTGTAAAGCCGGAGGAGATTTTTTTGAAGGCTGTAATTTACTGCTACAGATGTGGATGATCGAGCACCTGTGTCGCCGCACCCAATTCTCGAGATATGGGTTGGTTGAGAAAACTTGCATAAGCGAATTCTATACAAGGATTGATAGGACCGTTTTGCCTGAAGGAACATTTGCATGGAGGGCATACTTTCAGGCTCTCAGCGCAAGTCAAATACAATGGACGTTGGGTTGGTTACAGATAGACAGAATCGTGTATATGCCAGCGGCTAGGTCCCACTTTCTCTTAATAGGACTTAAGAGCATTCAACCTTATGCACCCCATCGGGTGCTGAGACAGCTTGGGAGGTGCCAGATAGTACCCAAAGAAGAAGACCTGAGTACCCAGGTTATTGAAATTGGTCCCGATGGTCAATTCCCAGAAGCAAGGGTCCGCCAGATCTGGAGCAAATGCCAATATCCGGAGGCAAACACTTGTGTGCAGGATCGAGCTAGAGGAGAGGTTGTACCCAGATATCTTACTTGGTACAAAGGAGAAACATCGGGTGAAAGACCAGCCAAAAGACCTCACCTCAGGGAATTTGCTGAAGCGTCACAAGAACAATGGGACTGGTTAGCTAAGGAAGAGGTTTACAGAACAAGGATTGGCAAGATAGAGCAACGGGTCCAAGATCTCCAAGTTGAAAAGGATATGCAAGTTGCCGCCGACGAAGGAGATAAAAAGAAGTTGGCACAAGAAAATGACTTTTTGAGAGCTCAAATCCAGCAAATGAAAAGGGATGCTGATAGACAGTTGAGGAGTCGAGCAGACAAAAAATTGATAAAGGGTTTGAAAAACCAAGTTGCCGATGTCCAAAGAGAATTGGAAGAGTCAAATACCCAAACAATAAGGATCCGTTTTAGCTGGAGAAAGGAGGCACATCAACATGCACTTCACCTACAACGGGTGGAAGAAGATTACACTGAGATCATCACTAGTCTAAGGGAAGCAAATGTTATCCTCAGGGAGCGGGTTTTCAAGCAAGCCCGAGATGCCAGAGCAGACCTCGACCGTTGCCACGATTTGATAGCCCGACTGCAAGAACAAGTGGATAGGATCCTAGACCAAGTCACCAACAATGCTCGAAGATTGGGGGCGAAAAACCAGCAGATAGAACAGCTACTCAGAGAAAGGGACATGATCAAGGACAGAATTAGAGAAATCGGGCACTATGTCACCATGAAGTGTTTAGCTTGTGAACAGATGCCCCGCCCCGCCCTTTTTGCTTCGGTTATAGGCTATGTTCATCAGATCATGAGAGAGTTAAGGGGACTACACAAGGACCTCACACCAAGGCCTGCGGCAAGGCCGAATGATGCCTCGCGGGCCCCCAGGAATTTTATAGCATTAGACTTCTGATTTAAAAATATATTTTGAAATATTGAGTCAAGTTGGTTGGCATTTTATTTTCCTTTTTCGAGTCAAGCATTCCTCTATTTTGTTGATTATTGTAAGACATGTTTTGTAACTTTAAGGTTTTATTTGATATAAAAGTTACTGAATTTTTCCACAATCTTGTTATTAGAACTACGCTCGGTCTGATTCACGCATGGACGTGATACGTAGACAATCCACATAAGATTCGACCACCACTAAAAAGAACATGAAGGTTAATAACAATAAGGTTTTTCCAGGATAATTGAAAAAGAAAAAAAAAAGAAAGAAAAAGAAAGAGAAGAAAAGAAGTTGGAATGACGCATGTGATAAGTACATATAGAAAGGGTTATTTGGTTAGGTGCATTGCATCCAACGTGCTATAACATATCTGTTAAGCTCAGTAAGCTAACAAGTTTGTGGATTTCCAGAAAAGTTTAGCAATTGGTTTGACAGAATATACTGGCCATCCACCATTACCGTACTAGATCTAAAGGGCCAATTCCAGCAAGTATGTCCAGTTCCGGTAAAAGTCTCGAGGAAGAGAAATTAGAGATACAGATCATGAAAGAAGAGGTAGATCGGTTTAAACAGCAGATAACATAGATGCACCTAGTCTGGGCTAGGGGACAGTCTTCACCAAACCGCCCTACTCTCGCATCAGCTCCAGAACATCCACCCCTTGATCCTTCGACAAGCGCCCCACTTTATCCATACTATCAAGGGGAAAACCCTTATGTCACCCATATCCCACCAACCAAACAAAATCCTTCCCCGGTCACCCCTGTTTTTGTGGCACCCCCACCTGCTACTCTACAAAAGTCGTCCGGTGAGCCGCATGTTCAACTCCATGACAATTCTTACTATCCTACCGAGCCTACCTTTAGGGCTCCTGAACCACATCCACACACCCCTTATTGGGATAACCCGGCAGAACCGGAAAAGCACCTCCAAAGTTTGGAGCACGAGGAAGTTATCCGAAAAGTTAAAAGCCTGGAGCAGTCTCTCAGGAATATGCACGTTTTGGGCAACCAGGTCAGTGTCGCTTACAAGGACTTGTGTCCATTCCCTGATGTCCAGTTGCCAGCCGTGTTTAAAATGCCCAAGTTTGACCTATACGAGGGACACGGTGATCGAGTAGCCCATCTTCGAGGGTTTTGTAGTAAAATGCGAGGAGCCGGAGGACGGGACGAGATTCTGATAGCTTACTTCGGTCAGAGTTTGGGGGGATCTGCAATAGAGTGGTACACTAGGCAGGATCCCAGCAGATGGTTTACGTGGGATGATTTGGCTCAAGCATTCATTGGCCAGTTCCAGTACAATCTTGAAATAATCCCCGACCGCTTATCATTGTTAAAGTTGGAGAAGAAACCCGCCGAAAGTTTCAGAGAATTTGGTTTCCGCTGGAGGGAACAGGCAGCAAGGGTAGATCCGCCTATGAGAGAGAACGAGATGGTGGATTATTTCCTGCAGACATTAGAGCCAACCTATTTCGGACATCTGGTGACATCCGTAGGTAAGTCATTCACTAAGGTGATAAAGATGGGGGCTATGATCGAGGAAGGCTTGAAAGCCAACAAGATCATGAGCTATTCAGCGTTGAAAGCCACCACCCAAGCTATTCAAAGTGGTACCGGAGGAGTGCTTGGGAAAAAGAGGAAAGAAGAAGTCACGTCAGTCGAGTCCGGAACATGGTTCAGAAACAGAGGCCCCGCACCCCAGTATAACCCGCCACAGCCTCACCACTAAAATTACTTCCACAATCCATATAACCACCCGCAATATTACTATCCAGCACCTGATCCCCATTTTACTGTTCATCACGCTCAATCATATTCCGCACCTCCCGTCCAGGCACCATGGCGTGCGCCAAATCCACAGAACAATTACCCACCCCCAAGAGCCTATAGAAATCCCACGGGTGCGGGCTTTCGTCCGAACCAAGCATTCAAGAGCGACAGGGCGCCAAGGCCAAAGACTTTCACTCCCTTGGGGGAGTCTTACACCAGTCTGTTCCACCGTTTGAAGCAAGTAGGGTTGCTAAATCCGGTCGAGGCTAAGCTACCAAATCCTCTTCCAAAGAATCCGGATCATTCAATAAATTGTGCATACTGCTCAGGATGTCCGGGGCACGACACAGAAAAGTGTTGGCGGTTGAAAATAGCCATCCAAGAACTCATCGACACTCGCCGAATTGAGGTCCAGACTCCGGCGGAGCCCAACATCAACCAAAATCCACTTCCAACTCATCATGAGACCAACATGATCGAGTTGGTACGGGTAGAGGAGGGAAAGGAGAAAACCTCTCAGACTGTAATGATGATCAAGTCTAGCGGGGTATGAATGAGAAAAGGGCCAAACCTTGATGGGTCACTCGTTTGCAAGAAGGGCGTACAAGAGGGGTCGGAAGCAGAAAAGGGAAGCGTGAACAAAGTGCCGGTGAAGTCGGGGGAAATAAAAATAACTATACCAGGGGTAGCAACCAAACCCGTCTTGACGGTAGCAGGTGTTCGAATGGATCCTTTCATCATCAAGCCAGCAATACAATTGCCAATAGTTGATAGCAAAGCCATCCCATGGAATTATGATCGGGTCACGATGACCTACAAAGGAAAAGAAGTTAAAGAGGAAGTCTGCGAAGCGCAAGGGTTCACCCACTCAGGGAGATGTTTTGCCCCTGCGGAATTGATGAAGACCACTCCGGCGACACTGAAAAAGCCGGTAACTGACGAAGAGGCAGAAGAATTCCTGAAAAAGATGAAGCTGCATGATTACTCTATCTTAGAACAGCTGAAGAAAACCCCTGCGCAAATCTCATTGCTATCCTTGCTGATACATTCTGAAGAACATCGGCAAGCTTTGATGAAAGTTTTAAATGAGGCCCATGTACCTGATAAAATCTCCGTGAGTCATTTGGAAAAGATCACCAATAGGATCTTCGAAGTGAACCGGATCACCTTCACCGATGATGAGTTGCCTGAGGAAGGCACCGAGCACAACAAGGCTTTATATCTTACGGTAAAGTGTGAGGAGTCGGTGGTTACCAAAGTCCTAGTCGACAATGGGTCCAGTGCGAATATTTGTCCTCTCTCTACGCTAAACAAGTTGAAAGTGGACATCGGCAGGATACGCAAGAACAGCATATGTGTCCGAGGATTTGATGGAGGAGGCAAAGCATCGGTCGGGGACATAGTGTTAATCTTGACAATCGGACCAGTGGAGTTCACCATGGAATTCCAGGTGCTGGACATGGTAGTTTTGTATAACCTTCTGATAGGACGACCATGGATCCATGCCGCGAAAGCAGTTCCATCCAGCCTGCACCAACTAGTCAAGTTTGAGTGGGACCAACAGGAGATCGTAGTCCATGGAGAGAATGATCTACAGCCAGGCACCATCATCCCCTTTGTTGAGACAGAAGAAGATGTTGGGCCATGGGTGTACCAGATCTGCGATGTGGTATCCGCCAACCGAGTTCCAGAAGGGGAATGCATTCCCAATGACAGAATAATTACTGCAGACGTCATGGTGGCTCATGAAATGTTAAGAAACGGTTTCATACCCGGCAAAGGTTTAGGTGCATCTCTGCAAGGAATCATACAACCGGTATCTGTGGTCGAAAATGTGGGAACCTTCGGCTTGGGATTCAAGCCAACATTAGAGGACATCCATCGAGCCAAGAGGAATAAGCAGAAGACATGGGTGCTCCCGAAGCCTGTTCCGCGCCTTTCCCGATCTTTTGTCAGGGCCGGAGTAAGAGGACATCCGACGACAAAGGTTCCCAGTCCTATGGTTAGGCCAGACGAAGAGTTCTTAAGAAAATTCGAGGACCTATTCGAAGATGTATGCATGCTAGAGGATGGCGAAGGATCCAGCCATGCCGAGATACAGTTTGTGGGATCGAAAGCAAAATTGAATAATTGGAAGGCTACTCCTCTCCCTGTCCGGAAGGAGTCTTGGTAGTTTGTTTTGGATTGTTTTCTTTCGAAATTTTGTGTTGGGGTTGTCCCTGGAGTAAAATCCGTTTGTTTTAGTTCATTTTGATTTGAGTTTGCAAGTTTGTTTTTCCTTGTACCGTTCCCATTAATGAAATTTTGTTCCCTTCGTGTCTAATTTTGTTTATTTTCCTTCTTTTTTTACTTTTCTGAACAACCTTCTTTCAACTGATCTTAATGATATGGCGTGCTTAAAGATTAATCAACCCAGTCTAGAAAGTCAATCGGGTTTGGAAATAATAACACATGAAATAAGAAGTGACGAGAGTGAATCGGAATACGGCGATGATGAGGCCGTAGAAGAAATCGGTGAAGAATTAAGTCATTTCGAGGAAAAACCCAAACCAAATTTAAATGATACCGAGGCTGTTAATCTGGGGGACACAGATGATGTCAAAGAAACCAGAATAAGTGTCCACATTGAACCCAACCCGAGAGAAGAGTTGATCAAAACACTCATGGAGTTTAAAGACATTTTCGCATGGTCGTACGACGACATGCCAGGTTTAAGTATTGATCTGGTGGTCTACAAATTGCCCATCGACCCGGCATGCCCTTCCGTCAAGCAGAAGCTGGGGAAATTTTAAACATATATCTGTGTGAAAATCAAAGAAAAGGTCACCGAGCAGTTTGATACGAAGGTCATCCTAGTCACCTGGTATCCCACCTGGTTAGCTAATGTTGTGCCTGTATCAAAGAAGGATGGAAAGACCAGAGTGTGCATTGATTATTGTGATCTCAATACAGCGAGTCCAAAAGACAAATTCCCGCTACCAAACATCCATATATTGATTGATAATTGCGCCGGACGTGAAATCGGATCCTTTGTGGACTGTTATGCGGGATATCATCAGATCTTGATGGATGAAGAGGACGCGGAAAAGATGACTTTTATCACACCATGGGGGACTTATTGCTACCGGGTGATGCCGTTCGGTTTGAAGAACGCAGGGGCAACATACATGAGGGCGATGACTACGGTATTCCATGATATGATACACAAGGAGATTGAAGTATACGTGGATGATGTGATCATAAAATCTAGACGTCAAGAAGACCACGTTGCCGACCTTAGGAAGTTCTTCCAAAGGCTTCGAAGATATGATATCAAGCTCAATCCGGCCAAATGCGCATTCGGAGTTCCATCAGGAAAGTTGCTAGGATTCATCATCAGCCGACGGGGCATTGAGTTGGACCCATCCAAAATCAAGTCCATTCAGGAGCTACCCCCGCCAAAGAATAAAACAGAGGTAATGAGTCTGTTGGGAAGGTTAAATTACATCAGTAGGTTTATTGCTCAGCTTACAGCAACCTGTGAGCCCATATTCCGTCTGTTGAAGAAAGACGCTGCGATAGAATGGACGACAGAATGTCAGGAAGCGTTTGACCAAATCAAAGGGTATCTGTCAAACCCACCCGTATTGGTTCCGCCTGAACCAGGTAGACCCCTGATTCTTTATCTGACAGTTTTGGAGAATTCGTTCGGCTGCGTACTGGGGAAGCATGATCTTACTGGCAGGAAGGATCGGGCCATTTACTATCTCAGTAAGAAATTCACGATCCACGAGGTTAAATACACTCATTTGGAAAAGACCTGTTGTGATTTGACATGGGTAGCCCAAAAGCTGAAACATTATTTGTCTTCTTACACCACTTACCTCATTTCGCGTTTGGATCCGTTGAAGTATATTTTCCAGAAACCTATGCCTACAGGGAGGTTAGCAAAATGGCAAATATTACTTACGGAGTTCGACATCATATACGTGACAAGGACGGCTATGAAAGCTCAAGCCCTAGCCGATCACTTAGCCGAGAATCCCGTTGACGACGAATACGAACCTTTGAGGACGTATTTTCCAGATGAGGAAGTATTGCAAATTGATGGGTTGGAATTAACTGAGGATCCAGGGTGGAAGCTTTTCTTCGACGGAGCGGCGAACACAAAAGGAGTCGGAGTAGGGGTCGTGCTTATCTCTGAAACAGGACATCATTATCCTGTTACTGCTCAACTGCATTTTCATTGTACCAACAATATGGCTGAGTATGAGGCATGTATCTTGGGGTTGCGATTAGCGGTAGACATGGATGTACAGGATGTCTTGGTCTTGGGGGACTCGGACCTTCTGGTACATCAGATTCAGGGAGACTGGGAAACTAGAGATTTAAAGCTTATCCCGTATCGTCAGTGTTTGCATGATCTGACTAAGCGTTTCCGGTCGGTAGAATTCAGACATATCCCAAGGATGCATAATGAGGTTGCCGACGCTTTGGCCACTTTGGCGTCAATGCTACATCACCCGGACAAGGTTCGTGTCGATCCGTTATATATTCAGGTCCGGAATCAGCATGCTTACTGCAATATGATAGAGGAAGAGATGGATGGCGAGCCATGGTTTCATGACGTCAAAGAATACCTCAGGTTAGGAATATACCCAGAGCAAGCAACTGGAGATCAAAAGAGAGCTATTCGGCGATTGACGAACGGATTTTTCCTTAGTGGAGGGGTGCTGTACAAAAGAACCCCGGATTTGGGATTGTTGAGATGTATAGATGCGAGTCAAGCCACAACAGTGATGACAGATATACACTCCGGAGTTTGTGGACCACACATGAGCGGATATGTATTGGCAAAGAAGATTCTTCGAGCAGGATATTACTGGCTCACTATGGAGCGTGATTGTATAAGTTTCGTGCGAAGATGCCATCAGTGTCCGATACACGGAGATTTGATTCATTCTCCGCCAACCGAGTTGCATACAATATCATCTCCACGGCCATTAGTCGCATGGGGTATGGATGTTATCGGACCTATAGAACCCGTGGCTTCCAATGGGCACAAGTTCATTCTGGTAACGATCGATTATTTTACCAAGTGGGTGGAGGCCAAAACCTTCAAATCAGTGACCAAGAAGGCGGTGGTGGACTTCGTACATTCCCACATCATCTCGAGGTTTGGAATTCCAAAGATAATCATCACGGATAACGGTGCCAATCTTAATAGCGGATTGAATGAAAGAGGTCTGCCAACAGTTCAAGATTACACACCGAAATTTCACACCATATCGTCCCAAATCAAATGGTGCGGTTGAAGCAACAAACAAAAATATAAAGAAGATATTGAGGAAGATGGTAGAAGGGTCTAGGCAATGGCATGAAAAGTTACCATTTGCACTGTTAGGTTATCGCACTACCGTCTGGACTTCGGTAGGTGCAACTCCTTACTTGTTGGTGTACGGACTGAAGCAGTAATACCCGCAGAAGTTGAAATTCCATCCCTCCGAATTGTCGCTGAAGCTGAGATTGACGATGATGAGTGGGTCAAAACCCGATTAGAGCAATTGAGCTTGATCGATGAAAAGAGATTGACAGCAGTATGTCATGGCCAATTGTATCAAAAGAGAATGGCAAGAGCATATAACAAGAAGGTACGTCCCAGAAAATTTGAAGTGGGACAGCATGTGCTGAAGAGAGTTCTACCACATCAGGCCGAAGCGAAAGGCAAGTTCGCTCCCAATTGGCAGGGACCATTTGTTGCGACTAGAGTGTTATCCAACGACGCTCTATGTTTAACTGATGTTGAGGGGAGATGCACTGATATGGCTATCAATTCTGATGCAGTCAAGAGATATTATGTGTAATTCTTTAATGCATTTGTCAACGTTTGGTTTCGTTCGTTTGTATTTGGCATTTTTCGGAGAATGAAATGACAGAGGCAATTTTTTCTACTACCCAAACACTTTAACCCTTGTTTTCCCCTTTGAGCCTTAATTATTCTTTCATATACCCTCTTTTGGAATCCTCTAGGAAGATGTATAACAAAATAGAAAAACAAACAACAACAACAACAACAACAACAACCCAGTATAATCCCACTTAGTGGGGTCTGAGGAGGGTAGTGTGTACGCAGACCTTACCCCTACCTTGAGGTAGAGAGGCTGTTTCCAAATAGACCCCAGCATCCTTCCCTCCAAGAACTACCCACCTTGCTCTTGGGGAGACTCGAACTCACAACCTCTCGGTTGGAAGTGGGGGTTGCTTACCATCAGAGCAACCCCTCTTGTCAAAATAGAAAAACAAACAAAGAGAAAAGAAAAGACACAAGAAAAAGTGAACTACGTTCGACATGATTCCTCAAGAAGGATACGTAGGCGCCACACGGCTCGGTCATAATAAAATAAAAATCAAAGATTCCCCAAGCAACAAAACTGGGGCAGAAGTCATTGTTTCGTTTGAAAGATAGTGTGGATTCCGAAAGTTGTAATGAGCTAACCGTTGAGGTTAAACCCCTGTTCTTTAGCCTCACGCGCAGAAACCACATTAAGAACCAAAAAGACCTCTCGATCAGTATTTGAGAAATGCCAAGTCATGCGAATGAAATTACGAATGACACTTCAATCCTCGACTGAATTTAGGACTTACAAGCTGAAAATGGATGGCCCCTTTAGAGGAAATTCTATGGATAATACCCCAGCCCACCGCAGGGAAAGGAAGCGAAATGAGAGAGTTTTAACGGTGAAAACCCTCGCGGGCACCTTAAGGCTAAGAAAGTTGAGAGAAATAAAATGAGAGAGTCTTACAGTGAAAACCTTTACGGGCACCCTAAGGCGACGGGAGATAGAGAGAAAGGAGAGAATCTCATTAGTGAAAACCCTTTGAAGGGCACTATGAGGTGACAAGACGAGATGGTTACAAGGTGTCTGCATGAGACAAGGTTTGGACATTCGTTTACTTCTAGCAAAACGCGGCCGTCAGAAAGTGATTGACATAAAATAGACTGGGTAGACTAATCTCAAAGGCGCGGCATAACCATTGGATCAGGTTACATATTCAGATAAGTTTTTCCCAGTTTTGAGTTCAGAAAAGTTTTCCCTTTCTTTTGTCATTCGCGGTCAGCATTCTTTATCTATCATTTTTCGCTTCTTTTGTTTTCGAAAGTTGACTTTTCAAAGCTTACTACCAAGTCTCCCAAAGTGATACAATGAAGATAAATAGGCGTGGAACGAGGCAATAAGGCAAAAGTCGTTCCGATATTAAGATTGGAACGACAGGCTGATTGGAAGGTTCACAGGAATTATGGAGTATGATGGACACATATTGCACGTCCGGAAGATGATTTCTCACAACAGATCACCGGCTAAAAAGGGTCGGATCAAACTAAAGGTTGGAATAAAAAGGAGAGATGAGAAACCATCTGTGGAAAGAGCATCATCCCCAGCAAGCGTCAATGTCGCCTCCAAAAGTTCGAGGGAGGCCAAGCAGCTGAAAGAGAAAAGGAAAATGGCCCCCAACAAGAGTGGCACGACCACTCATTGCGTTTTGAAACTAACAATTTTTCTTTGATTTAAAGTAGGAAAAGAGGGTCGTCGGCGGAAAAGCATGCCGCGTAGAAGGTCATCAAACTGGGGCAGAAAATTTTATCCCATTGCGAAAATTTTCTTGAAAGCAAAACACCCGGTGGATAAGGATAGAAAACAACACGAGATTTCGGGAAATGCCCGTTCCGAGCAGAATAGTGTTGAAGAGAGGCCAGACAACACGAGGGGTGATCTTTGAACCTGGTATCATCCCCAGCAGTCGTTGGAAAATGAAACACCAACTCCAGGATTCCCCCCAGCAGCATTATATCCCATAAGTTCTTCAAGGAAGCAAAAGCGTGAGTACCGGAGGAGGCCCGGGAAGAAGGAAAGGGAAAAGGCATCCCCCGCCAGCTAATGACATTTCAACCCCCGGCAAGTCCGGGAGAGAACGAAGGTTGAAGGGAAATAGAAAAAGATGAAGCAAAGAATACTTCCCCAACAACATCATCCCCAGCAGCCAAAAGAAAAGTAACACGACCTCGTGGGAAAGAAATTTCAAGACAAGGTAATTCAGAAGAAAAGGATGGCCCAAGAGACGATGCAGGAAGAAGAAAATAGTACATGAAACAAAGGAAGGCGATTTATTTTCAAAAGATGTTGTTGAAGTCAGGAGCCCGCCTGAAGAATGGAGTGGCGATTTATTTTCAAAGGATGTTGTTGAAGTCAGGAGCCCGCCTGAAGAATGGAGTGGCGATTTATTTTCAAAGGATGTTGTTGAAGTCAGGAGCCCGCCTGAAGAATGGAGTGGCGATTTATTTTCAAAGGATGTTGTTGAAGTCAGGAGCCCGCCTGAAGAATGGAGTGGCGATTTATTTTCAAAGGATGTTGTTGAAGTCAGGAGCCCGCCTGAAGAATGGAGTGGCGATTTATTTTGAAGTTGTAGTTGAAGTCAGGGAGCCCGCCCGAAGAATGGAGTGGCGATTTTATTTTTGAAGTTATAGTTGAAGTCAGGGAGCCCGCCTGAAGAATGGAGTGGCGATTTATTTTGAAGTTGTAGTTGAAGTCGGGGAGCCCGCCCGAAGAATGGAGTGGCGATTTTATTTTGAAGTTATAGTTGAAGTCAGGGAGCCCGCCTGAAGAATGGAGTGGCGATTCATTTTGAAGTTGTAGTTGAAGCCAGGGAGCCCGCCTGAAGAATGGAGTGGCGATTTAGTCTTGAAGTTGTAGTTGAAGTCAGGGAACCCGCCTGAAGAATGGAGTGGCGATTTTATTTTGAAGTAGTAGTTGAAGTCAGGGAGCCCGCCTGAAGAATGGAGTGGCGATTTTATTTTTGAAGTTATAGTTGAAGTCAGGGAGCCCGCCTGGAGAATGGAGTGGCGATTTTATTTTGAAGTAGTAGTTGAAGTCAGGGAGCCCGCCTGAAGAATGAAGTGGCGATTTATTTTAAAGTTGTAGTTGAAGTCAGGGGAGCCCGCCCGAAGAATGGAGTGGCGATTTTATTTTGAAGTTGTAGTTGAAGTCGGGGAGCCCGCCCGAAGAATGGAGTGGCGATTTATTTTAAAGTTGTAGTTGAAGTCGGGGAGCCCGCCCGAAGAATGGAGTGGCGATTTTATTTTTGAAGTTATAGTTGAAGTCGGGGAGCCCGCCTGAAGAATGGAGTGGCGATTTATTTTGAAGTAGTAGTTGAAGTCGGGGAGCCCGCCCGAAGAATGGAGTGGCGATTTTATTTTTGAAGTTGTAGTTGAAGTCAGGGAGCCCGCCTGAAGAATGGAGTGGCGATTTATTTTGAATTTGGTTGAGGAAAGCGGTTGAGTATAACGGAAATCCCCAGCATGAATCCAAGTTCATAATCAGAAGGAAGGCAACAAGGATCAGAAAAGATAGATTCAGACTTTGAAGGAAAATAGTTCAAAGATCACAAGGAAGGGACCAATGGTCGGAGTTCGGCAATCAATATAGGCCGAAATAACAATTGTTAGAAGAGAAGAAGTATGTGAAGAAACATCAAAGCCAGCAGGATGGCAAGGAACATGGCAAGATCAAGTTGAAAAGATAGATAAGAATTTGCAATACTGTAACTTAGTCTAGCTTCTTATTTTTCGTTTAGCACGGTGTAATAAGGAGATCGGTTAAGCAGTGGCAACAGCAGCAACAACAGTAACAACAAGATCACAGCAGTCATGGTAGTCCCAGCTACCAAAACTTCCCGAACTACATTGACCTGATTCCTGTTTAGCCCAGGATATGTAGGAGGCCTCTTGAAGTAAAGGCTCGGTCAAGATCTTTTTAAAAATGCTTCACACGGAGTGCTCAAACGGGCAACAATCGCTCGTATTTGCTCACTATCTTTGCACGAAAACTCTTCATGTTTCCGCGCAAAGAGGGGCAGCTGTGAGCACGTGATTTTTGCCTCACACGAATTACTCCTAAAAAATTCAAAATAAAAGAGTTTTTGTGTTGTTTGCAATATTTGTGGATTATATGTTATTTTTCTCTTATTGTTTGCGCTTGTGTGTCCATGTCTTTGTTTAAATATATAAAAAATACAAAAAAAATATATATATTGCATTTGTACATAAGGTTCAAGTTCACAATTAAGAGTAATTAAGCTTGTTTTACGAAAACGAAAAATCACAAAAAATATGTACTTTTACATTTTTAGCATTTAATTGTGCGATAGTATTGTTATTTAATTATGTGGGATAATTATTTAGAGTTAATTAGTACTTTAGGATAATTTGGTCAAGTATTAATTTAGGATTGTATTTTATTTTTTAGAGAAAATTAAAGAAAAAAAATATATATAAGTAGATTAGAAATTAATAAAGAAAGGAGAAAGTCGGATTGGGCCAAATTTAATTAAATCCCTAAGCCCAAATGTTGAAACCCATCCCAATTCACCCTTTACCCGGTCCAACCCGTATCTGTCTCTAACCCGCCCCATCATTTTTTTAATCTAAACCGTTGGATGTAATAATCCAACGGTCCAGATTAAAATACCAAATTTAATACACCAAACACCCCCCCAAATCCTATTCACCCGAATCATTCCCCATACCCAAGCCCCCGTTCCGTCTCTCTCAGAGACGATAAAATGCCGCCGCCACCCACCGTGTCCCGCCCCACCGGAAATCGCCTCACGGCGGTTCCGGTGGTCCAAACCGTCCCAAATTAACACCCCAAAACCCCTTAACCTTCCTCTTTCCAAATCCACTAACAGTTTGGTTCGAATCCTTCCCCTTCATCTCGAATCTTCATTTGAAGATTCGAGTAAAACTTGAACTCACTCCGATCAAGTCCAAAATCTCACCCTAGCACCTCCAGACCGCCCTCACACCCAAATCACCTTTGGTTTCGTTCGAATCCAACCGGAAAACCCAAAATCCCAAAAGCGGCCGTATGAACCCTAAAATTCAAAATTAGGATTTTTCTTCAAATTCAAAGGAAAGTGAAGTCTAATAGAGTTTAATTGGGATGTTTTCGTTTGAAAACATCTCAATTAGAGTCCGTTAGACTCCAAATTCAAGTCCAAGCTCCGGATTCTGTTTTGGTTTCGATTCCTTCTCCTCTTGAGGTAATTTCGTTTTTTCCTGTTTATTTCAATTAGGTATTTGTTTGTTTTATGTATTTGTTTAGTTTAACTCTTGAATTCTTCTCTTTTTTTTTCTTTCTTGGCCGTCCCTGTTGTAACTTCTTCCCAAAGACCTTTTATTCGGTCAATTATTCTCTTGTGTGGTTTATTTGATTACATATGTGGTCAAATGCGTATTCGCTTCGATTAGCGTCGTCGAATACTTAGTTTCAGTTTGGCCGAGATTTTTAGAATCACTGTTTTATCGATTAATTTGTTATCAATGATATGTGTTATAGTTAATTGAATGTCGTCGTCTAATCTCGTAGAATTTGTTTGTGTGAAATCCCGGGCAGTGGTTTGTTTTGTCTGAATTGAACTTTTATATCTGTTGTTTGGTTCTGTGTATTAGCTGTTCTTGTTTGTCATAGCTGATAAGAGTTTTGAGGAAATTAACAGTGTAGTGCACATGCCTTAGGTCAGTGGAACCTGCTGGACAGCAGGTATCCACCTGGGCTTTGCACTTAGGGAATTTTAAACATAAAAACCCCATACTTAGACAAGATTAAGTGGGGAAAACAGAGGAGATAATGGGTTGGGCAGAGAAGATGATGGGCTAGGTCTTTCTAGTGGTTTGAGGCATCTTAAGGGGTCTGTTTTTGGTTATAAGTAGAGAGAAAAGAGCAGACCTTAGGGGGGGATTCTAAAAAAGAAAAACAGATTCACACATTGAGAATATTGGCAAACAACACACCAACACTCACAAAGAAAATACTCTACTGGAAACACATTTTTGGCAGAACATTAGACACTCACATACACTCAGACAAAAAAAAACACACATAAGAGATAGAGAGAAAAATTCCCAAGTGAGCTTGTCACTGTTTCATTGAGTTTGGCCAGACTTTGTGCTGGTAATTGCATCTATCTTTGTTGATTGCACATTGCTGCTGGTTGTGGTTTCGCTTGCTGCTGGGGTCGTCTGTTCTGTTGTTATTGTTCTGTTCTGTTGCTATTGTTCTGTGGCTGTTGTTGTTGTGGCTGTTGTTGTTGTGGTCCTGTTGTTGTTGTTGTTGTTGTTGTTGTTGTGTCTTACTGCTGCTGCAACTAACCTCTCCTCGTTGTAATTGCCAGGTAAATTTTCCAATCCTTATGAATGTGAAGCTGTAATGACAAGTGTTGAAGAAAAATGAAGTTGTTTGTTTGGAATTCATTCATCTCTGGTTTTAGATATGACTGAATCTGATATATGTAACATTTTGTCAAACAATGTGTATTCGTTAGGAATAATTGGTAAATGTAATGGAACTATATGGACTGGACTGGTACATTGGAGTTGTGCTTGTGATTGCTATTATATTAGTACGTCTTAGGTTATGTAATTGTAACGACCCGGCCCGTCGTTTCGGGAATTACCACCCCGTTACCTTGCATTTACATATATTATGCTTTTAAAACAGAGTATTAGAGTATATCGGGTGAGTTAGGAGTGATTTGGATTGAAAATGAAACAAATAGCATGTTTGAAGAAAGCTTGAATATGAAAAGTCAACCAAGAGTTGACTATTGAGTTAGAGTGCTCGGAACCGGATTCCGATGATTCGACTAGTTCCGGGGGATCATTTATGACTTAGGAGAACAATCGGAATTGAATTCGGAGGTCCGGTGTAGTTTTAAGCTTGAATTGGCGAATGTTAAATTTTGGCGAAAACCGAACGATAGGTGAGATTTTGATCCGGGGGTCGGAATGGAATTCCGACAATTTCTGTAGCTTCGTTATGTGATTTTGGATATGTCCGCAAATTTTCAGGTCATTCGGACATCGTTTGATCGGGTTTTGGATCGAATGTTAGTTTTGAAAGTTTTGAAGAAACTTAGGCTTGAATCCGTGGTTAATTGGTGATTTTGATGATTAGTATGGTGTTTTTATGGTTGGAACAAGTTCGTATCATGTTTTGGAGTATGTTGGTGGTTTTCGTTGGGGTCCCGGGGGTCTCGGGATGAATCCGAGGGTCCAAACGGACAATTTTTGGAAGAAAAGAGAAAAGCTGGCTGCTGTCATAAACGCAGCAGACATTTGCTCTCCGCGATCGCGGGGATGGGGGTGCGATCGCGTAGAGCTGGGGACTAGGGCATCGCGATCGCAGGGTAACAGTCGCGATCGCATAGAATTAAAAGGGTGTACATCGCGATCGCATGCTTATCTACGCGATCGCGTAGGAGAAGAAATGGGTCCAGGGGAAATGAGCTACGCGATCGCAGGATTTTGGACGCGATCGCGTGAAGCAGGGTGATTGTGCATTGCGATCACGTGAGTGATGTCGCGATCGCGTCAGGCCGAGATTTTGAGCATCGCGATCGCGTGATGAAGATCGCGATCGCGTAGAAGAAATATTTCTGGCAGTGAATTTAATCCAGAAACAGAGGGTACGAGTTCATTAACCCAAAACACACATTTGAGCCCTAGAGAGAAGAAAACTCGAGGAAATCACTGAGAAGTCATCGGGTATTCGTCGGAGGTAAGATTCTTGACTCAAAAATATCAATTTATGGTAGTATTAACATCAATCTTCATGAAATTGGGTTGAAATCTTGAAGAAATGTGGCCTAAATATAGAAAATGGGATTTTTGGATTTGGGAGGCCATTTGAACTCCGATTTCGATAAATTTTATATGCACGGACTCGTGGCGAGATAAGGATCGCGTTGGTGCTAATTTCGGAATTTTCCGAGCAGTGGGGCCCGGGGTCGGGTTTTACCAACTTAGTGTAATTATGCTAATTTCATGTAAATTGAAGTGGGTTATGATTATTTGACCCGTATTTGATGTAATTATTGTGGTTTGACTAGATTCCACGCACGAGGGAGCTAATTAATTCAAAGAAAAAGGCATCGCGGACGATCCTACGACCGACTAGAGGTGAGTAATAGATGTGGGTGATGACCAGCGGGTTCGAAACCCCGGTATACCACTTTGTGACGCTGTATAGCGGCGAGACACGCACACTCTTGAGAGTGCGGGGTCGATCATGAACCGGAGACTATATATTAGTCCGACCTGTTGATACTGTATTATTGGCTATTCTCGAGCCGTCGAACCTCCTTCTCGGATGGTTGCATATTATATATTGTGATAATGGCCACTCTCGAGCCGAGGAACCCCTTTCTTGGGCTGAGTATACTTGGGGGCCGTGAGCCAATTATTGGATCCCGCGAGGATCGTTATCATTGTCTTATCATATAGACATGCTAGTTTACTACTAGTCCGCAACTATTTCTGTTATTATGCTAATTCCAATCTCCGGAACTTGATATTACTATTTTCCAACCGAAAAATGATAAAAAGAGTTTTCAAAAACTACTTTTGAGCCTGCGCGAGGCTGTATCTGCATATTAGCTGACTAGTAGTGGATCGGGCCGCGCGCCGCAGCGAGATATATGTTGGATCGGACTGCACGCCGCAGGAATATCTCTATGAGATGTGCTTGGGCTGTAGGAGCCCCTCCGGAGTCCGAACCCCCACAGTGAGCACGGGTACCCAAAAATTGGAGTCGGGCTACACGCCGTAGTGGTCATATCATGCATTGCATTGCATTTAGCTACATCTGCTAGCTGTTATGCTATTTATTGGTATTTGTCGGTACAGGTAGAGAGAATATTGATTCTATGACAGGGTAGCTGATTATAGCTTTACATAGTGCTTTATTGCGGATTTCTTATCCGCTGCTGTCTTACCCTTGTTTATTACCACCGAGTCCGGCAAGTACTCATTTTACTCCCCGCACCTCGTGCACAGATGCGAGGTACCTCGCAGCAGTGATCCGATAGCTCTGTGCGAGGCGACATCCGTGGGATATACGAGGTAGCCGCAGAGTCCGCAGGACCCGATATTCCTTCCTACTCGTCTTTTGATTTTGTATTGACATTTCTTTCCGCACTTGGTATCTTGTAAACCTTTATACACTCATGTTCGGTAGAGGCTCACGACTCTTGACCCTCGGTCTATGGGAGTTGATGTATTATGGGACTTGGTTCCCCGTTTTCGTTACATGTACTGCTTTTATTTCGTCAATTAAATTGTTTAAATGAGTTAAAGAGAGCTTCTAGCTCCGTGGTTGATATGGATTGGTCAGGCTGGCTTAGCAATGTGCTGGGCGCCATCACGACCGGACTTGGGGTCGTGACAGTAATCTTAATAACTAATAAGATTTCAGATAAAAATAGTAGATTAAAAGGTTAAAAGTAATAATTGAATTTAGGTTTCCTGTTATAACTATGAAATTATGTATTGTTAGTAGCGTTTCTTCTGAAAAGTGATAGATCAATTTAAGTGAATGATTAGTTGAAAATTATAAGCTTATAGTTGTTTCATTCGAAAACTAAAAATGAATTAGTATCTAAAAATGGAAATCGTTTCGATATTATGTCTGCAATGATGTTTTAATTCCGAAATAGTTCGATTATGATTACAATTAATTTGGTTTAGAGTAATTAGTGTTTAAAAAAAATAATTTCCAATGCTTTAGTAGAATAGTCTTAATAATAGAATATCGGTCTGTTTTGGCTTTGAAATCTCTTCTCTTTTTAGATTCAATTTGGATTGATAATTAGAATTGGTAAATAAAGGAAATATTTTGATAACTAAGTAATCAAATCAGTTTTGAATTCGAATTAGAATTGTGATAATCTAAAAATAAAGTAAAAAAAAATATTTTCTGTTGTATGTTATTTTTGGGTCAATGCCCTAATGAGTGGCCCAAATTCAGTAGGTATGATAGTTACACAAGGGCCTGGATCAATACAACACTAAATTAGATGGGTTTGGGCCATTAGTTCTGAAATTTACACAAACGGCATGAATCCGAATTTCAATCAAATTTAAATTGGACATGAAAGTGCTCATGGGCCGCAGTCAAGCCCAATATTAAATAAAGCCTAGACTCTTATGAGTTTGTGGCACCAAAAATATAAAAATTATTAGGTAATAATAAACAATTAGAATTTCTTTTTGTTATTAGAGACAGAACACATATAAAATATTGTATACTTTAGGTATGACCTTTAATAAAAATGAGATGAGCCTCGCCGCTTCAAATGTATAATTGCGGGTCCCTCAAATAAATTTTTATAAATATCTTAGATTTGGAAGGACCATTAGCAAATTTCATGGTCTTTCTTAAAGTTAAAATAGACGCAGATACTTTAGGCACGATTTGTAATAATTTTACCTTCCTAATACGGGTGCGCATTTATGTGACCCAAATCTTACTCTCGGCGAAACTGAAATATATATTAAAGTCACAGGCGTACTGGTTGCGGTGTGACTCGAAATGTATTTTCGTGACGTTGTAATTCTTCAAAAATTGAAAAGCGGAATATAAGAGCACATAAATAAAAATATATAAAGAAATCAGATAGAAACAAAAAAATTGCAGTTGAGTGACCGTGATAAAACCATGGAATCCGGGAGTGCCTAACACCTTCTCTCGGGTTAACAGAATTCCTTATCCAGGTTTCTAGTTTCGCAGACTGCATTATAGAGTCATAAATTTCCTCGATTCGGGATTCAACCGGTGACTCGGGACACCATAAATCTCCCAAGTGGCGACTCTGAATTAATTGAATAAATCCCGTTTCGATTGTCCTTTAATTGGAAAAACTCCCTCGCGCCCGCGTATATGTGGTAAAAAAGGAGGTGTGACAGTGTGCTCACCCGAAGCTTGGTTCCCCGCACTCGTTGAGCAGCATATAGCGTGACCACGTGCTGTAGTATAACTGTCCCGCCGGCCAACTCCCCAAATTTCACAAACATCGCCAGGAATTTGTAGAGAGAGGGGGTGAGCTGGCCCGGACACACCTTGTAGTAACGCCAGAAGTCCACCACCAAATTGGGAAGCGGGATCCTGAACCCCAACTTGAAGGGGGTACTAAAAAACATAATACCCTGTATGATCAGTATGAACCCTCTACTCATGACGGGCAAGAACAATACCGACGTGAGTAGGCACAAACCCCAGCTCCCGCAGCTGGGCCATGCCAACCTCACCCATCAGTGGGGCCTCATCCACGGGTTCCTCCCGTCCATCGGCGGTGAATCTATCATCGGGCCCCCAACTACAGGGAGTATTTTGTGTATCGACGGAACCCCATCAACCTCAGTCTGTCCCTCTCCTCCCAGCACCGGGGATGGCCCTTCAATCACTGGGGGGTTGACCGGCAAATCAACCAGAAGAACTCCACGAGAAGAAGAACTTGCCATTATTCAGTTGTTAGAAGAATAGAATACTGGATTTGATGGAAAATGACAAAGCTTATCACAAAAGCTCAAGAATCTCACCAATAAACAGTAGAATGTCAAGAATCGGATATCCCAAACTACCTTTATAGGCAACATAAATGATTTTGGAAAAACTGATGGATCTCATTAACTGCACATCCAACCGTCAAAAATGATTTAATTCTACTAAAACGGGCGCCGCCACAATCAACATCATAAATTGCCAACCCGACCACAGTCGTTATCTCGTCAATCAGGGTAAACAAAGATTCTTATCAATAAGGACGGAACTAACCCTGCGCCTGTAAAGCTTTGAACAAACCGTGTATATTGTACGCGCACACACTGCATACGGATTATCTTCCATCGTCGATGACGCCCCTACGACCAAAGTACATCCTCAAAAAAGAATGAGACCGGTCTACTGCCATAAAAAGAACGACTTCGAGTAACAGTCATCCGCTCCTTGTCCGAGAACTATCTACATTACGATCAATAAAGTCCGCTCATTAAGCTCGAGTACGGGACGACCCTGATAAGCGGAGGAACTAACTGTACAGGTCAAAATTCGACCATATAATAATCGACAATGAGTAACGGTTAATAAATGACATGACCTCCCTTAATTAAAGCCACTTGAATGCCCGATTAAGATGATCAATGAGGTTACGCCATGTCACTTTTATCAGAGGCAGTCTCGTAACGTGGGTCATACCACTAATATCCACCAGGCATATTTTATCTCTATAAATACCAAGAAGAAAAATGGGAAAAGAGGTTCCTTTCCTTCCACATGGGGGCTCTAAAAACAAAGAGTAAAACAAGGACAGAGAATCAGAAAGAAAGTCAGAAAAATGGAACATCAAAAGAAAATATGATTGTAAGGCTCTGAACTTCCCTATGGGAGGCAGACCACCCTATTATCATCAATAAGATCATCCATATTTTCTGCTATTAGAAGAACTAGTCTTAATTACCGTTTCCCCTATTTGATTCTCGATTTATTATGATTTGCTATGATTGGCCCTTAACCTAGATATATATTGTTTTGTGTTCCTAAAGTAGCTGATAATTTGGAGCCAAACACTGCTAACAACTAACAGACTATTCTAACTAACACCAACAACACTAACTAATAGTGTGCTGACTCGGCATAATTACAAGATAAATTTAATCTTAATATATCTATTTACTTGACGCATATAGAGCAGATAAACTTTTTTCACTCTGAAAATAAGAAAAACGGAAAGCACGACGAAGAAGAGAAATTATGAAGATTTGAATCCTGCAATACTTGAATGTACAATAATGTCGTAACCTACGATAACAACTCTTAATTAGTGTTGGGAGTTCAAGTTAAAATGCATGCATTTAACCCAGTGCATATTCAATTAGAATCCAGCGAATATGGATACTGTAAAAGCTTTTGACGTTAAAGAGTATGATTATAATATTTGCAATTTTATAAAATAAAAAAGGACTTTTGTTGGCAGGGATAAGTATAGAAAAACAAGATTGGAATCTGCAAAAGTTATTCTTCATCTCTCCGTGGTTCAACGAACATGTTTGCCACAAAACAAATTTCACTGAAAAGGTAGGAGAAAGTGGCAAAAATAATGGGTTGGCAAAAGTAGGAGTAACTTTATAAGGGTCAAAACAGAAGTTATCTTTTTACTTAATAATTTACTTTTTATTTAAATATAACTATAAAACAATAAAAAAATAAAAGCCATCCTGTTATCAGCAGTTCTAATAATTTTAAGTTTTTAACAATATTGTAACAATTTTCCTTTTCCTTAGAACAATTGAAAAAGTTTCTACTTCTGGAAAATGCTTTAGCATGCCGAACTGAATTATCTGTCATAAGCAGCAGAGAGGCAAATTTATAAATTCATTGATTCTCTTATCTTTCTGTTATTACGGAGTTCAATGATTCCTTTCTTATTCTTTATTCAATATGCTACTTAGTCACTGCTGTTTTTCAATCTTTACCAAAACCCAATAAATTAAAGTATGAGAGCATATTCTTATAATCCCATATACAGTCCACAAACAGCCTTTTTCTGTGTTGCCTATGTACCATTTAATATACTTAATTCTCTTTTCAGAAATTGAAATAGCTTTTCCACATCCAGCTATATACACCTTTACTTAACATCCAATATCCAATCATGTTTCAGTAAAATATTAAACCATTTTTTATTTACCAGGACATCATACTTGTTGTGTTGACTTCAAATGGTTGACCACAAAAACAACACTATGGATTGATGTACCTTGTGCTCCTTGGCTTGTGCAACATTCTAATCTATATACGTATATTTTTTGTACAGAAAACTATCGTGTACTTGGGAATTGGTCAATGAGGAGTTGTTTGATTCCCTGTCAAGAATGTGTCCTTGTGCTGCAAATTCTATGGAATAATTGCATAGAAATGTTATATCTAGATGGTAGTGTTGTTAGGGTCAAAACATATAAAAAGGTAGCTAGTACCATGTGCATTCTGATGATTTTTCTATATTTGAGAAAGAGCGGTTCCAGTTGTTGAAGGGTTGGGGCTTTTTCATTTTTGTTTATTTTTTGTTTTTAAACTTGGATTCACATTATGTAAACCTAGTAAGAGGATATATATAAAGTGCTTCCTGTTAACAAATTCCCTATATTTAGGGCTCGAATTCGAATTGTCTGATTAAGCGTTAAGAATCTCAATTATCCTTGATAGTGGAAAGTTTAGTATTAATTCATAAACTCCAATTTATATAATATATTTTGACTTAGTACAAATTTACAAATATAAAGATACTTAAAAATTATTGAACTTGTGAGTTTAAATATGCAATAATATTTTGTGTGGGTGTAAGATTTCGCAAACTTGTGATATTAAATATGTTCATAATATTTATATATGTGGCTGTAAAAAGTTCTCACTAAAGATAAACAATGTTAACACAGAACGCGTGGTCACTCGTTCGTCACTTATTCGAAAGAGCTTCAGATTTGATTCAACACAACAATACAATATTCTATTCCGTATCATATAAATTAAAACGGGCCGAATGACTATATAACTATGTAGAGAGAGAGAGGGCCTGAGGGTAGGGGTGGGGTGGGGTGGGGGATTGAACGTAATAATACATTGGATATTTCGTGATATATGCTTAGAAAGGCAGCAACAAAGAGCAATCATAATGTCGTCTTTCAGCAGCAGCTTGCTCTTTCCTCTGACTATTGGCCATCATCATTGCTGCTGCCCTTTCTTTATCATTCACCAACCTCATTTGCACTTCAACCGCTTCTTATCTTCATCATCAATATCCAGTACTGAAGAAGAACAAGAAGATGATGGAGTTGGTGATGAACAAGAGTTTTGCTAGTAATATGAAAACCCTAAGTAAAGGAGATCAGATCTCATGAGCAAAGGAGAGTGTAGTCCATCTTTCGTCTCTCTCTTCTTTACGGGGAATCAAGCATCATGGTCCGAATGATAACATTATGTGTGTTTCTTCTCTACTCTATCATCAACTTCAACTAGTTTATTCCTTTTTCGTTTGCCAGCTTCTCCTTCTTTTGTTTTTTTGGCTTTGCAGTACTGTACCGTAAGCTTTTATTATACATCAGGCAAAAACATAATTCTTGAGGATCTCAATTGTTGTTTCGATAAAGCTATAGTAATCAATGAAAAGCCTTTTCTAACTTGAATTTTTAAGGGTCGATGGGATCGATTCCCCCCCACCCCCTCAATGCCTCCCGGGTCGGCTTATCGCACAAGGATTGCCGGCTTAGTGCTATTTACATCCCATGTGTAGTTTGTAGGCTAGTCTATAAGGTGTTTACTCAATGCGCACAGATTGATCACCCGAAGGGCAGGGGCTATGGTAGAGGCTGTAGCGGCATCTTTTAGGGTTTCAACGTTACTCTTAATACGCCAAAATTGAAGCCTAGCATCTTTTTTTTTTCCTCCCTTTACATTACGTTTGGATTTGCTTAATTTAGAGACTTGAGAAACTATGATATCTAGTAAAAGACGTGCACATGCATGTGCTCAAACAGCACTGATATCTGAAACTAGCTACCATTCATTACATGCTTTCATGTCTTTACATGTAAACAAGAAAAAAGCTTAACATCTGCTACTGTTTCTACTTTATATGTGGCGTTAACATAACTTTATGTTAACACTGTTAATTCACTGTCTATATTCTCTGATGTTTCTGAAAATTCATGACTTCTCCTTTTCATGGACAGGGAGCTAGCTAGAGAGAGAATATTTGTCTCTTTTGCTTGAATATTCAGTAGTATGACTATAACTTTCTCTTGTTATTCTTCTCTTTTTCTCTTCTTTCCTTTCTTTCCACAACTTAATTAAAATTTAAATTCATCTGATAAGCTTCTCTTCCGGTCTTGTACCCTTTTTTCTTCGGGGTTCTTTGATCTGTTCTTCTCATACCCCTCTCTCTCTATATATATAATTTCATCTGCAAGTCTCCTTTGTGTTTTCTTCTTGTCATAATTAATTTAATTTATCGTAAACCATCAAGAGGGGAAAAGATCTCTTTTCTATTTTCTTATAGAAAGACGAATAGCACCACTGTTCTCGTTTAACCGTAATGATTACCCCTTTCAGTTCAATTTATGTGATGAAATTTACAAAAGAATATGTTTGAAATTTGCTATATTAAACATAGCCATAATATTTGTATGCATATAACATGCCTACGACGTGTGTTTTTAAATGCGCCATACTATTTCTTCACTCGTAAAAGCTTTTAATTAAGGATACAAGTTTATAATTTAGTTTTTTTTTTGTTTTATAAATATGATTATTTTTCTTTTCGAACGAATTAATAAAAAATAGTGTCACTTAAAATAAGAAACGGGTACATTTGCCGTTAGAGGGTTCAACTTGTTGAGTGTTATCACAGTACCAACATTCCCTCACAAACTTCTAGATGATAAAAGAAATACACATCTCACGAGCTAGGTTACTAGGTATCTAAACATAAGCAGATCATGAACTGCGATTCTAACGGGAGACAGAGCAAGGATTTAAAATTTTTGCGTTTGAGATTTTAACTCTTTTAAGTTAGGGAAATTTTTATAATGACTATCTTTTCGTAGTAATTAGCCATCTATAGATACCATTTGCTATATTACGGATTATAAATACTTTTTATGTGGTTATAAGATGTATTTAAGTTATTGTATTCATGAATACAGTAGCAAAACTAGGCGTGAATCAGAGAAGTCGAGCTAATCAATTATTGTCTTCGAGTGTATTCGACTATATTCATAAAGTGAAACACGAGATTATAGCTAGTTAGATTATTGTATTCGACTGTATTCAATGACATGAAAAAGGGGATTACACTATTTTTAAAACAGAAAGTGAACCAATTAACATAATAGACTCCTAATATAACTCAACAAACTCGATTATAACACACAAATTTTGTATTTTCAGTTATAAAAAAGTGAGAAATTATATAATATATCTGAATATATAAATCATACATTAATTAAAAAAACTTATGAATACATTCATGGCATATACTGAGACAATAAATATAATGAAATACATAGAATACAACAGGATACATTTGAATACAATAAAATATATGGAATACAATGAGACACATTGAATTACAATGAAAAAAAATAATGAGTACAATGAAATACATGAAAATACATTGAAATATATTAACAGAAAATAAAGTTGCTCTGCCCCAAACTCCATCGTCTTTGTTCAAGAACAAACCAACCGGATTATATATCGGCGGCAAATGTTCAAGAATCAGTTTAATATCGGCAACTGCTGTTGTTGGTGAGAATCTTGAACATAACAGTCTTCGAGAATCAATTTTGAACTTTCTTGTAGAGGTTAAAACTGATACAAACCAAAGAAGGGGCTAAAAACTCCTTGTGAACTTTCTCATAGTTATATCATTAAGAATAAGGAACAGACGGAACATATTGCAAACAATTTTGCTTTTTCTACGTTGGTTTGTTTATGAAAAACATGTACAATTGTGGTGTTTAATTTTATGGAAGACAAAATGATTGTTCCCTGGCAAACAAATTACAACTGTTCTCTGATAAGGTTCGTTGGTTTGATGTATTCTTTGCGCAAATTAGGTCGAAGGAGGAAAAGAACGGAAATTTTAATGGGATGGGGCAAGCGAATGTGATATATCAAAATAGAGAGAAAAAAAAGTGTAACGGATTAGCGTATTTAGCGACATAGGCTAGGAGGTAACAAAAATTAAATATTTTACTATAAACCTTAAAAGGTATCTATAGAATATAATTTTTTTAAATGGTATTTATTTAAAATAAATAAGGTGTTAATCTTTGCTATAGAAGGTAAAAAATCTTTTAAGTTATGGGTTCTAAAAGAATAATTTGTACATATCCATAAATTTTACAAAACTAATACAGAATCTGCACAAAAGCTATTGGGTTCGACCGAATAATAAATGAACACTTTTGTTATTTTCCTTTGACGAGAACTAATTGATCAATCTTCATAGGAAAAAAAAGGGCAGCCCGGTTGTTTGCCGTAATTTTCTTACCATATTTGGGTTTCCTATCTCTTGAAGGAAAGGGGCAATATAATTACCTAAGTTGGGTTTTCCTTTTTGTAAAAGGAAATTAGAGATTCTTCCATATTTGGCTAGTCCCTTTTCTTGTAGGAAAATGTTTGAACTTCTATAAATTAAGGATCCTTCCTTCTCATTCAGTAGCATTCACAATGTAGCCATATGGGGCTTGAGAGTAGTATTTACGGGGAGAACTTTTCGGGATAAGTGTTAGTGTGTCACTTGTGTTTGCCTCTTCGTGAGGTTGTTCTCTCGATATTTTGTACTCTTTTTTATTATAGTGGATTGCTCATCTCCGTTGTGGACGTAGGTCAGTTGACCGAACCACGTTAAATGTTTGTATCACTTTTGGTAGATTTCTCTTGTGTTGTTGTAATTTATTGTCATTCAACGTTTGCTTTGCTAGTTTCCGCATGACACCTGACTTTTTTGGTCCTCACAAGTGGTATCAGAGCAAGGTTCAAAACAGATTCATCTTAGCGGGTACAGTTCTAGCCGCAAAATATTTGACGATAATCGTGATTTTTGTCTGAGAAATTTGACCGGTGTGTTACGCACGTTGAGACAAACTTTGTGACGGAGATCTGGAGATGCGACTTGTTGAAGGATATGTGAAGAAGGGAGATCAAGTTTATTTTGTCAGAAAATTCAGGCCAAGGGGAGAATTGTTATGTGTTTGCCATAATTTTCTTACCATATTTGGGTTTCCTATCTCTTGAAGGAAAGGGGCAATATAATTACCTAAGTTGGGTTTTCCTTTTTGTAAAGGAAAATTAGAAATTCTTCAATATTTGGCTAGTTCCTTTTCTTGTAGGAAATTGTTTGGACTTCTATAAATTGAGGATCCTTCCTTCTCATTCAGTAGCATTCACAATGTAGCCATAGGGGCCTTGAGAGTAGTGTTTAGGGGGAGAACTTTTCGGGACAAGTGTTAGTGTGTCACTTGTGTTTGCCTCTTCGTGAGGTTGTTCTCTCGATATTTTATACTCTCTTTTAATTATAGTGGATTGCTCATCTCCGTTGTGGACGTAAGTCTGTTGACCGAACCACGTTAAATGTTTGTGTCTCTTTTGATAGATTTTTTTTGTGTTGTTGTAATTTATTATCATTCAACGTTTGCTTTGCTAGTTTTCGCATGACACCTTTTCGAAAGATTCACCACTTTTTGCTTCAACTTTACAGGCACAATATCAAGTAGGGATGCTTAGAAGAAGGATGATTAAAAGTCAGTCTGTTTTGTGTAATACTAGGTCTTCCACTAATACTGCACTGAGTAACTATAGTAATGTTTTACCTAGTTTGTATTATTGGTTCCTGTACAGGGACCTTAGCACCAACTACTACTAATGTAAATCTGATGTCTGATGTCTCTTATGCATTTTGTAAACGACTCTCTTATACGACCTTAGCTATAATATAACAATCTTTTCCAAAAAAAAATGAAAACTATTCCTTAATTAGACTCTTATCACAATTTTGCTTTCTAATTCCTTTTCAATGGTAGCCTTCACATGTTATTGAAGTGTAATTAGACAAAGTTTCTAAAAACTCGACTTTTTTAGGTGCTAAATTAAAAATACTACTCTTGATTACTAATTGTACAAAAGTACTTTAGAATGTAATGTCTTATAATCTATATTTTAAAAGCTAGAGTTGGGACTCGTCCGGGGTGGAGCACTCGTAAAATACCCTTGGCTTATGTGTGAGTCTTAGTTTCGTAAGACTTACGCTTCGACCATTGGGGCTTACGACCTGGACGCGCCCAACGCCCAGCGTAATGCGCTCACCTAATAAAACTTTATGCAATTATATGTAGCAAACCTTGTAAATCCTCAAATTTTTTTAATATATCGTTGACTATCCGAAATTACTTTTTTTTCTAATTACAAAATTATTAAGTTGAGAGAATTTTATGTTATAATTAACGTAAAATTATTGCACGTTATTCACTAAGACTGCTATGATAGTATAAATAAATCTTTCATGTAAAAGTATTCATTTATTGACTTTTGTTATGTCTTACTATATTAGAGTCCATAATTTTTTTTATAATAATTTTTCTAATTTTTTTTCATGTTTATGAGATACAATAGTTATTAATTTAATAGCTCAATATTAACTAGTAACTATTTATAAATAATTAGTTATCATGGTATTGTATGGTGAATTATGTGTCACTTAATGAACTTGTTGAAATTTAAAGATGAACAATGTTTGAGAATCATATTTAAATTATGAATTATATTTTTATATAAATTCACTTTAAAAAACAAAGCATATTAAATAAAAGGAGTATTTTAAGAAAAATATCAAATTATAATATCGAAATTCTTTCAAGATTCATTACTCCTTAAGAGATATATATAAGACTTCATATCGAATGCATTACTTTAGATGTTTGGACTATAACAACGTTGCAACTAATTTGCATATTATGATATATGTCATACATTTCGTATGATTCATAGTTGAATTATAATTTATTAATATTTTAAATATATTATTTGTTACACTTTTGTGATTTTAATGTGATTTTTATAATTATTTTTTATTTTATACTATCTTAAATTCTTTAAATTTTTTAAAGATCCATGGGACTTACGCCACATGTCTCAGCGCTTACACCCGGCCTTATCAGAGGTAAAACGCCTCGCCTCCCGCTCCCGCGTTTTAAGACATTATTTATAATCACTTTCCATATTCAAACTTTCCCGAGATTCGGGGACAAATGCACGATAACTATTTTTAGGGATGCTATTTAGAGATTAATCAGTATTTGTTTTGTCCTAAAACTTTAAACTAGATCTTAACTTCAAGATAATTCAGAATAATTTATTCTGAAAATTTAAATTAAAAAACTGAAATTCAGGACGTATTGGCTAATTATTAAATAGCAACGCTATAAAGAGTGTGTTTGGTATGAAGGAAAATGTTTTCCATGGAAAATGTTTTCCTAGAAAATATTTTCATGGAAAATGAGTGATTTTATCACTTATTTTCTCTTGTTTGGTTGGTAAGTGGAAAACATTTTCCGGAAAATATTTTCTATGTTTGGTTAGAGAGTAAAAAATAGTTTTTTTAGAAAAATATTTTTTTTGCAACTCTCCTACTCCTCCCCCTCCCATCTCCCCTTCCCGAAGTCTCTAAAAATTGACACAATCTAAAGGAACTAATGTGATGCTTTACTTTTTAACGCAAAAATCGCGTATTTTCGAATTGGTAAATTTATAATTTCTAAACCCGTAAACTTCCGAACTCATAATTTTGGAACTTGTAAAATATTGAGCCTTTAAATGATAAATAATAAAATTAAAAACTGAAAAATATATTTTAAAATTTTTTTCCGGGGAGGAGGGGGGCAGTAAATCGAAAAAAAAAATAAAAATTTTAATTACAAAAATAAAGTAATTTTTTTTGTGCGGGGGAGGGGGGGGGGGGGGGGGGGGGTGGGGGGGGGGGTGGGGTGGGGTGGGGGTGGGGGGAGGGAGGTAGGGGATGGGGGTGGGTGGTGCAAAAAAATAAGAAAACGAAATTTAAAATTATAGAAAAAAAATTAAGGTAAAAGAAATATTTTTTTGCGGGGTGGTGTGGAGGGGTAGTAGGGTGGATGGTAACGGAAAAACTGAAATTTTTCTAAAAAAAACTGTTTTTTGGAGAGGGGTGGGGTGGGTTGGTGAGGGTGAGAATGGTTGAGAAGGAGCTTTGGAAAATGTTTTCCCTTCTTTTGATAAGGAAAACATTTTCCTCCAATTGGAGGAAAATGAATTGATAAGGAAAATGTTTTCCAAAACATTTAAGCCAACCAAACATGGGAAAATTGGAAAACATTTTCCAGAAAATGTTTTCCTTCATACCAAACACACCCTAAGTTACATAATATTTTTAGATTTGGGGGTGGGGTGGGGGGTGGGGAAGGCTCGCAGAGGTCCATTCCCCAATTTCAGATCTGGGCTTTTAAGTAAAGGCCATTAGTTTACGGGCCCAATGGAATAACTCTAACTTGAAATAGCTCCTGTCCAGCCCCCTCCAAGTGAGCGCGCGAAGATGTTACTCTGCGGAGGCCGTAGATTCAATGTATTGGCGCCAATCCCACTGTCTTTTGGGACTTTCATCAAACACCTTGCAACTTCAAAATCCTCAAAGCTTTCACTGAGTACAAAATCATTTACTACCGCTGCAAGCGCAAAAGTCTTCAGCTCCTCTCGTTTTGAAGTGCTAAACTCGCGTCAAAAAGAACAAATTCATCTCTACATCGATTCCCTCCTCGAATGGAACCAGGTTCCCCCTATTCTGTTTGTGTTAATGTAAGCGTTTGTACGTACCAAATTATATGTACTCAGAGAATCTCTTTTTTTTTTTTCTAGCAGAGAATGAATCTGACTGCCGTAAGGGAGGAGAGTGAGGTCATGGAAAGGCATGTTGAAGACTCGCTTTCGATAATAGATCCAATTCGGACTTCGTATCTCTCACATTGTGGAGCTTCATCAGAGAACCTCAATCTCGTTGATGTTGGAAGTGGTGCGGGGCTTCCTGGAGTAATTTTGGCCATTGCTTGCCCTGGTAGTTGTTCGCATTTTTTTCTTCACAACATTCAAGGAACAACATCTCAATAATTTAAAAATAAAAATAAGAAAAGATTTAGAATTTGCCTTTGCAGAATGTGTTGCATTTCTTTATATTTACTTCGACTTGATCATCAATTGAAGAAATAGCAAATGTGAAATTTCATTTTTTAAATGGAACGAGCAGCTCTTATTGCTTGAGTAGTTTGTTACGAGATTGAGTTGCATAGTCTCTACAAATGTTAAGGTTTGCCTTTCTAAATTCATCTCACTCTATTCTTGCCATGTTTCTCTCTCTCTTAAGTCTTTTCCTTTTTAGTTGTTGAACTTTAGTATGATAGCTCAATGAAGTTGTATATGCAGGTTGGAAAGTGACCCTTCTGGAGTCTATGAATAAGCGTTGTTCCTTCCTGGAGCATGTGGTTGGTCAGATAGGTCTATCAAATGTTCGAGTTAAAAGAGAAAGAGCTGAGGTTAGTCAAACGAGTTAAGTTCCATGGGCTTGGTTTAATTTTTACGTTCTTCAACCCCAACCTCTAGTTTCTCTTTAAAAATATATTTTAAACAAGTACAGAAAATATATTATCTTTGGGCTAATTTGAGTATTTCCTATTTTCCATGACTGTTTTTCTTGTCCAACTCGGTAGAGGCTAGTGCTCCCTCACTTAACTTCCTTAATACTGTAGCTTATCTGAGTGGTTAAACTTTAGATGAGTAATGTATGATCTATTCTTTTGGTGAATATCTAGTTTACCAAATCGATTTTTCTATTTTTTCTCTTAAGGAGCTTGGATCTCACATGAACTAAATTAATAACATCTCTCCTCAAATTAGGTTGTGCACAGTAAGATAGGGTGAATTGTTGTATAATTGAAGATTATATGTGTGCCTCCTTATGCCAAAATATCAATCCAGAGTTCATTCTTTTGTGCAGTCGCATATGTTCAGTTGTCTAGTGAGAATTTCTGATATTTTTATCTCCTTGTGTATAGAACTTATTATATCAATGTCTCTGGAGGGAAGTTTTACATTCTTGCTCTTTCTGCTAGTTATGCATGCCCTTATTTGATGTTGAACTCTGTGATGTGTAACAAATTAAAATTTCTGCAATTTGATACCTGTTGTTCCTCCTAATATATACTAGTATCATCTTTTTGATTTTCTTCTGGTAGTACAGTTTTTAGATATTCAATTAATTTGTGGACATGATGCACATTCTAAACATTGGAATAGGACAGAAGTTAGGGCAAGACGTCAGCTTCAGAGAGTCTTTTGATGTTGCAGTTGCCAGAGCAGTTGCAGAAATGAGAATTTTAGGTAAACGAAGACAAATTATCTTTCTTCCTTAGTGTTATGTTCTTTAATATTCCTTGAGATCGTTATGTGTTTATGTCATTTTGCAGCTGAGTATTGCCTTCCTCTAGTCCGAACGGGTGGTATCTTTGTAGCTGCAAAAGGTCATGATCCTCAGGTCTGTCTCTCTTATGATGCATAATAGTATTTTAAGCTACTTTGTCTGAGAAGATGAGGACAAGAGGGGTTGCTCTGATGGTAAGCAACCCCCACTTCCAACCGAGAGGTTGTGAGTTCGAGTCTCCCCAAGAGCAAGGTGGGAAGTTCTTGGAGGGAAGGATGCCGGGGGTCTATTTGGAAACAGCCTCTCTACCCCAGGGTAGGGGTAAGGTCTGCGTACATTATACCCTCCCCAGACCCCACTAAGTGGGATTATACTGGGTTGTTGTTGTTGTTGTTGTTGTTTGTCTGAGAAGATGAGTAAAAGGCTTAGCCTTTCTGCTGTAGTTAAATAATGTGTTGTTATTACTCCATTACTCTTAGCTTTAGGGAAGCAATTATCCTCACCTGTCGGTTCTGAGTCATAAGATTATCATAGCTACGAATCTAAGGTCTAGAGGAGAGGTTTCCAAGGTTAGACATGATGGATTACAGTATAAAGAATTTGGCTTTATTTGGAGAATCTTCGGATAAACGAGTACTTTTTTGGCACATATTCTACTTTCATCAAACATATTCTGTCTTGTGGGTGCTCCTGTAGTTTCCATCTTTCTTTCTTATTCTACTAATTGGTAGTTTTGTGTTAGCATGTCAAATATCAGAGTCTATATTCATTAGAGTTCAACTGGTTTGGTCCCTAACACAACACACTTCTGTTGGCAACTCCAGAAATTTAGAGACCTCTAAGTCCATCAGAAGACATCCATTCCTAATATGTCGAACCTGTTGATTTTTTGGTTAATTTACAAATTGAATGGATGTATCTAGCTATTAGATCGAGGTATATCATGGGTTTTGAGGTAATTTAGTTGTGGGATGCCATTCAAGTTGAATGAGTGTCGTGTTATACCATATCATGCATTATATGCTGAACAAAGTGTTCAGTACCCGCTATATTTCACTTATCTTAAGTCCAGTTTTGGTCCAAAAAGAAATCAAAAGGATTACGTTTGTCTAATTCTGTTACTTTGGAGACCAAATGCGCAAGAATAAAATGGTCATTCTACCAAAATGCATCAGACTACGCTCGAGGGATAAAAAAAAAGTTATTTTTTCTTCTAAAAACCTAGAGCGGATATGCGGTTGCAATCTACTGAAAATGCAATATGAGTATCATTGGAGAAAAGTAACCCAATATAAATTTGTCGGATGTAAGATGATTTGCATAAGATCTGAGAAGAGAAACTATTCACATATATTTGCAATAGCCGCTCTCAGCTTTCGACTCATTGACAGGAGGAAGTACAAAGTGCAGAGAGAGCAATACAACTGATGGGAGCCTCTCTATTGGAAATTCGTTGTGGTATTGTTCTCTTTCACATGTCTATACATAGTAGTTACATAAGGATGTGGCAGTAGTTCAAAATTTACACCGGTTTGAAGGTTTAGGAATTTTCGTGTAATTATATCATATGTGATAAAATAAACTTCTTAAAAGAATTATAAGACCTAGTTAAGGGCAGCTGAATTTCTGTTGAAAGAAGGTGAATATATCTGACTTGTGATTTCGGGATTCCAGATCTGCATCTTCCTGTTTCTGACAATTATTTTTTTCAAAGTCCAGGCTTTCCTCAGCCTGAAGGATCAATTTTAAGCAGTATTACATCTTCTTAATTGTAACTTTGAAAGTGAAGACACCAGATATCTTGCTGTTTTACCACAGTATGTTTGGTCCTGCTCTTACACTTGATTGACCTAGGTTAACTTGCTTTTGAGTAGGTCTCCAAATGGTAGTTACATTTTAAAGTGTCCTCTCATTTCTGGCCTTCACTTCACTCATTTGGTTGTTTATTTTGTAATACAGTTGATTCCCACAGTAAACATGGACAGAGAACTGCCATAATTTGTTTGAAAGATAAACCAACCCCAAAGAAATATCCTCGAGATCCAGGAACTCCAGCAAAGTTTCCACTTTGAGAGAAATGTTGCCATACCTCCTTATCTCCCAATTGTGCAGCTAATGTATGCTAGAGGGAAATTTGTATTTGATTATCCATTCTCTCGAGTTTAGAAGCAGAAACACTGTAATCAAAGATGGGTGGAAACAGCACTACTAGTTCCCTGACTTTTTTTGCTTACCTCATTATTTGAGAAGGTTCACCACAAAGATTTCGCTTCATTCTATCCATTAAGATGAGTGTTTATTATAACCACAAAATTAGTTTTATTGTTTTGTCTTCTTGCGGTTTTTGAATTACAACTTGTGTAAATATCATTGTCTTGCCGAACAAAGGCATTGTAAGCAGCCACGTTCCAGTTGGTGATTCAATATGTCATACAACTTTGCTGCTTTTTCTTTGGTGATGTAAGCAGATAGCTTCAGTTTAATTTGTTCAGAAATATTTCACAGTAGGTTACCTTATCCATGTGGCTGCGGTAATTGTGTGAAGATTTGAATAAGTCTCATCTCGGTATGGGATTATGCTACTGTGGCTAAGGATGTGATCTGTGTACCTTGGTAGAATTTTGGTTGCATCACATGGTGGAGCATGCGAAACTGTGATTGGATATTTTTAACATTAAACAATGAATTTTACCTAATATTCTTCCCCCCTTGTATTAAGAAAACCTTGGGCCCTTATTAAAAAAGGGTTCTTAGCCCGTCCTTTATTAAGAATTTTATCTATAGGTAATTGTTTGTTGCCCCTGAAGAAAGTTTATGGTTTGTTCCTGAATACAATCCTAGGTAGGTTGAAATAGGGATTGATGGTTGCGCAGATAGGTTATTTAAGCAGCAACGGAAAGAAGTGCAAGGTTGTCGATGTCCCATCAATTAGATAATTAAGGTTGAAATTGAGGCAAAATGCTTTTTACCAACCCAGCCGTCTGGCTTATGGGAAACGGAAGAGGTCAAGAGGAGATTGAAATGAGGGAGGGAGTTTCAATGAGTTCCAAAGACTTATTATTGCAAAGTTTTTCCACGTTTCAGTTTTGTATGGTTACGTCAAAGCACAACTATGAATATCTTAGTCTAATGCCGTGTATTTGATTAAACCATATTAAAATAGCATGGTCCATGTACCTTTGGTCTCTCTCGAAATTCTAAAGTTCCTCAGGTAACTTAACACTCATAGTTAATACTAAGGTTACCATCGGCAGAATTAGGCCAACAAAAAAAAAAAGGTGATTAGGCAGGGAGGGACCATAACTTTATTCCAAAGGATCTCTTTTGTCCAACTTTCGGCACTATTTCTTACTAGGATATGTAGACTTTAGTTTTACTTCCCTGCTAGGTAAACTGTGCGAAAGAATGTTAAACAGGATGAATTTCCCGTTTGTCATAGGCCAAGTTCGTGAAGCTTAATTGGTTTCACAGATTAAAAAAGTAAAAGTAATAGATCACAAAATATAGGACTTAAAAGAGGGGGGGGGGTGGTGTACTTTATAGAGAAGATCAACCAAATTGGGTTTCAGTTTAGGAAGCATAATCAGTTAATAGTGGTAGCCTTTTTCAATTGAATAAACTTGCAATGCGAAACCAACTAAAGAAGAAAAAGGTAAAATCTTTTCCAAATTTTTTTGGTCATATACATAGACCACATCAAGGGTGTTCATAAAAACCCGAAAAATCGAACCAAATCAAACTGACCAAAAAACCGATACTTTTTTGTTTTGTTTTGTTTTGGGTTTAAATTTTAAAAACTGATCAAATTTGATTTGGCTTTGGTTTTAATCAGGAAAAAACCGAATCAACCCGACTGTATGAGTAGCTATTTCAAATTTATTATTATACCTATATATATGTATTTTTTTATATAAAGTTTCAAAATTTGAATGGTAAATGTTAATAGATTGCACTTTTAGTATAGTTGTTTACCTTTACATTCTAGTTTGATCGGTAGTTTTCTTATATTAAGTGTAAGAATCCATTTCGTGTTAAATATAATATATTTTTAATTGAGTCCTTAAATTATTCATCACTATTTGATTCAATTATCATCGATATATCTTGGTAAATAATATATTTCTCAAAGGGCAATTGATTTGATAGTGTTACGTTGAAACTGTGATCTTCGAAATATGTGTTTAGTAGTGTATGTCTTATATTTAATAAAAAATGACAAATAACCGAAAAAACCAAAAAACGACATAAACCGAATCGAGAAAAACCGACTTAATTGGTTTGGTTTGGTTATGATATTTGAAAAACCGACTTAATTGATTTGGTTTCTTTTTAGCAAAAAACTAGTCCAAACTGAACCATGAAACACCCGTGTCCACAATCTAAAGTTGCAGAATAAAATTTACAGAATTCTTGAACTGGAACTCTGGAGCATGAGTTTCTTCAGACAAATCTATCAGCCAACAAATACGATGCATCATGCCCCTCATTGGAGTAAAGGTGAAAGATCAAAGAGATGAAGTAAAACTTTTATAGAAGTGGAATAAAAATCTTCCAAACCTTGGTTTCACCATCTAAACTAGCAGTATATAGGACATAAGAAGAGGTGGTATCAGATGGAATTTGTTGATCACTAGTCACAGTCAGGCACTTTACTGGTCCATTGTGTCCTTGAATAACAGTAATACAAGAGTAGCATCTCTCAATCCCTCTCCACACTCTCACTGTTTTATCAGCTGAACCACTGCACACCAAATCTGCCACTACAGCCAGACACAATATGGGCTTTTTATGACCCCTGAGTGCACCCACTAACACCATGTCACCACCTTCATTCTTTTCCCATACTAATATTGACCTATCACAAGCACCCGAATATAAAACAGAATGAGTGCTTTCCCCAACTGCTAGTGCATTTACACCAGATTTGTGTTTTTCAAGTGTACCAACCAGTGAATGCTTTTTCTCTTCAAATCCCTTTCTCCAAATCTTGATTTTATTGTCAGCTGATCCTGTAAAAACATCCCCCTCTTGTGATATAGCTAAAGCATTGATCGCGTCATCATGTGCATTTGCTATAGATTCCAAGCATTTAAAATCAGTAGTTCGCCAAATTTTAAGTGTTCGATCCCATGAAACAGAGTAGAGGAACAACTCATCGTTCGAAAGGGCTAATGCTGAGACTGTGTCAACATGATGCACCCATGTAGATTTCTTGTGACGCCTGATTTGAACATGGTTTTTTGGTATCATAAATCTCAGGGCTCTGTCACTTAGTAAAGGGAGAGTGGATATATGAACAATATTAGGGGCGTCTGAATTATGGTTTTCGATTCTCCAGGCTCGGATTTTGTGATCTTGATGAGCACTAAAGACCTTATCAGCCAATATTACTAGTGACTTAACTGCACCTTTCCCTGCTATAACTGTGTCAACGACACCATCTATTGTGGAAGTTAAATTTTTTTGTTTCCACATACAAATTTCTTTATCAGAAGAGCCAGTAAAAAGGAATTTCCCAGCAAGTACAAGGGAAGATGTATAGGAATTCTGTCCCTTAAGAGTAGCTATGCATTGATGTTGAGTGCCAAGATTAAGAGATAAACTCTGATCATGAGATAGTGATATGACTGAAGGAACTGAATGAAAACTTGGCTCTGAATCTAAAGAAGTAGGATTTTCTTGTTCTGTTATTGAGCCATTGCTTGAACATGAAGTTTGGTAGTAAGGATTCATTCTTCATTCCAATATACTGAACAAGAACTCTAGCAAATGACTTTGATTTTATGTAGGAAAAAATGAAGGTGGGCAGCCTAGAAAATACAAGTGGGGAGGATCGTGTGTGAACTGTTTGGTTGATCATAGAATATACATTTTTGGTGTCTATGTCTATGAGAGGTAGAGAAATTAAAACATGCTTTCTTAATAGAAAATGGGAGCTATGTTGTGTCATTATTTATTATTGAAAAAAGTTTTATAGTGTACGGTCTTTTGTTGATTGGGAAGTTTTGTCCACATCATATGCCATAGAAGAATTGGTCCACCAGAAATTAAACTAGACAAAAGTTACTTCATTGTCTCACAAAAGTTTCAACTTGCATGAAGCAAGGTTTCTTGCTACAACAGTGTACTCTTATAGAAATATACTAGTAAGTACTAATGAATTAGGTAATATTAAATGGCTGAATGCTTTATCTTTTCTTTTCATGACTGGCTAATTGAAAAGTTAAACCATTTAACTATTTCATTATTGCCTGGTAATTTGGATGGTAATTATTGTTTTGTGTCCTTAATATAATACTCAAATTTTCTAAAGTTAACTTGTAATTACTCAAAAGTTTTAAAAAGGAGTTGCAGTGTTTAATTTAAAAATCAAAACCTTTTTTATATTGCTAGAAGACCTAATTTATAGTTTTTCCCTATTATTTATCTTGTTCACTAGTCTGTCTCCCAAAAGCAATGAACAATAATTTTTATTTTTATTCTTAATACAAAGAAAACTCATTCTCCTCCGTGACAGCAAGTTGAAAGTTCAAATTGCATGTTAGTCATCCTTTTTATTCCTCCATCTAGAAAAATATTATTCTTTTTAACTTAAGTTACCTATGCTTGTAAGCAACGTATAATAGATTGTTTAAACTTATGTTGCTCGGACTCTCAAAAAATGTGGCAGGATACGTGTCGGATCCTCCAAAAGTAATGCATTTTTTAAGGATTCGACACGGGCGCGGTTGCATTTTGGAGAGTTCGCGCATCATAGATTTAGAATAGTTTTTTATGGAGATGGAGCACGTCTATATATATATATATATATATATATATATATATATATATATTTCACTTATTTATAGTTTTCTTCAAGTTTTATATTATTTTACCTATTTAAAAATACTTATTGTGATTATATTATTTTATAGAATATTAAACATTAAATATTTTTGGGTGTACGCTCCGTACCTCAGGGCTTATGTTTTGCTAAGACATATACAAAATGTCTCGCCTTAGGTACAACGTCTTTTAGCACATTGGTTCAACGAAAGAGACTGAGTTACCTTTCATAAAAAAACCAAGTAGTAACTGGAATTATGGATAAGCAGAGAAATTAGGCACTCCCATTAACCCACCAATCTTGAATCTTTCTGTTCTCTACTTCTCTTTTCTTTTTCTTAAAAAACATTAAAACAAAAAAAAAATGGAAACTTTTTCAAGTTAGTTGTCATGACAAATAGTGTGAAAGATTTTCCATAAGAGTGTTTCTGCTGAGCATCTGATTCCATTAATGGAGTACAGTTCTGCTTCTCTGGATGTAGCTTGCACTATAATTTGCCGTTCACGTTGCCAGCTTCTCATCAAGTGGTAGCCTAGGCCATGAACCCACTACATTATATCTTATTTTTAGTTTTACATAATTAATATTACTTTATTTTGTTCCAAGCATATCACATGATTTACTCAATCCCAAATATCATTAAAAAAAGAAAAAAGGACTTGATTCGAAACTTAAAAGTTAGAGATTGAAGATTCTCATTTATTCAACCCTAGTTAGGTGTAAGGTTTAAATCTTACCAAGAGGAGTTGATGATACTCATGGAAGTGACAATAGTGATTAAACAACAACAACAACAACAACAACAACCCAATATATTCCCATAAAGTGGAGTCTGGGAGGGTAATATGTAGACAGACCTTACCTCTACCCAAAAGGGAAGAGAGACAGTTTCCAATCGACCCTTGGCACAGGGAAAAGAAAGGCAAACAAAAACAAAAACAGCATTAGTTACACCAGCATACATCGCATAAATAATTAACTAAATATAAGAGACATATGTACCATAAATAAATCGGCATGCAATAATATTAAAACAGTAGCTATCAGAAATGACTACCATAAGAGAACGCAAACTAATCCTCTATGGGTGGCCCTACCGCGCCTCACCCACCCCGGGAAAGGAGTACGAAAACTCTAGAAGCCCCTATCCTACGACCCTGATACTAGACCTTCAGACTTTCCTATCAAGGATCATGTCCTTGGAAATCCGCATCCTGGCTGCCTAATTACCTCTCCCCAGTATCTCTTAATTAGGCCTCCCTCTGCCTCGCCTCACACCGACCACCGCTAGCCGCTCACAACTTCTCACCGGGGCATCGGGGCTTCTCCTTCGCACATGCCCGAACCACCGAAGCCTCGCTCTCGTATCTTCTCATCTTCTTTAACAATAGTGATTAAAGAAGTGAGGGAAAATACGGAAAACCCAATATTCAAATTGTAGCATATATATATATATATATATATATATATATATATATATATATATATATATATATATATATATATATATATATATAATGATTTGTTCTTATCCGGCTAATGTAAATAAAATTACCTGATATTTGAGGTGCCCAAAATTTACTAGTAGAATAACGAAGTCAACGAATAGCTAACTGCAATAATCATCGTTGAATTGAAGGGATGGAATTGAATGTGATCCAAACGACAGGACAATGAACGAAACCTAACTGCCAAATAAGGTTTTGCTTAGAAAATGCAAGACACTATGGGACTAGGATCTCTCCCTAAAGGACATCTAAAGGGAAAGTACTACTATATGGTAACATCATAGGGATGATTTTTGCGCAGTAGTTAATTAAGGCTAGTGTTGTAATTACACATGGATTACCTTTTTCCTTGGGATGAACAATGAAATATTTTGTGTATCGGATTAAGCTTATTGACCTGTAGCTATCTATCAAGTGTGTACCATTTCTTGATTAGATATTTATAGAACACTTATATTAGTTGAAACCTCTCATAAAATATTGGATGTGGGGGTTGTTCACTTGTTTAATCTTTGTTTACACTTTACAGGGATATAGGCAATTGATTGTTTGAATAAGTAACATAAGAAAATCCCGAATGAGTTAAGTCTTTGCTTTTTATTCTGTTTTTAATGAAATAAAATACAACATGTACGACATTTACTAGTACTAAGTATTTCGATTTCCCCTTGTTCTGCCTTCAATAAATGGGAAACTAGGTTTGGAAATTAAAAGTATACATTTATATAGGAAATGGAATATTCATCAATCTCTTCTCCTTATTCTTCTCTTCATGACAAATTAAAATAAGGTCTTGACCTACCTCCACAAACCCTTTTTATTTTAGTTAATTTCTTTAGTTAGCTCATAAGGAACTTTTACTATATTTGTCCACAAATTGAGCAAAATATCTAGGAAGATATGGACTTTTCATCCATCAAATTAAGGAAGTCTTGACATCATGTAGAGCTTCTTTGATCAAAGAAAAGGATTACTATTATCTTATTCTCTGCTTACGTGGCAAAACATGAAGATCAATGTACGAGCATAATAAACTAAAGTTTGTTTAACGGTATGAAAAAAACATAGATGCAGATTTCAGTTTTACTACTCTTAAAGTACGCGCAACGTGCGTGTATTTTATGTCAATGAATTATATATTACAAAAATTACATAAATATTATTCACAAAAATATCTGAATTATTTAATTTAAAATTAAAAAAATATCAAATTTCTAAAGAAATAATGAACATTAATTACATTTATCCAACTTAATAAAAAAAGAACTATGCTCCACAAATACATTTTGTTGAACTTTCATTAGGGATATATTTAGGTTCTTGAGCCATACTTTTTAGGTAGATTCGAATGAAGTAGCAATTAATGCAAAAACAACTAATTGGAAAGCAAGAGTCATGCTTTTAATCCTCCAAGCTACTAACTAATGAACTATATATCATTTGGTCCCTCTATTAGCCAAAAAATAATAATTGTGATAAATAAATGTTTGTACTTTATTTGCTCTATAATGATGGGTAACATCAGATAGCTGCATATCCCCAATTTGATATTTGTTTGTAATTACATGTTATACTTATCCAGTAGCGAGATTTTGTTGGATCCTTGGTTGTTATCCTATATTTTTTAAATAATAATTCTGGACAATAAAAATGTTAGCGTATAAAACGTAAATATAAATAAAGCAATAATTAATTCGAGCCCACCGAATTCACAGTGTTTCCTTAAGTAATTTAATCCCCTCCTAGTACCCAAGGTTATGGATTATTTCCTCCCAGGATAGAACGAATTACACACTGGTGTAGCGCCACTTCAAACCCCAGTGTTTCAGCGAACACAAAGTTCGGCAGCAAATCACACTTTCGGATGCTTTGTTTGTGGTTAAAACAATGCAGAATAAAAAAGGACAACTCAGAAGTCGAATGGAAATTCTGAGAGGAAGGAATGCAATGTATAGCAAATGTTAAATTCTTACCGAAAAGATTGCAATTCGTTTTTCCAGTGTATACAGTGTATATATCGAGTGTATATAGTGTATATATCGAGTGTATACAGAGAGTATAACGAGTGTATACAGAGTGTATCGCAAGTGTTTTTTCCGATCTATCTCTTTCTCTCCAACTTCTGCTCTATATATAGCAGTTTTTTGAGATAAATCCGCCCCTTCCATGGTGTAACAAGCACTAGGATATCATGGATGAGGCACTTACATGGTGGAATGTACACTTACTTGGTGGGAGAAGCACTTGTTGCTTGTTGGTGCAATACACTCTCATTTCTCATTCACTCTTAAAATAAAACTCAACAGATTTATCTACACTATGAGCGAATAATCTCTATAAAAACACTTTTGATAAGTATGTTATTAACATTTTCTTATAAAATAATAACTTGACATAGCTAATATTTTAATATTACCAACCTTAAATATTTAAATTTTTAGCTATATGAAAATAATTGTGAGCTCCTAAATGTGATTTTATGTAATGACACAAAGGGCCACCTTGTATTTTAAAATCCAATTCGGGCTTCCGAGGCATCACCTTATTTTTTTTTCTCTATTTGCGTGCGTAGTGGGAACGCAATTTCGGAAAGCCTTTACATAAAAATGTGAGAAAATATTCAGTTTTTCTTCTAAAATTGATTTAAGTTGAATTTCGATCAATGTTTTGAGTAAACGGATCGGAACTGGACTCATGATTTGACGGTCCAGAAAGGTTCGTAAAAAAGTATAGGACTTGAGCGTATGCCAGAAATTAAATTCAGAAGTCCCTAGTCCGAGAAATACATTTTTGAAGAAAATTGTTAAACTAAAAATATAATAATTTTTAGAAATTTAATAATACTTGATCTTGTTGGTATCAAACCCGTATTTTGGTTCCATAGCCCGTCACATGTTTAATATGGTATTTAAGTCATGTCTGTAAAATTTGGCAAGAAACGGGGTTTATATGATGTGATTCGAACCCTCGGTTGTGAAAATAGAAACTTTAAGTATTCTTGAGAATTTGATTGATTTTGATGCTAAATCCGTGGTTTTAGATGTTATTTTGGCAATTTGATTACATGAGCAAGTTTGTATGATGTTGTTAGACTTGTGTGCATATTTGATTTGGAGCCCCCAGGGCTCGAGTGAGTTTTAGATAGGCCACGTGGTGTTTTGGACTAAGAGATTTCTGTTGTTTTGCTGTTGGAAGTGCACGTGTGTATCCTTCTTCGTATTCACGAAGGAACTCTTACGAACGTGAAGGGTAGATGTGTCCGGAGGAGCAATCCTTCTACATGAATGGGAGGCACTGATCGCGAACGCGAAGCTTATGGGGCATTACTCTTCGCGAACGAGTCTAGGCTATCGCAAACATGAATCATGGGAACTGGGGGAGGGGAACGCGAAGGTCACTAGGACCTTAGCTTCGCGAACGTGACAGACCTCTCGCGAACGCGAAGAAGGGTTGTCCAGTGTTTTAAAAACAGAATCAAAGCGAGAGTCTCCCATAATTTCATATTTCTTCCCTTAAAACTCGACCTTGGCGATTTTTGAAGAGGGATTTTAACACCAAATTATTTGTTTGTTTTCTTAAACTAATTTATTTAAATTTTCGTCTATACCCGTTAGATTTCTAGGCCTAAATCTTGTTCTTTAAGGGTAGAAATTAGGGATTTTAGGAGAATTAGAAATCTTACAAATTTGGGAATTTAGACCTCGATTTGAGGTCATATTCTGAAACTAATTACATATATGGGCTCTTGGGTGAATGAGTAATCGGATTTTGGTTCGAACCTTGAGTTTTGACCAAGTCGATCCGGGGTTGAATTTTAGACTTTTTGGGGAATTGTCGGGAAATCTATAATTATGCATTAGAATTGGTTTCTTTGGATTTAATTAATGTTAATAAGTTAATTATGAATAGATTCGGGTGAATTGGAAGTGGAAACTAAGAAAAAAGCGGTGTTTGAGGCTTGAGTTTGGCCGTGGAATTCAGGTAAGTGTTGTGGCTAACCTTAGCTTGGGGGATTAGGTATTGTTGCCTTATTTGCTACATGTTTATTTGTTAACTACGATGTATATGTGAGGTGACGAGTATCTATACGTTGTTGTCGGGTCATAGCATGTGAGTGAGTCTTATACTTTTGAACTTTGTGTTCCTTTATTCATACTATTTTTGCTTAAACTAGTTATCGTTCATGTTAAACAAGTTTTATTACGTTTTTCTTAGCTTCTGGATAGGGGTGGGCATGCAGGCAGTTCAGATTGCATATAAAATTTCGGTTTGGATTCTAAGTTTTCGGATAGACAAAATGACAATCCAAATCCTATCCAAATAAGCTCGAATTGGATCGGATTTTTAAGTTCGGTAGCAGATTAATTGGTTTGGATATTTTGAATTTTTGGTTTTGAGCTTATAACTTGAGATATTTCTTCTTTTTACAAAAATGAATATCCAAATGAAGTAGTCATGTTAAACTGCCCGAATAGTTCTTCATTTTTACCTCAATCATCCAAATGAAATATTAAAGTAATGAAATTATCATATAAAAAAATACAATAGAGACGTTAATACGACAGATAAGAAATAGAAATAGTAAAACCATGTCCAAATAGAAAGTATTCTCGTAATAACAAAATATATATTATATATATATATATATATATATATATATATATATATATATATATATATATATATATATATATATATATATATATATATATATATATATATATATATATATATATATATATATCTAATGCGTAGGGTATTGAATATATTACTATTGACATATGAATAATGGACTAAATATAAAGTACAAGAATTTTGGATTTTCGAATATCCAATAATTCGAAGTACCAAATCCAACATCCAATCCAAAATCCAAAAATTTTTAAAATTAAATCCAAAATCCAATTCGTAATCCAAAAATCCAAGAAATCCGAATTTCGATTTGAATTTCGGGTTTGCCCAAAGTATGCCCACCCCTACTTCTGTATATTAGTTGAGTATTGTCTCAAGTTGAAATTTATGTTGTGAAGTTAAGTGATGAAACAAAGTTGTTTAATTATGATTCCCTTGTCGGGTTATTATTGTTTTTGTTGTTTGCTTATGTGGTAAGGAAGAGTGATAAAGGTCGAAGGGTGATGCCGTGCACATTTTTCTATTATTCATATGGTGAGGTTGAGTGTTAAAGCACAAAAGGTGATATCGTGCATGTATCTATTATTGATTATCTAGTAATGTTGAGTGTTAAAGTACGAAGGGTGATGCCGGGTATGTTTTTATTATTGATTACATGTGAGATTGAGAGTAAAAGCATGAAGGGTGATGTCGTGCATTATTTTCTGTTACTGTGTTTATTTGTTATTATTGGTTCAAGGATTTTTAGCTGTTAAGTTCATTTACTACTGTGATTCTTTACTATGGTACCCCCATAGCACGTTGCCCCTTCCCGTTAATTTCTGCTTCTTTTATTAATTGTTATTGTGTTAGTATACTACTTAACTAAACAGGTTTATATTATTGTCATGTCCTTACTTCGTCACCACTTCGCCGAAGTTAGGCTCGGCAATAACCAATACACGGGGTCGATTATACTGATATTGCACTCCGCACTTTCTATGCAGATCCCGGTACATGACTATACTAATCAGAGTTTGGGTTGCTGCCTTCAGTCCACGAGAGACCCAAGGTAGATCTATCAGCGTTCGTAGATCCTGGAGTCCACTTCCTTTTATTTAGATCCCTATTTTCATTTTTCCGAAAAATAACATTTTTATTTATTTTGAAAAATAGATGTATTTTCCTTGAAACCAGTGTTTGTAGAAATTCTTAGACGTTTGTGGATTGTGACACCAGATCTTTGGGGTAGTCTTGTATTATAGTATATAATCTGTTATACAATTTACACACTTTATATCTGTTTAGTTTTAATTACCGTTCTTGATTAATGGATAACGTATCAGAACTGTATCTGTTGGCTTGACTTCCATTCTTAGTGTTAGGCACTATCACGATCCCGACGGTAGGAAATTCGAGTCATGACAAGTTGGTATCAGAGCACTAGGTTGCCTAGGTCTCACAATTCATGAACAAGCTGGGTAGAATCTGAGGGATTGGTACGGAGACGTCTTTGCTTATCCCCATAGACTATAGAGTTTAGGAATAACTTCACATCTATTCTTCCCTATCGTGTGGTTTGATTTCTCAATTCTAATTGAAGTTTTACTATGTTCTTTTTCAGACGACGAGAACACGTACCGTTTCATCATCTGATCAGCAGCCCGACCCCCTAGTGGCAGCTCCTACGAAGGGTAGAGGAAGAGGCAGAGGCCGTGCTAGAGGCCAGGGTAGGGATAGAGCTTAACCCATAGCAGTAACATCAATGGCCGAGCCTCATGTAGAGTTTGAGGATGAGGCTCCAGCCTAGACCGTTCCAGCAGGTCCAACTCAGGTTCTAGAGGGGTTAATCGCTACCCCGATACTCTAGGATGCCCTGGTCCTTCTAGTGGACCTTATGGAGAGTGTCACTTGGGCATGCATACTTCTTGTAGCACTAGCCGTATCTCGGGATGGGGAAAGAGCATAGAGTCCCACTACTCACACTCCAGAGCAGATGGCTTCCTAGTTTAGATTCCAGCAACTCAGCCAGTTGGGGTAGTTATGCCGAATATTGTATCACAAACTAGCGATGAAGTAGCTATGTCTTCTAATGCTTTATGGAGATTGGAAAGGTTCACCAAGATTTTCGCTACTACATATGGTGGTACATCTTCAGAGGATCCACATAATTATTTGGACAGTTTTCACAAGGTTCTATAGAACATGGGGATTGTAGAGACCAATGGGGTCAATTTTTCTACTTTTCGTCTATCAGGTTCCGCCAAGAAATGGCGGAGAGACTACTGTTTGACCTGACTAGCCGGGTCACCAACTTTCACTTGGGACCAGTTCTCACATCTATTTCTCGAGAAGTTCCTTCCCGTTACTCAAAGAGAGGAGTATCGCAGGCAGTTCGAGCATCTTCAGTAGGGTTCTACGACTGTCACTCAGTACGGGACGAGGTTTATTTATTTGGTTCATCATGCTCTTCTTATACTTCCTACTGAGAGAAAGGGTGAGGCGGTCTATTGAGGGACTCACTCAGCCTATTATTGCAGATGGCTAAGAAGTCAGGAAGCGAGATTTTATTTTAAGATACGGCCAATGTGGCCAGCGAGTCGAGATGGTTTTAGCTCAGGGAGTGGTCAAGGGTCGGATAAGAAGCCTCGTCATTATGGTAGGTTCAATGGTGCCTCATTTGGAGGCCGAGATTCTTTTGGTAGGGGCCATCCTCCCAGGTTGTTTCATGCAGCACTTCAAGCTTCTCACGGTGCTCCACATGGTCGTGGCCTTTATATACAGTATTCTGATCAGCTACCCTAAAATGTATCACCAACTCCTATTAGTGCACCTCCACTCCAGAGTTTTCGGGGTGGTTATTCAGGCCATCAAGGTCAGCATTCTCATCAGCCGAGGTCTTGTTATACTTATGGCGATTCGAGGCATATTGCTAGATTTTGCCCTTGAGCATCGAGCAGTTCTCAGCACCTGGGTTCTAATGCTTGATTCCAGCACTGCCTTCTTAGCTAGAAAGAGGTAGGGGTCTAGCCAGAGGTAGGAGTCAGCCAGCTAAAGGTGGAGGTCAGGCGGCTAGAGTTGGAGGCCATCCAATAGGACGTCGTCCAGGGATGTAGTTCAGAGTGGTGGGGTCCATTCCCGATGTTATGCTATTCTAGCCAGGCATGAAGCTAAGTCCTCTGATGCAGTTATCACATGGACGGTTTCAATTTTCAGTAGGTATGCCTCGGTTTTATTTGATCTATGGTCTACGTACTCCTATGTGTCATCTTATTTTGCTCCATATTTGGTTATGCCCCATGATTCTTTGAGTGCTCTTGTATGTGTGTCCATACTAGTAGGGGATTCTATTGTTGTAGATCGTGTCTATCGCTCTTGTGTGGTTATTATTGGGGGTCTTGTCACTTGTTGGATCTCCTACGTCTCGACATGGTTGACTTTGATGTTATATTGGGGAAGGATTGGTTGTTCCCTTATCATGCTATATTAGACTATCATGTAAAGACCGTGATCTTAGCTTTGCCGGGGTTTCCTTGATTGGAGTGGAGATGGACTCCTAGTCATTATATCAGTAGGGTTATTTCTTATATGAAGGCGGCGTGTGGTCGAGAATGAGTGTTTGGCTTATTTGGTATACGCTCGTGATTCTAGTGCTGAGGTTCCTTCTATGGATTATGTGCCAATTGTTCGGGAGTTTCCAGAGGTATTTCCTGCAGACCTGGGAGGGATGCCATCCAACAGGGATATTGGCTTTTGTATTGATTTGGCTCCGGGCACTTACCCCATTTTTATTCTGCCATATCATATGGCCTCACCGGAGTTGAAAGAATTGAAAGAATAGCTACAAGACTTGCTTTATAAGTGGGGTTGTAACGACCCGGCCCGTCGTTACGGGAATTACCACCCCGTTACCTTGCATTTACATATATTATGCTTTTAAAACAGTATTAGAGTATATCGGGTGAGTTATGAGTGATTTGGATTGAAAATGAAACAAATAGCATGTTTGAAGAAAGCTTGAATATGAAAAGTCAACCAAGAGTTGACTATTGAGTTAGAGTGCTCGGAACCGGATTCCGATGATTCGACTAGTTCCGGGGGATCATTTATGACTTAGGAGAACAATCGGAATTGAATTCGGAGGTCCGGTGTAGTTTTAAGCTTGAATTGGCGAATGTTGAATTTTGGCGAAAACCGGATGGTAGGTGATATTTTGATCCGGGGGTCGGAATGGAATTCCGACAATTCCTGTAGCTTCGTTATGTGATTTTGGATATGTCTGCAAATTTTCAGGTCATTCGGACATCGTTTGATCGGGTTTTGGGTTGAATGTTAGTTTTGAAAGTTTTTAAGAAACGTAGGCTTGAATCCGTGGTTAATTGATGATTTTGATGTTTAGGATGGTGTTTTTATGATTGGAACAAGTTCGAATAAGGAATTAGGATGTGTTGGTGTGTTTGAACGAGGTCCCGGGGGCCTCGGGGTGTTTTCGGATGGTTAATCGGGAGCAAAATATGGAAAATTGCAGAAAATGGTGCTGCCTCTGTTGTTTCCGCTCCTGCGGAATTTTGGGCGCAGGAGCGGGTGCGCGGAAGCGGAAATGAGCCGCAGAAGCGGCGACCGCAGAAGCGGAAACGCAGGTGCGGAAGGAAAGACCGCAGAAGCGGTCTGGGCTCGTTAGGGGAGAATCCGCAGAAGCGGAAGACTTGTCGCCTAAGCGAGTCCGCGTGAGCGGACTCTGATGCGCAGAAGCGGTAAGTCTCGCAGGAGCGGAAGGGGGTTTCGCAGGAGCGGTCTCGCAGGAGCGAGACCTGGGCCACAAAAGCGAAGCTGGGCGGCTAGGAGTATTTCCGCAGAAGCGACCATTTGGTCGGTCTCGGCTTAAGGGCGACTTTGGGCGATTTTGAGGGAGAAATCAAGGGAAATCATCAGGTAATCAACTATGAACTCATATTATGATTAGTATTGATAATATCATGCAATTATATCATGAAAATGGAAGAATTGGGGTGATTCATGGAAGATTTAACCCTAGGTTTGAACTTTAGAAAATCAAGGTTTTGAATGAGCAAATGGAGTCCGATTTTGGTAAAATTAATATGCTTAGACTCGTATTGAGATGAGGGTTCCGAATATGTGACTTTCGTAAATTTTCGAGAATCGTACCGAAAGTCGGGTTTTACCAACTTGGTATAATGTTGGGAATTTCATATGAATTGAAGTGGGTTATGATTCTTTGACCCGTAATTGATATAATTATTGTTATTTGACTAGATTCTACACACGAGGCATCGAAATTCAAAGGAAAAGGCATCGCGGACGATTCGACGACCGGTTAGAGGTGAGTAGTTTGTGTATATTGTAGCCTGAGGGTTCGAAACCCCGGCTTAGCACATTGTGACGCTAATAGGGCGTGGCTCGCACACCGTGGCAGGTGCGGGATTGATTGTGATTGGGGATTGAGACTTGGTCCATCCCAGGAAATGAATAATATGTGTTAGTGTTGGAAATACACTGTATTTGCTATATTTGTGGGCTGTAAGCCTTGTTTGGGGCCTTGTGCCGATCTGTAGCGTCCTTAGAGGACAATATTTATGTGATAGCTAAAGATTGCTTAAATCACCGATCTCAGTCCTGGAAATTGTAATCACACTTTTGAAATGCTAAGTCACTGGCTTTTACAAACTTAATAAAGTGAAAGTATTTTTCATAAATTATGAATTGAGAACTGGAAATAAGGAAAATGAATTGTTTTGTGACTTAATTGCTTATTGTGGACTGAGTATGGGATCGGGCTGCACGCCGCAGTGGTTGATATGAGGATCGGGCCGCACGCCGCAGCAGTATTGCGCTTGGGCTGTAGGAGCCCCTCCGGAGTCTGTACACACCCCCAGTGAGCGTCGTCGACGTTAAATTGGATCGGGCTATACGCCGTAGCGGTTATGTGCATTGTATTGCATCTGTATTTGTTTAATTACTCTATGGTAGCTGTATTGTATTATTGTTGCTAGTTCGTAGGAGATTCGGACCGTAGTGTAGCTTCATATTGTGGTATTTTGTGGATTTCTTACTGTCAGCTACATATATATATTTGTTACTCACTGAGTACTTAGTACTCACCCCTACTCCCTGCACCTTTTGTGTGCAGACTCAGGTACACAGGAGCAGTAGACGGACATCTCCACCGTTTACATTGTCACAGCGAGTTGCTGAGGTAGCTGCCGACGTTCGCAGAACCTAGCTCCTCCTCCTCTTTTCAGTTGTTATTGTACACTCATACTTGAGTATTTCTATACGTTATTCTCTATTTCTGTTGGGTTTTGATAGAGGCTCTAGACTTGTGACTCCGGATCTTTGGGAGTGTCAGTATTTTGTTCAGTATTATTATTATTGGAGTTCTTAAACTCATATATTCTTCTTGGGTTGTCCATTTGGGGACTGGTATTTTGTGATAATTAAATTGTTGGTCTGGCTGGCCTAGCTTGATTGTTAGGCGCCATCACGACCGGATTTTGGGTCGTGACAAGTTGGTATCAAAGCTCTAGGTTATTAGGACTCGCGAGTCATGAGCCGGTTTAGTAGGCTTTCGCAGATCGGTACGTAGACGTCCGTATCTATCTTCGAAGGGCTACAGAAACTTTAGGAAAACCTCATTTTCTTGAATTCATATCGTGCGATTTGTGTTATCATGAAATTAAATCTTTCCATATTCCTATTCTCTCGCGTATGGCGAGAACACGAGCTAATCGGACGTGGCGGACGACCACCATTGGCACCCGCAGGCCGTGGTCGTGGCAGGTAGGGCACCAGCGACTCGCCGACCCACCTGCTGACCGTACTCAGACCGTATTCCAGCCGGCGAACGCTCCGACAGCTCAGGTTCAGGAGCACCGGCAGTGCCTATCGTGATACCGGGTCTTCGGGAGACCTTGGCTCGTATATTATCGCGCGCACGTGATTGGCACGGTGAGTCGTCGCCATCGCCGCAGCATCATCTTCACAGCGAGGGGAGGGAATCGTACCCCCGTGGCTCACACACCCGAGCTAGTTCAGCCCGCTCGCACCCGTTGCACCGCCTCCAGAGTATATGGTTCAGGGTATGCCCGACGACGAGCAGCGTCGTTTGGAGAGATTCGAGAGGCTACAGCCTCCGACATTTAGTGGAGCCGAGGGCGAGGATGCCTGGGTTTTCTTGACAGATGTCAGCGCATGCTGCGCACCGCGGGTATTCTAGAGTCCAGCCGGTGTTTCATTCACTACATTCCGGTTCACAGGTGCATTTCAGCGGCGGGAGGATTTTGAGAGGCGTAGGCCCGCCGGGGCGCTGCCCTCACTCACTTGGCAGCTCCACGGTATTTTTGGAGAAGACGTGCCTCGCCCCGCAGCAGAGAGAGCCGCGACGGCCGCTCGAGTGGTTGAAACAGTGAGAGATGACAGCAATCAGTATGAGACGAGATTCACACAACCGGCCCGTCATGCCACGTGGATGGTTCCCACCGACAGCGAGAGGATCCGGAGATTTATCGATGGTCTTATTTATCCCATCCGCATATCGATGACCCGGGAGAGAGTTTCTACAGTTACCTTTGAGGAGGCGGTTGATGCCGCCCGTCACATCGAGACGCATCGCCGCAGAGAGCGAGAGGACAGAGAGGCTAAGAGGCCTCGCGGCACTGGCAGCTACACTGGTGCTCCGTCTAGGGGCCAACCTCGCATAGTCAGAGGTCGCTCATTCGGATCTCACCGTCCGGACGCGCAGTCCAGCCGGGGTTTCATCCGATCGTGGTCGCCGGCGGCCAGCAGGTTATCGTGGTCGCGGCAGGCCGCCGCAGTCAGCCACCGCACCGAGTGCTCTTCCGCCTCGCAGCTCGCTCCCGTTTCCTCAAAGACAGATTCACCCGTAGCAGTAGGGTCCTCGGCAGCCCCTTCTCCCATCTTCAGTGCCGTTGTTTCGAGTGCGGTGATTTGGGCCATATCGGGAGAGAAAGTGTCCTCGCTGGCTTCGTAAGAGGTCTCACCGGAGGGATCAGCCTTCGTCTTCCACTCCTCGTTTCTTCGGCCGCCAGCACGCTCGGCCAGGACCGGTGGCCGTGCATCTAGCAGGTCGCCCCGCAGGCGAGGATCGCACCGGTGGAGGCCCGTGCTCGTTTCTATGCTCTTCCGGGACAGAAGGATGCTAGTGCCTCGTACGCGGTCATTTCGGTATTATCTCGACCGCCACAGTGATGCTTCCGTCTTATTTGATCCCGGATCCACCTATTCTTATGTTTCTACTTACTTTGCACATCATTTGGGTATGACCCGTGGTATTCTTGCTTTGCCCGTACATGTGTCTACCCCAGTGGGGGATACTGTTGTTGTGGATCAGGTATATCGATCCTGTATTATTACTATTGGGGGTCCGGAGACCCGAGTTGATTTATTACTACCGGGCATGGTAGATTTCGATGTAATTCTAGGCATGGATTGGTTATCTCCTTACCATGCGATTCTGGACTGTCATGCCAAGACAGTCACACTAGCTATTCCAGGTAATCCGAGGATCGAGTGGCGTGGCTTGACTGATTATGTGTCCGACAAGGTGATTTCTTATATAAAGGCTCAGCGAATGATTGGCAAGGGTTGTTTGTCTTATTTGGCCTTCATTAGAAATGTTGAGGCTGAGACACCCAGTCTTGATTCGGTTCCCATTGTGAGGGAGTTTCCGGATGTATTTCCAGCAGACCTGCCAGGCATGCCGCCTGATAGAGATATTGATTTTGGTATTGATTTGGTGCCGGGCACTCAGCCCATTTCTATTCCTCCTTATCGTATGGCACCAGCAGAGTTAAAAGAATTGAAGGAACAACTTCAGGAACTCTTAGATAAGGGTTTCATTCGTCCAAGTGTGTCACCTTGGGGTGCACCGGTGTTGTTCGTAAAGAAGAAAGATGGCACAATGAGAATGTGCATTGATTACAGGCAGCTGAACAAGGTAACAGTGAAGAATAAGTACCCATTACCTCGTATCGAGGACCTATTTGATCAGCTACAGTGAGCTAGTGTATTTTCTAAGATTGATCTTCGATCGGGCTATCATCAGTTGAAGATCAGGGACTCGGATATTATGAAGACAGCGTTCAGGACGCGATATGGGCACTATGAGTTCCTGGTGATGTCTTTCGGGCTAACTAATGCCCCAGCAGCATTCATGCACTTGATGAACAGTGTATTTCGGCCGTACCTTGATTCTTTTGTGATTGTGTTTATTGATGATATCCTGGTATATTCACGCAGCCAGGAGGAGCATGCACAGCATTTGAGAGTGGCATTGCAGAGGTTGAGAGAAGAGAAGCTTTATGCGAAATTCTCTAAGTGTGAGTTCTGGCTTGATACTGTGGGTTTTCTCTGGGACATATAGTGTCCAGTGATGGTATTAGGGTTGATCCTCGGAAGGTCGAGGCAGTGCATTGGCCCAGACCTTCCTCACCTACAGAGATTCGTAGTTTTCTCGGTTTGGCGTGTTATTATCGTCGGTTTGTTCAGATTTCTCATCTATTGCTTCACCATCGACTAAGTTGACACGAAGAATGCTCCATTTGTGCGGTCCGATGAATGTGAAGAGAGCTTTCGGAAGCTCAAGACAGGTTTTGACCACGGCTCCGAAGACTTGTGTTACCCTCGGCCTCAGGGGTTCATATACCGTATATCGTGATGCTTCCGCAGTTGGACTCGGTCGTGTGTCGATGCAGTGAGGGTAGAGTTATTGCGTATGCTTCTCGTCGGCCAAAGCCCCACGAGAAGAACTACCCCGTTCATGATTTGGAGTTAGTCGCTATTGTTCATGCCTTGAAGATTTGGAGGCATTATCTATATGGTGTATCTTGTGATGTATATACGGACCACCGCAGCCTTCAGCATTTGTTTAAGCAAAAAGATCTAAATTTGAGGCAACGGAGATGGCTTGAATTGCTTAAAGACTATGATATTACTATCTTGTATCATCCCGGGAAAGCCAATGTAGTGGCTGATGCATTGAGCCGGAAGGCTATTAGTATGGGCAGTTTGGCGTATATTCCAGTTGGGGAGAGACCCCTAGCAGTTGATGTTCAGGCGTTAGCTAATCAGATGGTAAGGCTGGATATTTCTGAGCCCAGTCGGGTGATGGCTTATGTAGTAGCTTGTTCTTCTCTATATGATCGTATTCGAGAGCGTCGGTATGATGATCCACACTTGCTTGTCCTTAAGGACAGAGTTCAGCATGATGATGCTAGAGATGTCACTATTGATAGTGAGGGTGTATTGCGGATGCAGGGCCGGATATGTGTGCCCAATGTTGATGGCCTTCGTGAGTTGATATTGGAAGAAGCCCATAGCTCGCGGTATTCTATTCATCCAGGAGCCGCGAAGATGTATCAGGATTTGAAGCAGCATTACTGGTGGAGAAAGATGAAGAAAGATATTGTGAGCCATGTGGCTCGGTGTCTAAACTGTCAGCAGGTCAAGTATGAGCATCAGAGACCTGGTGGTGTATTCCAGCGTATTGATATTCCTGAGTGGAAGTGGGAAAGGATTTCTATGGACTTTGTTAGTGGACTCCTTCGGACAGCGAGGAAGTTTGATTCAGTCTGGGTGGTGGTGGATAGGTTGACCAAGTCAGCTCACTTCATCCCTGTGTGTACTACTTATTCCTCAGAGCGGTTGGCAGAGATATTCATCCGTGAGATAGTGAGATTGCATGGAGTTCCCATTTCTATTATATCAGACAGAGGTACCCAGTTCACATCTCAGTTCTGGAGGACATTTCAGCGAGAGTTGGGTTCACAGTGTAGAGCTGAGCACAGCATTTCATCCACGTACGGATGGGCGTCTGAGCGTACTATTCGTATATTGGAGGACATGTTGCGTGCTTGTGTCATTGATTTTGGTGGTTCATGGGCTGATTATTTGCCTTTGGCGGAGTTTGCTTACAATAATAGCTATCGGTCCAGCAGCATTCAGATGGCACCGTACGAAGCTTTATATGGAAGGCGGTGTTGGTCTCCAGTCGGTTGGTTTGAGCCCGGCGAGGCTAGGTTGTTAGGGACAGAGTTAGTCCAAGATGCCTTAGATAAGGTGAAGGTGATTCAGAAGAGACTTCGCACAGCTCAGTCGGTCGGAAGAGTTATGCAGACCGGAAGGTCCGAGATGTGTCCTATTCAGAGGGTGAGAAGGCGTCGTTGAAAGTTTCGCCCACGAAGGTGTTACGAGGTTTGGAAAGAAAGGAAATTGAGCCCAAGGTTTATCGGACCTTTCGAGGTGCTTAGGAAAGTTGGGGAGTGGCTTATATGCTTGCTTTGCCACCCAGTTTGTGTCGGGAGTTCACCCGGTGTTCCATGTATCTATGCTCCTGAAGTATGTCGGAGACCCGTCTCATGTGTTGGACTTCAGCACGATACAGCTAGATGAGGATTTGACTTATGACGTGGAACCAGTAGCCATTTTGGGTCGACAGGTTCGTAAGCTGAGATCTAAGGATATAGCTTCAGTGAAAGTGCAGTGGAGAGGTCGTCCCGTGGATGTATATCGTGTGTATCAGCACCGTTTAGCTCTTAGCTTGATATGATGAATTTGGGTGGCTTCTAGTATAACTCTGAGTCCGCTCGAGGACGAGCCGTTTGTTTAAGTTGGGGAGAATGTAACGACCCGGCCCGTCGTTACGGGAATTTCCACCCCGTTACCTTGCATTTACATATATTATGCTTTTAAAACAGTATTAGAGTATATCGGGTGAGTTATGAGTGATTTGGATTGAAAATGAAACAAATAGCATGTTTGAAGAAAGCTTGAATATGAAAAGTCAACCAAGAGTTGACTATTGAGTTAGAGTGCTCGAAACCGGATTCTGATGATTCGACTAGTTCCGGGGGATCAATTATGACTTAGGAGAACAATCGGAATTGAATTCGGAGGTCCGGTGTAGTTTTAAGCTTGAATTGGCGAATGTTGAATTTTGGCGAAAACCGGATGGTAGGTGATATTTTGATCCGGGGGTCGGAATGGAATTCCGACAATTCCTGTAGCTTCGTTATGTGATTTTGGATATGTCTGCAAATTTTCAGGTCATTCGGACATCGTTTGATCGGGTTTTGGGTTGAATGTTAGTTTTGAAAGTTTTTAAGAAACGTAGGCTTGAATCCGTGGTTAATTGATGATTTTGATGTTTAGGATGGTGTTTTTATGATTGGAACAAGTTCGAATAAGGAATTAGGATGTGTTGGTGTGTTTGAATGAGGTCCCGGGGCCTCGGGGTGTTTTCGGATGGTTAATCGGGAGAAAAACATGGAAATTGCAGGTTTGAGGAGTCCTGTCTCTGTTGTTTCCGCTCCTGCGGAATTATGGGCGCAGGAGCGGGTGCGCTGAAGCGGACCAGGAGCGCAGAAGCGCTGGGCACCGCAGAAGCGGAGCATTTTCCGCTGAAGCGGAATCGCGGGAGCGGGCAGGGAGCCGCAGAAGCGGCCATCGCAGAAGCGGAAGGGAAGCCGCTTAGGCGAGTCCGCAGAGGCGGACGCCTAGTCGCAGAAGCGGAAATATCCGCATGAGCGATCGAATCTCCGCAGAAGCGGACGCGTAGGAGCGGAAATTCCTCCGCAGAAGCGAAAATCTCGCTGTAAGTTAAGTGTATCAGAAGTTAGAAAATTTCAGAAACATTTTAACATTTGGGGGTCTCGGCTTAAGGGCGACTTTGGGCGATTTTGAGGAAGAAATCAAGGGAAATCATCAGGTAATCAACTATGAACTCATATTATGATTAGTATTGATAATATCATGCAATTATATCATGAAAATGGAAGAATTGGGGTGATTCATGGAAGATTTAACCCTAGGTTTGAACTTTAGAAAATCAAGGTTTTGAATGAGCAAATGGAGTCCGATTTTGGTAAAATTAATATGCTTAGACTCGTATTGAGATGAGGGTTCCGAATATGTGACTTTCGTAAATTTTCGAGAATCGTACCGAAAGTCGGGTTTTACCAACTTGGTATAATGTTGGGAATTTCATATGAATTGAAGTGGGTTATGATTCTTTGACCCGTAATTGATATAATTATTGTTATTTGACTAGATTCTACACACGAGGCATCGAAATTCAAAGGAAAAGGCATCGCGGACGATTCGACGACCGGTTAGAGGTGAGTAGTTTGTGTATATTGTAGCCTGAGGGTTCGAAACCCCGGCTTAGCACATTGTGACGCTAATAGGGCGTGGCTCGCACACCGTGGCAGGTGCGGGATTGATCGTGATTGGGGATTGAGACTTGGTCCATCCCAGGAATGAATAATATGTTGTTAGTGTTGGAAATACACTGTATTTGCTATATTTGTGGGCTGTAAGCCTTGTTTGGGGCCTTGTGCCGATCTGTAGCGTCCTTAGAGGACAATATTTATGTGATAGCTAAAGATTGCTGAAATCACTGATCTCAGTCCTGGAAAGTGAAAACACTTTTGAAATGATAAGTCACCGGCTTTTACAAACTTAATAAAGTTAAAGTATTTTTCATGAATTATGAATTGAGAACTGGAAATAAGGAAAATGAATTGTTTTGTGACTTAATTGCTTATTGTGGACTGAGTATGGGATCGGGCTGCACGCCGCAGTAGTTGATGTGAGGATCGGGCTGCACGCCGCAGCAGTATTGCGCTTGGGCTGTAGGAGCCCCTCCGGAGTCTGTACACACCCCCAGTGAGCGCCGTCGACGTTAAATGGGATCGGGCTACACGCCGTAGCAGTTATGTGCATTGCATTGCATCTGTATTTGTTGAATTACTCTGTGGTAGCTGTATGGAATTATTGTTGCTAGTTCGTAGGAGATTCGGACTGTAGTGTAGCTTCATTTTGTGGTATTTTGTGGATTTCTTACTGTCAGCTACATGTATATATTTGTTACTCACCGAGTACTTAGTACTCACCCCTACTCCCTGCACCTTTTGTGTGCAGACTCAGGTACACAGGAGCAGTAGACGGACATCTCCAGCGCTTACATTGTCACATCGAGTTGCTGAGGTAGCTGCCAACGTTCGCAGAGCCTAGCTTCTCCTCTCATTCCAGTTGTTATTTTATATTTTGTATTCGGACTTGAGTACTTCTATATCGTACTCTCTATTTCCTGTTGGGTTTTGATAGAGGCTCTAGACTTGTGACTCCGGATCTTTGGGAGTGTCAGTATTTTGTTCAGTATTATTATTATTGGAGTTCTTAAACTCATATATTTCTTCTTGGGTTGTCCATTTGGGGACTGGTATTTTGTGATAATTAAATTGTTGGTCTGGCCGGCCTAGCTTGATTGTTAGGCGCCATCACGACCGGATTTGGGTCGTGACATAATTATAGGAGGAAAGAAGAAGGATGGATCAATGAGGATGTGTATAGATTATCAACAGTTGAACAAACTCACCCTTAAGAACAAGTATATATTGCTGAGGATTAATGTTTTATTTGATCATCTTTAGGGTGCCAAAGTATTTTCGAAGATTAATTTGAGATTTGGCTACCATTAGTTGAGGATTATGGCATCCAATGTCCCTAAGAGAGCTTTTCACACTTGGTACGGGCATTATGAGTTTCTAGTAATGTAATTTGGGTTGACAAATTCCCTAGTAGCATTCATGGATTTGATGAACTGGGAGTTCAAGCCCTATCTGGATTCCTTCGTGATTGTTATCATTGATTATATTTTGATCTACTTCCGTAACTGAGAGGAGCACGAGCAACATCATTTTATTGTTCTTCAAACTTCGAGAGATAACCAGTTATATGCTAAGTTTTTTATGTGAGTTTTGGTTGAGTTCAGTGGCCTTCTTGGGTCATGTTGTATCAGTAGAGGGTATTCAAATGAATTCTAAGAAGATTGAGGCAATCAAGGACTGGCCTAGACCCACATCAGTTACAAAGATCCGGAGTTTCTTGGGTTTGGCGGGTTATACTGTCGGTTTGTTGAGGGGTTTTCATCTATAGCAGCCCCGATGACTAGGTTGACCCAGAAGGGTGCCCCGTTCAAGTTGTCAAACGAGTGTGAGGAGAACTTTCAGAAGCTCAAAACATCTTTAACTTTGGCACCGGATTGGTGTTGCCCATATTTCAAGGTTATACATAGTATATTGTGATGCAACTCGTATAAGACTTGGTGAGGTGTTGAAACAGAATGGAAAGGTTATTTCATATGCTTTGCGGTAGTTGAAGATTCACGAGAAGAATTATCTAGTTCATAATTTGGAGCTAGCAACCATTATTCATGCGTTGAAGATTTAGAGGCATTATTTATATATCGTGTTGTGTGATGTGTTCACAGATCATAAGAGCTTAGAGTATTGTTCAAGCAGAAGGAGCTCAATTTGAGGCAGATGATGTGGTTAGAGCTATTGAAAGACTGTGACTTCACCATCTTATAACATCTTGGGAAGGCCAATGTATTAGTCGATGCTTTGAGTAGGAAGTCAGCTAATATAGGCAGACTTGCGTATATTCCGGTCCGGGAGAGACCGCTTGCTTTGGATGTTCAGGATTTGGCCAATCAGTTCGTGAGGTTAGATATTTCTGACCCTAGCTGTGTTTTAGCTTGTACAGTCGCTCGGTCTTTATTATTTGAGTGTATCAAAGATCAATAGTATGATGAACCTCATTTTCTTGTCCTTAGGGACACAACGCGGCACAAAGATACCAAATAGGTTACCGTTAAAGATCATGGAGTTTTGAGGATGCATGGTCGAGTTTGTGTGCCTAATGTGGATTGACTTCATGAGTTAATTCTAGAGGAGGCCCATAGTTTCCGATATTTTATCCATTCGCGCGCTGCCACGATTTATCAGGACTTGCGATAGCATTATTGGTAGAGGAGGATGGAGAAAGATATTGTCATATATGTAGCGCGGTGTCTGAATTATTAACGGGTAAAGTACAAGCATCAGAGACTTGGTGGTTTGCTTTAGAAGATTGAGATTCCTGAGTGGAAATGGAAGCGTATCACTATGGATTTCGTTGTTTGACTCCCACAAACTTAGAGGAAGTTTGATGCAGTATGGGTCATTGTAGATAGGCTGACTAAGTCAGCCATTTCATTTATGTGGTAGTTTTCTATTCTTCGGAGCGGTTGACTGAGATCTATATCTGGGAGATCGTTCGTATCCATGGTGTACCCGTGTCTATCATCTTTTATCGAGGTACGCAATTTACCTCACATTTCTGGAGGGAATCAACCTACCAATCATAGCTATTGAATTCACAGAAATTCACGTATTCAATTTTGAGAGATATTCGAGTAACATATTGGGTGTTTATTAACTAAATATTACGTAATGAAAATTCAGTAATTAATAACTAACTATAAACGATTTGTAAGCAAGAATGGGAAAGATCTAAGGTTCTAATTTCCCCTGTTGTTGGAATTCTTTCCTTTACGTTTGCTATAAATTTGAATAAGTCTTCTCTATCAATCATGAGTACTCTGACTGTCGTAACTCTCTCCTCTACAATAATATACTAGACATATTCTCTCGAATTATGCTCGCTAGCCTTAAGTACAACTCACTTAGATCACACACAATGTTTCATTATCCCTAGTCACACCTTTAAACCCTTCTTATTGATCCCTCATGTACGTTAGGAGTGATGATATTCAACAACTACCTAAATATGCACTCTCTTCCGAGTAATGCACACTAAATAGGAACATCTAATTGAGGGCCCTTCAATCAACAATAATAAGCATATAGTTGAACAAATAGAGATAATACTATGGAAAATCTATATTAACATAACGAGAAAATTATCCTTCAACCGGTTTCATCAAAACCCTAGATTATGAGTTTAGCTACTCATACTCATAGAACAAATATCCAATGTCATTTTCATAATTATTACAGAATAAGGATAAAGAGATGTAGAAGTCAATGTTTCCAACTCTCAAGTAGTGTTCCATGATCTATTCTTGCCCCCCGATTGCAAAAGTCCTTCAAAATGGCATTTTTGGGTCTAGTTATATATTTGGGACAAGCCCTAAACGTGTAGGTCAACTTCTAGTCAAGACGGAAAATAATTGAAACCTACAAGCTGACCTTGCCTGGATAAAGCTTGGTCGAGCTAGCTTTTGCCCAGCTTTTTCTTTTTATTATTTTCGAGCGCACTTTCGACGTTTAAGCATCCCTTTAGCCTTACTTTTATTTCCAATGCACCTACACATAAAATAGACTCAATTACGCGCAAATAAAGTGTAACTTAACATTAAATCATGTAAAACACAAAGCATATAATGTGGAGAACCGTGAATTATAGCCACGCGGCAATACCCCACACTTACACTTTTGCTCGTTCTCCTTCTCGCATCACACACGAGGCCTGAAAGCCTCCTCACATCACAATCGAGGTCTGAAAGCCTCCTCATATCACACTCGTGAGCTAAAAGCCTCCTCACATCACACTCGATGCCTGAAAGCTCCTTACATCACACTCGAGGCCTGAAAGCCTCCTCACATATGGCCCTCGGCCTTACTCAGTCCGGAAATCATCATAAGCCCCTACGGGCATTTGTAAAATAGTGGTTCTCAGCCCAAAATATAATTTAGAACTATCATCTAAGTTTCAAACCTGTATAAAAGTGGCTGAGTTTGTAAAACCATATATATCAGCAGGACTGAGTTTAAATATAAGTCAAAATAGTGAGGAAATAGTGATAAAAATCTCTGAAGGGTTCAACTAATTGGCACGAAGCTCGAATATGGAAATTAGCCCAAATCATGATGATAAAAAATCAATCTCAGTCAAATATACAGTAAAATCGTCAATCGGGACGGACCAAGTCACAATCCCCAATGGTGTTCTACCCCACGCTCGCTAGCCGGCGTGCAAGTCACCTCAATATAGCACTATAATGTGTAATCTAGGGTTACTAACCCACAAGACATCATTTAACATCATTACTCATCTCGAACCGGATATTTCTTTAACCCGCGATGCCTTTGCCCGTTGAATCGACCTCCAAATGCCTCGAATCTAGCCATATCGATTAGATTTAGTTAATAAAAATTATAGAAATTTATTCCATATGAAATTTTATATTTTCCATCAAAAAAAATTACACTCGAAATTCGCCGTGTGGTCCACATCTCGGAACCCGGAAAAAGTTACGAAATATGAAACTCTATCCAACCACGAGTACAACCATACAAATTTTTCCAAAATCCGAAAACAATTCGGCCTCCAAATCTAGAATTTTTGTTTTTGAAAATTTTACAAATTTTCTTCAATTTCTTCCATTTGATTCACTAATACTTGATTAAAACAGTCATGGAATCATTAAATATAATCACTTTTGGATATAGAATACTTAGCCCAATCCATATGATGAAAATTGTTTCATTCCGAGCTCCATAGCTCAAAAAATGAGAAAAATCTCGGACTGCTCTGAAATATACACTGTCCATAAATTTCGCTTCTACAGTACAGTTCACCGCAGAAGCGGAATCATTGTTCTTCGCAGAAGCAGACTGTTCACCGTAAAAGCCAAATTACTGTTCATCGCAGATGCGGTATTGTTCATCGCATCTGCAAAAATACCAGCAAGTGCCCAGAAAATTGCAACAACTTTTTATTTCACTAAAAATGCTCTAACTCCATCATACGAACTTGGAATTCGACGATTCTTATTTCAATGAGTCACAAATAATAATACAAACCTATTCCTTCTATTGAAACACAATTTAGAGCTCATTTCTTAGTGAAATATTCGTTTCGCCTGTTAAATAATTTGTTTCGCATAAAAAACTCAATCGCGACTTGATGAAATTAGACCAAACTTTTCAGATCACTCCTATAATTCATTATTAAAATTTTGAAAGCATTGAAATTAAATTTCGATCTCTATAACTAACAAATGAACCTTTGGATCATCACATGCTTATGCTCAAAACGACAAAAATCTTCCAAAAGCTCCTCCAAAACTTATCCTAGCCTCATCGTACCCCGACCAAACATGCCAACATAATTCATAACATCATTCAAACTTGTTCCAATCATCAAAATACCTCAAACAATATCAAATTACCCAAAACTCATCAAATTCAAGCCTAAGTTTCTAAAAACTTCCGAAATACACTTTCGATCAAAAACCCGACCAAACGATGTTCGAATGACCTAAAATATTGCACACACATCCCAAATGACACAATTAAGCTATAGCAACTCTCGGAATTTTATTCCGACTCTCGGATCAAAATCTCACCTATCAACCGGTAACCGCCAAAATACTAACTTCGCCAATTCAAGCCTAATTCTACACCAGAACTCCAAACTTACTTCTGGTCACACTCCTAAGTCACAAATTACCTTCCGGAGCTAACCGAACCGTCGGAATTCATATATATCCGAGCCCTCTAACTGATAAGTCAATGTCCGATTGACTTTTTCAACTTAAGGCTTCTTAAAAGAGACTAAGTGTCTCATTTCTTATTAAACCACTTCAAATCAACTCGATTACACAAGGTACGGATAATGAAGCATCACGAAGCTAAAAATGGGGGAAACAGAGCGGTAACTATGAGACGATAGGCCGGGTCGTCACAATTTCGATAATCTAAAATTACATAGAATATATTATTATTTAGATATCATATTAATTTTTATGTTTAATTATTAAATTCAAACAATCTTAACAAACTATTGATAGTTACTAAGAAAATAAACTATTATGTGTTATTAAAAATAATTCACCCAAAAGAACACTTTAATAGTACGTGTATTAATAGCATGCCTGTGTGCTATTTTTATATGCTAGTTTTAACTAAAGTAGATTGATTGCAACAATTCTCCTTAACCGCTCAACCCACCCCCCCTCCCAAAAAAAAAAAAAAAAAACATAACAAGAAGCGTTAACTCGCATTTCAGAGCTGGTGATGAAATTGTACTGCTCCCTCCATTCATGGGCGAAGCCATGTATAGCAAAGGATAGTCAAGACCACCCTTTGCTAAAATATTACGATAAAGGTACTGTGTATATAAGTAAAATATTAATTTTAGATGTATAAAATCTATATTAAACACTATTTGTCCGAAGTTTTTGTCTACTTCTTTTAAGTTTGAACACCCTTAAAAATATTTCTGGCTTTGTCACTGCCTCCATTCTATGGTATCACCATAATTGAGTAAAATTAAAGTTAGCTGATTAATTTGACCTGTTGAATATAGTATGAGCCTTGAAAGTAAATGATATAGAAATGCTTAAAAGTTTACATTTGATATGTACTTTAGTGAATTTGATTCTTAAAATTTCTAAATTTGATTAGCATACTATTATCCATAAAATAGATTATGAAGGCTGAGGTTGACAAAAACTGAACCAGCTACCTACCAATTTATCTCTAGTAATAGCCAGGGGCGGAATTAGGGGAAGGGTATTCACCCGAATCTCCTTTGCCGAAAAATTATAATGTATATAATGCAAATTTATTTTTTATCTCTATATATTATATTTTGAATCCTCTTGACACAACCCAAAAGTATAGCTTAGTGGTCAAGGGGATTCAAAACCTTTGTAAGTCATTTATTTTATTCCCACTAGCTACACCTTTCTAGTTTTTTTCTTTTTTGAACCCCTTGACGGTAATCCTGTATCCACCATGGGTAATAGGTCATATTTCAAAAAGGTGTTTTAGAGTAATGATAAAGTTGTTTCTGTGTGACGTATAAGTTATAAAAACAGTCACTAATACGTGCACATCATATTCATAAAGGTGTGGCTTTTTTCCGGACCCTACGTAAACAAGGGTACTTGTTTTCACTGCATTGCCCCATTAGGTGCTATTAAAAATTAATGTTGATCGGTCCCCAGTCACATTATACCCATTGAAACGTGTATAAATATGACTATTGGATAGGAAATTTCGTAGAACACCTGGCTCTATATATTATGTTATGTCCCTCTATATGTAACATATCAAGGTGCTAAGCTTTCCTCAGTTGATATTGTGTGTGTCTGTGTGTTACTTTCTACCACTATTTGTTGTTGTCGTGGCAATCTTGTTATCTCTTCTCATGTGTTGGATGACTATATTTGCAATGTCATATCCGAGGATCATCTCCAATTCTTTGATAGAGAGAGAAGGCGTAAACCTAGTTATCATCGTTATATGGACTAATAATACAATTCTTTCCTTTTAAAAAAAAGAGGATATTCATAATTAACTTTCAAAACCCACTCCTACATCTCAACTTTATTGATATTAATTAGTGCAATATTTTGAATAAATATCTTCGTCAAGGAAGGACGTCCACTTTACTAGCGTGTTTCAAGATAACATGCCTGCAATTTCATTTAATCTTTACTCAAATATTCTATATGAATTATACATATATTATATATTTGCGGCTTTTTAATTTAAATGGCTGGATAGTCAACTATTTAAGTTAATTCTTCTACAAATTTTACCATCCTAAACCAAACCTAAACATGTACAATATCTCTAAACTATTCAGGTTAAGCGGAGTTAACACACACACACAAAAAAAAGGAAAAAGAGAAGAATGAAATATCCTAGCTAGCCCAAAAGAATAAGAAGTTAATTAGAGTAAATACGCGGGAATTCCAAAATATCTCTTCGTGAGACAAATTGCTAATGGATTATGATACGTTTCTGATTTAAATGGTTAATTTACTTAGAGAATTATTCAAATAGTTCTTTCACAAGGAATTAATGTCTATCTAACATATCATATCAAACATGATAGTATCGCTTATACAATAGACACAGCTTTTTAGTTTCCCATCTCGTGTTGGATATGCATATTGAGGGCTTGAGGCTCAACTAAATCCGAATTCATGTGGATTGCCACTTTTTATTCATCCGAAAACTTCCATCATTTATGGTATTGACTTCTTCTATTTCCTTTTCTGATTGCTGAGTCACGTTCCTTTTTAGTTATTTTCCTTTTTAACAGAGTGGGATTGTGTTGCTTTGCTAAGAACCCAAACAATATATATATATATATATATATATATATATATATATATATATATATATATATATATATATATATATATATATATATATATATATATATATATATATATATATATCGATGAAAGATATAAAGACAGATTGAACCTACAAAAAAGTACATATTTATTATGGTAATTGTACATTTCATCAGGGAAATGGGGTCTGGAGAGTAAATTAATCTAGCACTAGAACAACTTGAAGCAATAAACTATATTCTGCAAAAGAACCACAAAAGGGAAAGATGACGATACTATACTTCTTTTCAGTTGAGTTCGAAATTGTGGCCTGCTTCAATGCATTTTACCTATTTCAGCTCTAATTGATCTCTAATTATATAAAAATTACTTAGGGTTTTGGTAAGCGTATAAGTTATTTTTGACTTATCTCTGTTAACAGGGGTTGATTCAGGATTTAATGTTTATGGGTTCCTGCAATGATCCCGAGTAAATTTTCAATAGTAATTGGGTTCACATTCAACTTTAATGAATTTTTCGAACACGTTTATACTATTTGGACAAAAGATATTGGGTTCACGTAAACCGGCAAGTCCAAAGCTGGATCTTATCCTGTCATGTGTATCTGATCAACTCCTAAAGTGCTTACTCCCTCTGTTCACTTTTACTTGGCATGTTTTGACTTTTCACGACACTTAAGAAATAATAAATAAAGTGCATAATTTACCATGATCATATTACTTGATGCATATTTTATTGGATTTGAGAAAATAATTTGAAATGAGAAATAAATATTGTAGGTATAACATAAAAAAATTTTGTCTTCTCTTGATATGCGTAAAGTTGTTGAGGAAAGAGGATTGCTATGATTCCACATCACTTTATAGTGCTAAGTCTAATTCTAGTTCAAGACCTAAAAGGAACTACAATGTTCAGTGTGACTTCTGCAAAATGAAAGATCATAGTAAGGAGAATTGCTACAAAATCATAGGCTATCCAACTAATTTAAGCCTAAGAGGAAAGGGGGAGCTAGTGCACACAATGTCATGGTACTTATTCTATGCCTTTTTATGCTGAAAATACTTCTCAGGGTAGTCCCTTGCAGTCATTGACTTCAAACTATAGTCATTATCAGCCTATGAATCAAGGTGATGGAAACTATCAGGGACAAGGAATTGCTAGTGCTGAAGTTCAGGGTAGTTCTTCTATTCCACAAGCCATCAATGATACAAACTCCCAATCCACAGCTCAGGGTGGTGCTTTTCCAGTCACCAAGGAACAATATGAGCAAATTATGCAGATTCTCAACAACAATCACAATAATACCTCTACTTCCACTTCTCACGCAAATGTAGCGGGTACTCATAATGCTCCATTGGCTTCATCACCTAGTCTGCAGGAATGGATCATTGATACTGGTGCCACAAACCATATGATTTCAGACATTAACATGCTCACAAAATCATCATTAACTGCTCCTAGAGAGCCATGACAGGTGCTACTACCTAATGGAGATTTTACTCAAGTCACACATATTGGAGACGGTAACATTTCTGACAACAATGTTATTAAAGAAGTTTTCTATGTGCTTCAGTTCAAATTCAACCTGTTGTTTGTTTTAAAGGTGACAAGAGACCTAAAATGCTTTGCCTCCTTTTATCCTAATTTCTGTGTATTCCAGGATCTCTTCAGTGGCAGGGTGAGGGAGATTGGTAGAGAGAGATGACATGTATTTTCTGCAGAAACATGGTTCCAAGAGACTCACTACAATTTCACTGGCTACAGCTGAAGCTAAAACACACAGGAGGAACTCCACTATAGATGTTAGCTTGTGGCGCAAGGGATTAGGTCATGTGTCTAGCTTAGTTTTTTAATAAATTGTTCCCTGCAAAATTAATAACTATTATTGATATCCTTAATAAATGCATTGTGTGTCCATGTGCTAAGCAGACCAGGCTACCCTTTCCTAATAGTTGCATTACAAGTATTGTTACTTTTGATCTTATTCATGTTAATATGTTGGGTCCTTACAAACATGCCATAATTGATGGTCATAGTTATTTCCTAACTATAGTGGATAATTTCACTAGAATGAACTGGTTATTTCTGCTAAGGCTAAAGTCTTATGTGTGTGTGGTATTGACTTAGTTTATTGTGTTTGTTCAAACTCAATTTAACAAAGTTCTCAAGAGTCAGATCTGATAATGGCTCTGAGTTTTTAAACTCTACTTGTTTTGCTCTATTTAAAAAATATGGCATTGTTCATCAGAGGACTTTTACATAACTCCTTAGAAAAATGGAGTTGCTGAAAGGAAGCACATACATATCCTGGAGGTAACTAGAGCCTTGAAATTTCAAGCACAGATCCCTATCAAGTATTGGGGTCACTGTGTTATTACAGCTACCTATATTATCAACAGAATGCCAAGTTCTGTCCTAAATGGCGTATCCCCTTTTGAGTTGCTATATGGACAGGAACCTAACTTGGAGCATTTGAGAGTCCTTGGTTGTTTGTGTTAAGCCAAACAAGTGCAAGAGACTGACAAGATACTTCCCCGGGCCAAACCTTCAGTCCTCACGGGTTTCTCTGACACTCAAGAGGGCTATCTCCTGGTGGATATTTCTACTAATAGCTTTTCCATCAACATGGATGTTTCCTTTAGAGAGGATACTTTTCCTTTTAAGGAGCTTCATCCTCCTCCACCTGTATTTTTTCCTTCTGACTCTCCCACTTATGATGCAGATTACTTCTCCACATCACATGAACCCCATATCTCAAATGAGGTTCCTTCTTCTTCACTCCATCAAAGTCCTGCAAGTGATGCATCAAGCCAGGAGACTTTTGAATGAGTATCATCTTTATCTCCTTCAGTTGATCACCACCCTACTGGGCTGAGAAGATCCTTGAGGACTAAGCAGGCTCCATTCTGGCTGAAAGATTTTGTGACCTGTCCTAGTCACAAGGATGTCCCTTATTCTATTGCTAATAATATTTCATATGATGGTTTGTCCCCCAAGTACCAATGCTACCTCTCTACTTTTTCTTCAATAGTGGAGCCTACCACATTTGAGGAGGTTGCCAAGGGCCTTAGATGGGGGTTGAAGCAATGCAAGCTGAGATCAGTGTATTGGAGTCCAACCACACTTGGGATGTAGTTCCCTTACCTCCTGACAAAGTCCCATTTGGTTGAAAATGGATATATAGGGTGAAGTATAAAGCCACATGAGAGGTGGAAAGATTCAAGGCTAGACTTGTAGCAAAGGGGTAGAGCCAACTAGAAGATATTGACTACTAGGAAACCTCTAGTCATGTGGTCAAAATGGTTACTGTTAGGACAATCAAAGTTGTGGCTACCTCTGAGCATTGGCATATCCATCAAATGGATGTATACAATGCATTTCTTCAAGGAGATCTACATGATGAAATTTATATGACTCTGCCTCAAGGCTTTTAGAGTTCGGGGGAGACTAGACCAGCATGCAGACTTCTGAAATCCTTGTATAGGCTTAAACAGGCACCAAGACAGTAGAATGTCAAACTCTCAGAAGAAGTACTAAAGTTTGGATTCTCACAGAGTCAACATGATCACTCCATGTTCATCAAGGGAAAAAGTAAACACACCATAGTCATTTTGTTATATGTAGATGATATGCTACTTGTTGGATCTAATTTGATGATGCTAGAAGAAGTCAAGAACAATCTACAGCAAGCCTTTAAAATGAAAGACCTAGGTGAACTAAAGTATTTCCTTGGCATTGAGTTTTCTAGGTCACAATAAAGCATTCTAATGCACCAAAGGAAATATAGCTTGGAACTAATCTCTGAGCTTGGGCTGGGGGCTGCCAAACCAGTTGCTACTCTTATTGAAATCAACACTAAGTTGACAACCAAAGACTAAGATGATCATACAGGCTTGCACAACACAACAACTGATGATCTGTTACCTGATCCCACTAGGTATCAAAGATTATTAGGAAAGCTTCTTTATTTGACTGTCACAAGACCAGACATAGCCTTCAATGTTCAGACACTGAGCCAGTTCATGCAGAAGCCCAAAAGATCTCATATGGAGGCAGCACAAAGAGTAGTGACATATGTGAAGAATTAGCCTGAACAAGACATATATTGTCAACCAAGAAGAAGAATGTAGTTACAACCTATTGTGATGCTGACTAGGCAGCATGTCCTCTCACAAGAAAATCAGTAACATGTTTTTTCATTATGTTTGGTGACAATAATATCCTGGAAGTCTAAGAAGTTGAGCACTATCTCTAGGGCTCAGCAGAATCAGAATACAGGAGTATTGCATCAACTGTGGCAGAGATAGTTTGGATGCTAGGGCTATTTATAAAAGATGTTGGAATTCATGTGGCTCCCCCTGTAACCATTCACACTGACATCAAAGCTGCAATTCAGATAGCTGCAAATCTAGTATTCCATGAACGTACCAAACATATCGAGATTGATTTTCATTTTATAAGAGAGAAAATACAAAGTGAGCTGGTGAAGACTGAGTATGTGGCCACAAAGGAGCAACTTGCTGATGTTTTAACAAAAGGTTTGACTAGAGTGCAACATCAATGCTTAATGTCCAAGCTAGGTGTTCGTGATATTTTTGTATCACCTAGCTTGAGGGGGAGGGTTGAGAAAAGAGGATTGACTTAAAGCTTGAAGGGTATTTTAGTCTATTTACACTTAGCTAGATTAGTTAAGTATATAGGTGGTTAACTCAGATGTACATATATACACATATACTATTATACATTTCTTCTTAGAATGAATGAGGAAGTAGTTACTGTTTTATTCCGTCTCTGTTCTTCTCTCTATTCTCATTTCTTCTTTCTTTCTCTTCATTAACCTAAGCTCATGCATGGTTGCCCTCCCATAAAGTTTAGCAAAAATGACAAGTAAAAACTGAAAATCTATTTTTAATATACATGTCAAGTAAAAGTGAACGGTGGGATCGGAGTATAAACTAAATGCTTAGTCAAAAGCTAGCTAGTATTTGACCCGCAAAGTATTTTATGAAAGTTGAAGACGTAAGGTAATAATATAAAAATTAACTTAATAAATAAAGGCATCAAAGTTTCAGTTTGATTTGTTTATTGAATATGAACTATTAAAAATTATTTGCATGAAGTCTAAACGAAAAAGAGAGAAAGTTATTGAAACGCGCTGGCCAAACAAATCTTTGACAAGTTAACGAGCTATCAAGGGAGAGGTTGACAAAAAAATGAACCTGCCTCCCAATTTATCTCTACTTTTAGGTCTTAGCTTAGGTTAGGTTTCTTTGACAAAATTTTAATTAAGCCTATTATTCCTCAGTCTCATTATAATGACTCCTTGGTGGATTGATATGTCATACGTATATGACTATAGATTAGAAATCTGGAAGAAAATATATTTTACTGGTTCAATTATTAGGTTATGTCTCACTGTATATGAACATATCAAGGGCCCTTTCGTCCTTGTTGTGTGTGTTTTACTTGCTATCATCAAAGTTCTGCTAGTATTAGATTTTACTATTATTAGAAGAGACGGAGCGAGAGTTTGAAGTTTATAAGTTTAGTATTCTAGTCCATTTAAGTTACTAGGTTCTGAATTAATAATTTATATATATTCAATAAAAATTTTAAGACAAATATGAAATTTGGACTAAAGTTACTGATACAATTGAATCTGTAACTCCTGTACTAGCTCTTCCCCTAATTGTCGTAGCAATTTTTTTTGTCACAATCTTGTTATCCAACTTCTTAGATGTTGGATGATGACTATATCGGCAATGTCATAATCATATCGAAGGATTATCTCAAATTGCTAGAGAAAGAAGGCGTAAAACCTAGTTATCATCGTTATATGGACTAACTATACATTTCTTTAATTCCTTGAAAAGAAGAGGATATTCATAATTAAACTTTCAAAACCAACTCCTGTTTGTATTATATGAGTGCAATATTTTGAATCAATGTCTTTGTCAAGGAATGCTGGCATATTTTTTTAGTACTGAGAAGAAGAAAAAAGATAGCGATGCTCGCAGTTTTATTCAATTACAGGTTTTACCATCATAAACCAAATCCAAACATGTTCAACATATATATCTGTAAAGATTTAGGTGAATCGGATTAACCCCAAGAGAAAAAGGAAAAAAAAACTCCAGTACGAAGGAATGAGGAGTTAAATTGAGTCAATAAATGGGAATTCCAAAAAAAAATCTCGTCATACAAATTATAAGCATTATTTTGATCAAGGAATACGTATATGATTTAAATGGATGATCAGTTAGTGAATTATACAATAATACAAATAGGTCTTTCCCAAAGGAATGCCGAATCAGAAATATCATATAGTATCACTTAATATATAGATGGTAATGACCAATCTTCGCTTCCTTTTTTTGATAGCTGAGTCATGTTCCTCTTTGCCTATTTTCAGTAAATGAAGACTGTAATGGGAAGCTTTACAACTACGTGGTAGGGTACAACTTTCCCTTCCTTCCATTTCTTTTCTTTTCTTTTCAAATGGGAAAGCTAAAATATAAAGCTTAAATCATTTCAAGTTACGATAATAATTTCTATAATCTTATTAGGGTTAGCCTGCATCTCAATTATTTTATATTATTTTCCTATACCAAACCCAGTTTCTTTTCTTTCTTGAAATTTGAACACTAATTTCAAGTTAAGATACGAGAGAGTGGGGTTGTATTGCTTTGTTAAGCACTGAACTGTAGATAGATTGAACCTACAAAAGTATATTATATGGTAATTGCTTCCCCACATTACATCAGGTAAATTGGGGTCTCGAGAAGCACTTAACAACCAAATCAAGAATAAAGAGATCTAGCACTAGAACAACTGAAGTAGTAATAAAGTATATTGATCTGGAAAAGAACCAAAAAAAAAAAAAAATGAAAGGTGCCAGATCATGAAACCTCATTTCTCCCGGGCTAGCTCTAAAAAAAATTCTACTTGTTTCATTGTGCTTTCGGGTTCAAATGCATATTATATTTCAACTTTGTTGCTAAGACATTAGTATCAAAATGTTAACAAATTAAAATCGAAAATATAACTTATCAATAAGCACGAAAAACTTATAGTACTATAAAGATTGGCCTGCTTCCTAATTATCAAGAGCAGTAGAAATATGTAGAAAAAGAAAGAAATGAATTTGAGCTAAGTGAGCTACTATGTTACAGCATTAAACACAAATCCAAAACTGTGGTTGAAAAAAGTAAAAATATGAAAAAGAAAAGATTGTGAATTGCAATTTAAAAAAGAAAAAGTTTCATAAACCACTATGTTTTAGTGATTACTAGTTTTAATATACGTGTGTTGCACGTGTTTATCGAGCTAATAAATAATATATATATATATATATATATATATATATATATATATATAAAGATTAATTTATTGTAAAGTAAACATACATAAATGCTAAAATAAATATAATATTTATTTAAATGAAAAAAATCAAAATTATTAATTGACAATTCAATATCTTCAAAAGGACGTATTTAGTTAAATTAGTTATACAATATTTATAATATAGTAATTACATACAAAAATCTCATATATGAAATTGCATGCTTGATTCTTATCGTTAACAATATTGGCCTAGAACTTCCTCATTATAACGGACATTATATCTAAAAGTAAATTAGTATTGCATACCGATTAAAAGTCTGAAAGCCGAATTCATGTCATATACTCATATTATGCAAACTTTAGAATCTCAAAAGCATGCAGCTAAAAAATTAAGTTTACATGCTATGACAAAAGTCAACTCTAAGAAAATTTATGAGGCTTACCTTTGAGATTGTCATTATGGTGTTCATTCGATACAAAGCTGCACAAAAAAATATAATGAACTGCTTAATTAATAACAACTGAATACTCAAAATACCTCTGCATAGTTTTTTTGTCCTTTTTCTAAAAAGTTATAGCACCATTTTCGTTAAAAATAAAGATTTATAGATATTAATAAAGAATATAGCAACTTGTAACTCTATATATATTGTGTAATCTAGTATTTATGAGTTAGAAAATCATATTATGCACCTAAAATATTCGACCGAAATGAAAGAGAAAAATACTACTATCAATCTGACTAAAAGGCTAATTAAGACAAGTCTTTCAAGTTTCACTTATACGATTTAAAAAACGTATGGTAATACCTTGAAGATCTATAAGAAAACATGAGAGAACATATTCAAGTATTTCTTTCAGCAAAATTGTTGGCACGCGTCTCTGCATACTAAAATTAATATCATCCTTGATAGTGTTATCTCTGTTTATACATAAATTTATGTTTAAATTATTGTTAATAGAGGAATAATGGATGGTAAATATTTTGAATAAATTTTTGACATGAATGTGTACATATCAATAAATATGTACAAGTAAAGATATGTATGCTCAAAATTAAAACCAGAAAACTCTAACCTTTCTTTGCTTTCAGTAATATACAATTTATGGCATGTGCAATGAATCAACCAAATATATGGAAGAATCTATTAACTATATGTGCATCCACATAAAGGGCCGACCCAGTTCAATACCCACTTCGTGGGTGTCTGGGGAAGAGAGACTGATTCGAGCCCGCGACCTGACACACCACGGCAAGCAAGCTTACCGCTGAGCCAAGCCGGCCCTTCAAATACTCTAAGTAAATTATAGCAGATTGTATAATTTAAAAAGAACATGATCTCAAAAGATAAAGCTATTGAGCTCTTAAGGTGTTTTTTCTTTTTTCCGCCCATCATTGAAATTCTTTATAGGCATATGCATTTTCTCAATCCTAATAGGGTTGTATTTGCAATTCAAATCCGGAGATAATATTTAATAACAAAATATATTTCTTAAAAAAAGAATAAAAGGAAATAACTTAATTTTTATTAATTATATTAAATGCTTAACAATGTTGTCAATAAAACTATAGGAATAGGAACGTGGATGGAAAGTAATTGAAATCCTATTTTCCTTGTTTTTCTTTATGTTGGTTTAAATGATCAAAATTCTATACATAGAATTAAAAGTGGCACGTTCATAATTGACTTCAAATTACTAAAAAGAAGCAATATTTTCTCAGGTTTTGCAGCGCGTTAAATAGGAGTTTAACGTAAAAAAAGAGACTTGGTTCAATTGCATTCAAAAATACCTATGAATAGTATGAATAATAACAACTATGAATATGGAGACATTAATGGCGTTTTATATTTTAGCGACTGACCAGAATCATAACATAGCAGAGGGCTAAGTGGTCTCAATTGGCGCAAACAAAATGGTTTCAGTCAGGTGATTCTTGAATTGAAATCTCTATATATAATAGAGATCCTTCGTAAAGATGGTGATACAAACTATAAACTCAGTTATATTGTGAATAAGATCAAAGACACTATCTGCATGCTTAATATTGAGATCAAACATTGCTACCGGCTAACCAACTGGGTTACAGTTTGGCAATGAGGGCAATGGAATTGCAGCAATCAGCTCACTTCGAATCGAGCCATCAATTTCCTAGGCAACCCAAAGGCCTATTTTTGCTTGACAAATAGCAGTTTCCTTGTATAAGAAACAAATACGACAAGTCTAATTTCTTTGATCGTCAGTTTACTTTTGGTTGAGGAGGCGAACACATTTTGATCGCCTATTCCTCGTTATTTTTGAGGGGTTATCTCTACCCATGTGTTGTATATTCAAACTATATTTTTGGCTCAGACAACACCCCATGTTTACTGGAAAAGTTCATCAAAAAAAAATAAAAAAATAATAGCAACTATGAATACTAATCCGTTATAATTCCATAATACAAACTAAGAACTCCTAAACCTACAATACCCTATGTGAAAATGATATTTTTCTAGTTTTCCTTTAATGAATGTTCATGATAAAAAAAAATTATATAATGTTAAATCAGTATTGCTTTTAAAGTTTCAGATATTATGAATTCCAGGATATATTAATAAATAAAAGTTAAGATATTTCACGAAATATTAGCAATTGCAATTGGAGAAAATAATTTACAACCCTTCTTTATATTAATATTAATAGATTTGATAACAAAATTTCAATAAGAAAAAAAAAAGTGAATAGTTTTGTTGCCTTACTCTTTGTAACATAAAATTTTATAATCGAACAAAGAATATTCCCAAGTATAAATAGGAGTTGAAAGTTCTCGAATAATTTGATAACTAAATTTACAAACTTTTCTTATTAGTTATTCTTTTACACGAGGAAAATTAAATAAGGAAGGAATTAATACGCAAAATTTATTTGATTTTGAAGTCTTAAATATTAGGAAACTAATTAAAGGATCATTTCCAAAAATTAGGAAAGTAGTTAAATGACTATTTTGTCTAGTGTAAAATCTATTTTTGAATGGTAAAAATGGTGAACGACATTTCGCTAAAGCCTTCGTATTTTTAATTTAATAATATAATATAGATATAGATTAGCTTGCTAGCTATCATTTACTAGGGGTGTACATAGGCCGGGTTGGTTCGAATTTTTAATTACCAAACCAACCCAATATTGTCGGATTTCAAATCTATAAACCAAGCCAAACCAACGAAATCGGATTTTTCAATCTCGGATTTTCTCAAATTTTTCGAGGTTTTTCGGGTTTTCGGTTTTTTTTTTCCGATAAGTCTTCATAGCACAAATATATAACTTGTGCTCCGATCCACATACTTCTCTAATCTTACAAGGATACAATTATATAATGTATTTTTCAAGAAAATAATACAATAATATGAGATGCGTCATAATATTGTACTAAAATATGCATTTTCAATATAAACAATGCAAAATTAAAAATAGATATCCACACTATTGTCATTTCTAGTATTGAATTGAATTTTCTTAGTTAGCATTAGTATTGATGTGAAGTTTATTTGAATTACTATCTTTACGAACCACAAAACTTATTGGACCATTCAAGAATGTTAATCCCAAACTTTAAACAATTTAAAGATAAAACTGTGAAAAAGTTTAAGAAATATTTATGAATTGTATTAAAAATAAATATTTATATGTATAAAATATTGGTAAAAATTGAATAAATGTAATATCGGGTTGGTTTGGTTTCGGTTTGACCTTTTTTAGTTAAAACCAAACCAAACCAATTATGGTCGGGTTATTTTTTTCCAACACCAAATCATGATCGGGTTTTTTTTTTTTTCCGGTTTGACTCGAATTACTTGTTTGGTGCGTTTTATCGGTTTTCTTTGTACACTCATATCATTTACTAAGTTACTTCCTATAGCTATGTTTTCGGTTGTTATAGATTGTATTCGATGTATTTTTGCTACTGTATTAACTCGGCGAAAAACAGGGGAGTCTAAGCAGGGAATGTATTCGACGTATTCGCGAGCTGTATTCGTGAATATAGTAACGGAATTTGCGAAAGAAAGGTCTTCAGTTGTTTAAAAACGGTAAGTGAATCAATTAACGCGATAGACTCCTAATATAACTCAACAAACTCAATTATAACACACAAATTTGTATTTCTAGTTATAGAAAAGATTCTCAACCGAAAAACATCCCTAAAACAGAGCAATCTTCAAAGATTCAATCCATCATTTCTTTTTTTAGTGGTATCTTCATAGATAGATTTATATATTGAAATTATATAATTACATTGAATACATGAAATATAGCAGGTCATATATAATGCAAAAATATATGAATACATACCGCATAATACATATATACATCTGAATACATAAAATATATTAATTATAAAAATATATGAATACATTCATGGGAATAAAGCGAGACAGTGAATACAATGTAATACATGGAATACATCGAGCTACAATGAAAAAAAGACAGAATACAATAAAATACATGAAATACAGTGAGATACATTGAAATATAATAAAAAAAGATAACAGACTCTTCAAGTTCCTCAGCCCCAAACTTAGTCCCTAATCCACCGATATTCAGGTCGTCTCCATGTAGGGCGTCGCCGCCGGTTAAATGATGACAGTTGTTGAAGAAGCACCAATTTAAAGAATCAAATGGAAAATAGAGACAGAACTTCTTCAAATCTCATAAGAAAAACACGAACAATCAATGCAAAATCTACAAAAAAATTTAGAATACAATAAGGAATGGGGGAAGCGGTCGACGGGTAGATCTGCCGTTGGTGGAACACATACCATGCTAGAGTTTCTAAAAGTAGGGGAGGAAGAAAATTCGGGGGGGGGGGGGGGGGGGGAAGAGAGAAAAATAATACACATTATATTTAATGGCCTAAAGGTAGGAAGTGATCATAAATAGATATTTTGGTATAAAAATTAAAAATTAGCTATAGGAGATAATTTTTTAAAAGGGTATTTATTTATAATAAATAAGGTAACAACCTTTGCTATATGAGGAAAAATTTTCTTTAAAAAATAATCCTTCGGTATTTGTTGGGGTGACATCTGATCCAATTTAAAAGGCCCACTTTACGCGTACCACATATCGGGCCTGATGACCGAAATAAAGAAGGAATCTTGACACAAAGAGTCGGCTAATTCACTACTTTATTTTTCTTAACCAGAATATATAGATTATACATTAATTATATATAATCATACAAATATTATACACAAATTATATATATATATATATATATTATTAATTAAGTGTTTGGATGGATGATTGTTTAGTTAATTCTTTAATAAAAAATAGAAAATGCAAACAAGAGTTAATTACCCTTGTTTTTTTTATTTAATCGGACGGTTATAGAAGAAATTTTCCTGAAAATAGCACAGTATTGAAGCTTCTATTGGTTGATAGTGTTATAATAACGATAAAAATGTTCTATTAATAAGATAAGATAAATGATTCCCTTGCATTCATGGAAGTTGGGCAACAATCGATACAAAAGAGCAGGTCGTAACAGTAATCCCACGATTAATTAAATGTATTCTTAAGAAATTAAATTAAATGTATTCTTAAGAAATTATTAAACTCCAAAATAATTAAATGTATTCTTAAGAAAGAGTAGTAAATTCGAATTCGAAACAAACGTGTTGAGGGTGATACACTCCGTCCTTTTTCTATTCACCTTGGCCTGCAAAAGTTTATCTTCACTTCTTCAACTTCCATTCCATTGATACTCTCTCTTCTCACTACAAAACCATGTCTCACATTTCCACTATTATAAACCTCTTCAGTTCAACTACGACTTTCAATTTCAGCAATGGATTCCATTTCCATGATCTCCTCTTTAATTTTCATCTTCTGCGCTTTCTGCTTTTCCGGAGCTAATTCTTCGACGCTCGGAGTCAATTACGTTTCGCGGCTTATCGAAATTCAGGAACGGGAAAGGGCACCTTCTTCGCTCCAATTAACTGCCGCCTACGGCGTTCTTAGTCGCTTAATCCCTTCCCATTTTTCGAGTTTTGAGTTTCATATCATTACCAAGGTGCATTTATGATCACTTCATTTCTTAGATGCGTTCACTAATTCGTTACGAAGTGAAAATTTGTTTCATCAGTCGTTCGATTTAATACTATGGTAGCAGCATATTAAAGAGTGGTTGTCACGTTTTTCATGTAGGAACATTGTGATGGAGAATTTTGTTTCAACATAAGCAATCACCCTGGTTCGGCTCGAGAAGGTTCTCCTGAAATTTTGTAAGTTAAATGTTTACAGTGACAATATCCTTTAAGTAGTAAATTTTTGGTGCTTCTTTCTCGGGTAAATTTCTTCAATGGTCATTCAAGTTAAGCTTTGTAACACATAAGTCACGTTTCTTTCTTTTGTAACAAAAAAGTCATTTTAGTATACCCATATTAACAGAAATATACAAGTAACCAAACAATGCAACTTTTGGCCAGAAAACTAATGTGGCTATCCTAATCAACTAATTAATTTTGTATAATGGATTAACAAATTTAAATTGAAATGAAAAATGCAAAATTTTGGCCGGAAAACTAACATGATATTGTTGGTGTTTCTAAGAGAGGCATGAGTGTGAAGAGAAGAATCATGATTGAATGTGTCACTACTGTGTTTAATAAGAAGTCTATAGTTTCTAAGAATAGAGTATCTTGAGGGGTGTTTTTGGGTTTTTATCTTAAATCTACAGTTTAAATGGCACAATTGGTGAGGTCTATGATTCTCAATTGTGTGATGCACTCGTTACTGTTTATGCTGCTTATTAAGCAGTATATTTGGGCTGATGTTGCTTAATGGGCGCATTTTGACAGTGAATTCAAGTATGAGCAGTAGTGTTTATTTTGTTAACCTTTTCTACGTCAATTGGTGATTTTGAAAGTTGATTCAGATATGACCATTAGTTTTTGCATTTAGTTTGTCGGTTCAATATGAGCAGTAGTTTTTGTCGTGATCACATTTTGCTAACTGCAATGACCAAGTTGTGAATTCAAAGTAGAAGATGACTTTGTGTAAAATTTAATAAATTAATTAGAGGATTAGAAAGCCACTCCAATTTTCCGGCCAAAAGTTGTATTTTATAGTACAACAATAACAACAACAACAAACCCAGTGTAATCCCACTTGTGGGGAGGGTACTGTGTACGCAGACCTTGCCCTACCTTCAAGAAGGAGAGGTAAAAGTTGTATTTATAGTCACTTTTATATTTCTATTAATTAGGCTATAGTTAAATGACTTTTGTGTTACAAAAGAAAGAAAAGTGACTTTTGTGTTACAACGCTTAACTTGAATGACCAACAACAACAACAACAACCCAGTATATTCCCACAAGGTGGGGTCTGGGGAGGGTAATATGTAGATAGGCCTTACCTCTACCCGAGAGGGCAGAGAGGCTGTTTCCAATCGACAATTAACTTGAATGACCATGGATGAAATTTACCCCTTAATTCTCCTTTCTGTTTTTATAAAGCTTCAGTGAGTTATTATTAGAGTCTGGAGATTGATGGAGTAGTTTTAGTAATCAAATGGGTTTGAGCACTACAAATATGCAGTATAATTAGTATGATAATGCTTGAATATTGCTGGTCAGGGTAAGTAGTCAAAAATCTGTATTGCCTCCTGACAAATAGTGGGATACTACGCAAGCCTGTTTAGAGACATAGTATTGCTTTTGTGTAGAGAGCTCAATGAGCTCAGTTTGACTTTGTGCTAAACATATAGTATTGCTTTTCAATATTGCATTTCTGTTATGTAGCAGAACTTCTATAATACCATAATAGAACTATTAAAGAAATGCTTTTTCTCCATTTTTTATAACTTAACAAGTCTTAATGTCTTTTGTACATAATGTATTGCCCGCGAAGGAAATTATGGAACTCTATTAGTAAGTACATCTCGATGTTTTGCAGAATAAGTGGAACCACAGCAGTAGAGATATTGTCAGGTCTTCACTGGTACTTGAAATATTGGTGTGGAGCACATATATCATGGAGCAAAACAGGTGGAGCACAATTAGCTTCTGTACCTTACCCTGGCTCTCTCCCTGCTGTTCAAGATACTGGAATAATAGTAAAGCGACCTGTTCCTTGGAGCTATTACCAGAATGCTGTCACATCAAGCTGTAAACCAACATTTTTTTTAGACACTTTTTGAGTCCTCTGGATCAGGAGGTATACTTAAAATTTGTCGATATCTGCTTCTAGATACATTTGCCTGGTGGGATTGGGAAAGGTGGGAACAAGAGATTGACTGGATGGCTCTCCAGGGAATCAATTTGCCACTGGCATTCACTGGGCAAGAAGCTATATGGCAAAAGGTCTTCAAGGTACTTTCCTTTGACCCTAGTGTCATATTGATTGTCTCAGTTGAAGATTCCTAGTTCTTCTTACTGATTTATGTTGAATAATGTTGGCAGTTTTCCATTTCACTGGGTTAACACATACTGGGAAAATCCATAGACAACAAGTTTGGTAGAAATATAATGGTGAAGGTGTCTGGTGAAACGTTCAAGTCAAACAGTTTGATACAGAAAAATTCAGACGCTGCTTAAGTTGACTTAATGAAGTTATTTTTTTACTTTTTGAATCGACCTGGAGATCTTTAATGTAATAGAACATTTTTTTTTAGCTTGTACATTCATGAAGGGCAAAGAGGATTTTCAGTCTTTATATCAGGCGAGATGTTACTGTTGATGATATGAAAATTTATTGTCGTCTACATTTTTATGATGTCTCTGAGTCTGGACAACTAAAATCCACTTGTGCGTAATCCACTGCTCCGTTTTGACTCTGAAGATACTTCTAAAACTTCAACTTTTCCAGTAAAGTTTTCAGTTTGCTATAGTGGATATATGCTTATTGTAGAACATGCTGAAACCTGAACCTGAGTATAATTTAAAGCCTCTTTGGATGGAAAATTGCTTTACTGTGTCCTTCATGGGTTGAATTTGTGCACTTATATTTTTGGCAACTGGTCTTTACTTGCGCAGAACTTCAATATTAGTACTTCAAATCTGGATGATTTCTTCGGAGGTCCAGCATTTCTTGCATGGTCACGTATGGGAAACCTACACAGGTGAGCTTCTAGTCATTGACCTCTCTGTGCTCTTTATTGAAGTCCTAAGAGTTATCAGTGTTTTGGAGTTATAGTTTTACTATTCCACATTTCCTTCATTCCTATCATCAAAACAAGGCAATTTTCTCTTGCTTTGCTCCTTAAAATGCATCCCTAATTTATGCTTCGAGTGTGATCAAATATTTCCAGATAAAAAGGGCAATCTGAACGTTGAACATGTATTTGTCTTAATGAATTAAATTAGTCTCTATTTTCTTAAGACTACAGTGAGACTCTCTAGGGAATTACAAACTAAAAAGGAGAAGAATCAAGAACCTATACTAAGAAAAAAAACTAAAAGAAAAGTTAAAGAAGTATGAAACTTTTATAGGAAACCAATTCAAACAAAGGCAAGATTAAAAAGAGGAAATTTTTCCAGTGTTTTTCTTACTTTAGTTAGTTTGAAACATACTCATTACGTAGCCTCATTTGCTGAAGTAATGACTAAAAACCTAGCTATATTAATGATTTTTTGCTCTGGATTAGTATGTTATTGATTGAAGGGGAGTCTTGGCATAACCGGTAAAGTTGCTGCCACGTGACCAGGAGGTCACAGGTTCGAGTTGTGGAAACAACCTCTTGCAGAAATGGAGGGTAAGACTGCGTATAATAGACCCTTGTGGTTCGACCCTTCTGCGGACCCCGCGCATAGCGGGAGCTTAGTGCACTGGATTGCCCTTTTTTATTAGTATGTTATTGATTCTATCTCCATTACCTTGTTCATTGAAAACTAAAAGAAAGAAAAATTATCACTTGGTACTCTCAATATGCAGCTAACTGGTTAGCATAAATTTGTTAAACTCTGTTTTGGGTATTTCATTTTTTTCACCTATCTAATTGAGTGTTATTATAGTATTTTTAATGAAAATTGGGGAAAGTGTGCTTCATTTGAAGAATTGAGTTCTTTTTGCATCATGCATTGCGATCAAACAGTTCCAAGTTTTTTGCGATAAAGTTCTCTCATAGAAATTTGAAGATGTGTACTACCTATAATAAGTCACATGAAATTGATGGTGTTATTTTCCAATGAGTAGTTAATTCAGGAGCTACATTTTGTTGTATCATGAACTTGTTTAGCATTGCTATTCAATGTAAAATGTAATCTTATGGCATTTAACTTCGTTTCAAGGCTCAATAGTAACTTTTCTCATAAGCAATTTGGCTTGCATGTTCTTATTCCTATTATATTTCTATTGTCTTTAATTTCCTAACGTAATGCATCAATCATAGATGGGGCGGGCCACTGCCACAAAGCTGGCTAGATCAGCAACTCATTCTGCAGAAGAAAATTCTTGCCAGAATGTTTGAACTTGGGATGACGCCAGGTACAGCTATATAAGTGTGTTTTAAAGCTTTCTTAAGTTTCCTGCTTTTCCTAACTGAGAAAGGTTTGTTTCAAAACAAAAATTAGGTAGAAAGGAATCAGAAGTTGAATCATGCATCTAAATTCCATATAATTTTGATGAAGTGCCACCATAGTTTGTCCCGAAAAATAAAAAAATGAGGATGAAAGTAAACTAAAAGGCTGCTTTCCTCGAATAGAAGTTATGCTTTCACAAAATAATGTTTGCTTCATGTGGAAAGTGTAGACGAGGAGGAGAAGAGGGCAAATAGGGAGCATTATAGGTTGGCTAAGAAAGAGGCAAAGCTAGCAGTTACAGCGGCCAAGACTGCAGCTTTTAGTCGTTTATACGAGGGACTCGAGGATAGAGGTGGGAATAACAGGTTGTTCAGGTTAGCCAAGGCGTGAGAAAGGAAGGCGTGGGATTTGGACCAAGTGAAGTGCATCAAGGATGAAGAAGGTAGAGTTTTGTTGACGAGGGGCTTATCCGTCAGAGATGGTAGACCTACTTTCATACTCTCTTAAACGAGGAGGGAGACAAGAGCATTGTACTGGGTGATTTGGAACTCTATGGGAGTCGTAAGTGGATTAGAGTTGATGAAGTTGAGGGGGCTATGCGTAAGATACGCAGGGGAAAGCGACCGGGCCGGATGAAATTCCGGTGGAGTTTTGGAGGAGTGCGGGCGACGCAGGCTTGGAGTGGCTCACTAGGTTATTTAATGTCATTTTTAGAATGAAGAAGATGCTCGAAGAGTGGAGGTAGAGCACGATGGTTCCTGTATACAAGAACCAAGGTGCTATCCAAAATTGCAATAACTATTGCGGTATCAAGCTACTTAGCCATACTATGAAAGTCTGGGAGAGAGTGGCAGGGCTAAGGGTGAGGAGGAGTGTGTCTATTTCTGAGAACCAGTTTGGGTTTATGTCAGGGCGTTCGACTACAAAAGTCATCCACGTTATTAGTAGATTGATGGAGCAGAATAAGGAGAGAAAGAAGGACTTGCATGTGGTGTTCATCGACTTAGGAAAGACGTATGATAAAGTCCCAAGGGAGGTTTTGTGGAGATATTTGGAGGCCAGAGGTGTACCTGTTGCCTACATTTGGTTGATTATGAACATGTATGATGGAGAAAAGACCAGAGTGAGGATGGTGGGTGGGGACTCGGATCATTTTCCGGTTATGATGGGGTTATTAGGGGTCGGCACTCAGCCCTTTTTTGTTTGCTTTGGTGATGGATGCATTGACAAGACACATTCAAGGTGAGGTACCATGGTGTATGTTATTTGCTGATGATATAGTTTTAATTGGCGAAACGCGGAGTGGTGTTAACGGGAGGCTGGAGGTTTGGAGGAAGACCCAAGAGTTTAAGGGTTTCAAGTTGAGCAGGACCGAGACGGAATACATGGAGGGCAAGTTGAGCAACCGCACCAAGGAGGGGAAGGGGAGATGAGGCTGCAAGTCATCTCTAGGATAGGTAGTTTTAAGTACTTTGGGTCTATTATTTAGGGGGATGGGGAGATTGATGAAGTTGTCACACATCGTATTGGGGGGAATGGATGAAATGAAGACCGGCTTTCGGGGTTTTGTGTGACAAGAAGGTGCCACCGAAACTTAGTTTTACAGAGTGGTGGTCAGATCAACGAAGTTGTATGGAACACGCAATTTGAGGTATGGAGGCAGATCCTGGAATCTAAAGGTTTCAAGTTAAGCAGGACCAAGACAGAATACTTGGAGTGTAAGTTCAGTGGCAAGACTCAAGGAGGGGAAGGGGAGGTGAGGCTGCAGGTCATCTCTAGGATAGGTAGTTTTAAGTACTTTGGGTCTATTATTTAGGGGGATGGGGAGATTGATGAAGTTGTCACACATCGTATTGGGGGGAATGGATGAAATGAAGACCGGCTTTCGGGGTTTTGTGTGACAAGAAGGTGCCACCGAAACTTAGTTTTACAGAGTGGTGGTCAGACCAACGAAGTTGTATGGGGTTGAGTGTTGGCCAATCAAGATCGCTCATGTCCAGAAGATGAAGGTAGCAGAGATGAGGATGTTAAGATGGATGTGCGGTCACACCAGGTTAGATAGGATCAGAAATGAGGTTATTCGCGACAAGGTGGGTGTGGCCTCTATTGAGGATAAGATGCGGGAAGCACGCCTTAGGTGGTTTGGTCATGTGAGGAGGAGGATCACAGACGCTTCGGTGAGGTGTGAGAGGTTGACATTGGAAGGCCTAAGGAGAGGTAGAGGTAGACCAAAGAAGAGGTGGGGAGAGGTGATTAGGCAAGACATGGTGCAGTTTCAGCTGACTGAGGACATGACCCTTAATAGGAAGGTATGGAGGTCGAGGATTAGGGTAGTCTAGAGGGTTCATAACAGTAGTAATAGCACACTGTCTTGTTTTCTGTTGGTAGTAGATTTTTATGACTAACCGTTATCTTCTTTCATTGTTGATCACATTATTGTCTTGTTGTTTTTATTTTGCTTTTATATGACTTTTTGGCACTGTCTCTTCTTGTCTATATTTTCATTAATGTGGTGTTTATGCTTTCTTGAGCCAAGAGTCTATTGAAAATAACTTCTCCATCCTCACAAGGTAGGAGTAAGGTCTGCGTACACACTATCCTCCCCAAACCCACAGTACTGGGTATGTTGTTGTAACATGTTTCTTGTTTACTTTCCAAAACTTTTGTTAATGTTTAAAACAAGTTTAAAGATCTCTAAAATTTTGAGGATTTTTATTAAATATATAATGTGGGCTTGACTTCTGTGTTTTGTTGCCTTGGTAAACCAAATTAAGCTGATTCCGTGCATCTTTCAGTTCTTCCAGCCTTTTCTGGAAATGTTCCGGCAGCACTGAAGCATGTATTTCCATCAGCAAAGATAAGTCGTCTGGGGAACTGGTATATACTTGCACATCTGCTTTAACACAAAGTACTAGATTGGTGATTTTAAAAAAGCTAATGCTTCTATCTACTCTTTTCTTTCCCTTATTTTCTTTGGAATCTTTCAATCTTTCCATTAGATTTCTTGTGGAGATAACTTGAGAAAATCAGCTAGCAGGAAGGATTTCCCTCATAATCATATTTTGATATGTTATTTCTCCTTAATCTTACATCTTACTTTTTCAGGGTCAAATCACAAATGTAACTAAAGAATTGAAAGACAAAAAGTCTATGCTAAAGATATATTTAAAACCGGACTTGGCGCATTTTAGAAAGAGAGCTGAGGAGTTTTTAAAATAGATAAATACGGTGGTTTTCTCTTTAATCTGCTTGTCACTGTATTTTTGGTAAATGTCTGTTCACAGTCTTTTACCATGGTTTCCTTCATAGTAATTACTAGTATCCATGGGGGATAACATTATTAATAGTTGAAGTTGTCGATTACAAAATTCACTTAATATCTAATGACAATATAAATATTTTGTTGTACAATTGTAGTAAGCTAATTATACATTTGTATCTTTTCTTAATTTTGTAAGAAAAAAGTTTTAAGAAATAAAAAGTCTTTGGACTGATCCTTCTTGGTGATGACATGACTAACGATTTAGAAATAATTAAAAATATTAGACACTATTCTAAGTATAATGTCGAATTACTTCTAAAGTTTCTCTCTAATAATTAATTCGCCAAGCACAAACATATCTATTATGAAATGGTTTCTTCTGATGATTTTATCTGTTTTCAATAAGTGATGCAATCATACAAAATCTAACCCAGTTATGCTTTGTAATCAATTAAACAACACAATAACCATGAGATGAGCTATGAAGGAGTCTTTAGTAATATTCTCAAATTCTTGCACTGGAACTGATAACCTAACATTGTCCTTGGACTGTGCATAAGTTTCATAAGCATAAATGCTATGATTTTCTGCTATTTATTTACAAATAATTATTGGTTTCAGGTTTACTGTGAATAGTGATCCCAGATGGTGCTGCACATATCTTCTTGATGCAACTGATCCCTTGTTCGTTGAAATCGGAAAAGCATTTATTGAACAGCAGCTAAAAGGTATGGTAATAGAAATTTTTTGTCACAATCGGACCAATCGCCGTCTCATTTTGATTCCGTAATAGTAAGATTTTGTAGCTCAAAAAACCTTTGTTTCTGTTTTACTCTTTTGTTGTTGGGACTTGGGGGGCCAAACCTTGCTATTCAGAATATGGAAGGAGCAGCCATATATATAACTGGTAAGCTGTTTCAATTCCATTCTTGTCAAGTAGAAAGATTGATATACTATCAATGATGCTGAGTTATCTTATCGTCCCACACGGGGCTGTGTTAGGGATTCCAAGGGTTTATATAAATCTTGGACCACTCCACACATTGCCTTAAGGTTCTTCGTTGGATGCTCAGATTCTTTCACATGTTAGAAGTCAATGATACATCCAGAAAGTTTATGTTACTCAGAAACTGTACTGGGGGTAGTTTTGCATTCTAGCTTACTAATGTCTTACTATAGTACACAGATCAATGGCTTGCTTATACAGTATTCAGAAAGCTGTAAGCGTATCAACTAATTCTGGGCACCAATAGATGAAATTAACTTTTGATTTTGTACGATTTTAGATTTTCTATGTTCCATGCTCTTCAGCAGCAGTTTTCTACTGCATTGCTCAAAAAATATATTTACTGATAAACTGAATAAAACGATCCAGTTTTTGACCTCCCATTTTGTCTGATCCCAACTGAGAGGAATAAATGGAAGGAAATTCGAAGTAGAATACAAAAGTAGATTGAACTGAGACAGAGAGAGCGAGGTAACTGAAAATGAGCAGCGAGAAAGTCTTCCATGTTTGTTTTGGGGGTTCAGGTTGGTGTTATAGCACTAACTTCATTTCTTGATGTTTTGTATTTTGTACTCGACTCAATTAGGTTATCATAATATATGTTAGGAAACTGTGACTTGCCTTTGCTACTCTCTTAAGCCAAAGTTTTACTTCTATTGTTTAATCTTATATTGAAAACTATAGATTGGTCATTTTCCATGATCATTCATTCCTTCAAATATTTAGAACCTGTTAAACTCTTGACATGTCAGCATAAGTGGCTCTATTTCTCCATCTCCAATTTCCAACAGTCTTATTTCAGTCAGACATGATTTCAAACCCTTACCTTATCAAAAAGAAAAAGCATCTTTTGTCCATGATAAAGAACTGACATGATTGCAGTAAAGCTATTGTGTGATGATCACCATGTGGTAATAGTCTATCTTTGTAAACTTGTCCAACTTTGTCTCATCCCAGTTGGAAAATGTCAATCTATTGTAGTGATACCTTTGATGAGAACACACCACCTGTTGATGATCCAGAGTATATCTCTTCATTGGGAGCCACAATTTTTGAAGGAATGCAAAGTGCTGATTCTGATGCAGTTTGGCTAATGCAGGTGAAATGGCTTAACTCTTGCAGCAGATTGTCCAATTTTGGGAATCTCTAATTTTTGTCTACTGGTATCTGAAACTCCTGTTCAGTTAATCCAGTTTAGTTCTTTGTACGGGTATTCATTAGCATTCTGTCTTCAGTTTGCCTGAATCGTTGAATTGTCAGTCTACTCCTCTGGCATGGCGCACACAGCATCTCTCTTACATCATTTTCTTTTATTTTTCTAGGGATGGCTTTTCACATATGATCCTTTCTGGAGACCTCCACAGATGAAGGTTGCCTCCTTAATCTTTATTTCCCTTTTTTCAATTTCTAGGGTTCATGCTGATTACTTCTTCAAAAAAAAAAATCTTCATGCTCTTTAACTAAAGCATATTACATATTGACCTTAGCTCTTTGAGGCATGGTAACATGAAGTTTTTGCATACATTATAAAATGTTCAATGCCTCCAAAAGTTTGCCTTTATGTCTCCTGTACTAATTATTCAAGTGCACTCTATTCAGGCACTTCTGCATTCTGTTCCTCTTGGCAAGTTGATCGTTCTTGATCTTTATGCTGAAGTTAAACCTATATGGGCTACTTCAAAGCAGTTCTACGGCACCCCATACATATGGAAAGTAACATTACTATTTTTCTTTTATGTATATAATGCAGTCTTCAATGTCATCAGTGTGAGAATGCACGGGAGAAAAATCTGATATTTTAACAATGATACAATGAGCCCTATATATAATACATATTCTACTCCTACTACATATAGGATTAGGACATATTATACTCCTACTACATATGAGATTAGGACATATTCTACTCCAACTATATATATAGGACTAGGACTATTTACACATAAGTATCTAATACACCCCCTCAAGCCGGTGCATACAAATCATATTCACCGAGCTTGTTACATATGTAACTAATACGAGGACCAGTGAGGGACTTGGTGAAAATATCTGTAAGTTGATCATTCGACATTCAAGGCCACTAAGCGCCCCCTAAGGAACAAAACTGAAATTGCAATGTTCACGCTGGAAAAAAAATATAAGTTGTCAGAATTTGATGTAATTTATATGGGTATGCTTGGAATCACTAGACGAGTAAGTTTTCCTAAAGAAGTTTTCTCAAAAAATGGCCGGAATGGCTCACACACGCCGTAAAAGTTATTGTAGCTCGCTCGAACCTTAGTTCTGGTGACACATGGAGGCGCGTGACTTTCTACCAGAGCGAATGACTGGTGTTTTGTCGCCCAACTTTTTCGAACAAGATGGTAGTCTTGGTTTTCATACAACATTTATCGATGAACGCAGATAAATCTTGAGTCATCAACCGAAAAGACGCACGGTGACTGATTTTTCTGTTCATATGTGACTGGAGTTTTCGAGGTTTGGTCGCACAAGGGTTTCAGATCTGATGGTGGTACTGGTATATGCACAGTACCACTGTAGCAGTGATGAACCCTAGGAACAAGACAAAGTTGCCGGAAAATTGCACGGCGATGAGATCTTTCTTCCCGGATGTCGCTGGAATGACGCACAACGATAATTTTCTCACTGAAGCTCTAATACCATGTGAGAATGCACGGGAGATAAATCTATTATTGATATTTTAACAATGATACAATGAGCCCTATATATAATACATATTCTACTCCTACTACATATAGGATTAGGACATATTATACTCCTACTACATATGGGATTAGGACATATTCTACTCCAACTATATATATAGGACTAGGACTATTTACACATAAGTATCTAACAATCAGGTTCTAATCAGGTTCTAGATAGTCATTCCACAATAGCTAGCATGCTATTTGCTCGGTTCGTCTGGCCCATCTCGGTTGAAATTAGTCTTAAATTGGTTTTTTTGGTTTGGATATGATAGAATTTTTCTTAATCTGTGACGTTCTGGACTGATGCTCAGAAAGTAGTCACCTAGACATATTTTTGTCGTAGATCATACCGGGCTGATGTCAATAAAGTAATAAGCATGGCTAACCTTTTGTTCTAAGAGCATTAGACACACATCCAAGCTAGACCATGAGGTCCCTAAAATTCCAAATGGTATGCAAGAATCTCATAAGATAGGTCTCTGGTATAGTTAGCTGTGATTCTAACAAGTCTTGAAGGCAGTTCATAGCCTTCTTATTCATTATGGAGATGAAATAGTGTAACTTTCTGAGTTTCTGTGGTTGGAGCCTTCTCACCAGCATTAGCTCAGGTTTCTCTAATTTAATGTGAGCTAATATATTAGCGAAATTTGTCTTTCCAAAATTAATCTGTTTGTATTCATGACATTTCTTTACAATATTCTCAGGTGTATGCTACACAATTTTGCTGGTAACGTTGAAATGTACGGAGTTCTTGATGCAGTGGGATCAGGACCTCTTGAAGCTCGTATAAGTGACAACTCAACCATGGCAAGTTTGATTGTACTCGTATTAGGTTTTCGTTCAGTTTATTATTGTGTACTCTTACATAATTGGTTGCCCCATTTTTTGATCCTCAATACCCTAGTGTTGTTAGGATCTTTGAGCAATGTGGCTGAGTTACTTCCAATGCTTCTGTCCAATTCCATCAGTTTCTTCTGAGGATGTTTGACGGGATTTCAAAATAAGATTTTGTGTGTTGCTTCCTTGTTCATAAAGTTAGAGATTACACGATAATCTTAGGTGGTCTAGGTATAATTATAGGAGATTATTTGTCCCATTGGCGGTCTTAGATTTCGATCCATGAAACACTAATCTTTTAGGATATTGTTCCTATAATTTGATTTGTCATGTAACTCAGTCCTTTCTTCTTTATTTTTAAACTTTTTTACTAAATTTCTTCATGTATCTAACTCTTAATTTTTTTTATTTGCCAAAAGGTTGGTGTTGGGATGTCAATGGAAGGCATTGAACAGAACCCTGTTGTGTACGATTTAATGGCTGAAATGGCTTTTCAGCATAACCCAGTTGATATCAAGGTAATGTGACAGTTTTATGGATAACCCTGTAGTCTATCATTTGATTTCTTTTGTATCTTTTCCTTTTTAGTAAATTAAACCCTTCTTTCAATACATTCTAATGTAGCATTTTTCACTTATCAGTTTAAGCAATTATATATGGTAAAGAACTGTCTTAGCTAAAAGAAAGTGTTGTCAGTCAAAAGACTAAAATTCTTTGCTTCATAAACTGTAACAGCCTTTCTCCTCTTATTCAATTGTAACTATTGCGTGGTCAACATTCTTCAAGTTTACAAAATTTTGCTATGTTTACTAATTCTGCAGCTGAAGGATAAAGCAGCTCAAACTAGCATGTTTTTTGTCAAAGTACTTCTACATGTTATCAGTTGAACTAGTGAATTCTGGTTGTATGTGCAACACCTAATAAGTCAGTAAAACACTTGATTGTAGGCTTGGATAAATCTATACTCCAGAAGACGCTATGGGAGATTTGTTCAACCCATGCAAGATGCCTGGAATTTTTTGTATCATACCATCTATAATTGCACTGATGGTGCTTATGTAAGTTACCTGTTTATTGTTGCCTTGTTCTTCGTGAGGTGCTTATGTAAGAAATTCATATCTTTGCCTTGTCCTTCCACTAAGAGGTGTTTTAAGGATCTTCAAGTGTCATATGAACAAACTAATGGAAGCAATGTTTGCACTTGACATATGATAGTATCTCCTTTTTAACTGATTTAGTTTGGTGAGTATTTCACATATGTTCCTCTTGAAGTACTCACACATCACCTACGGACTACAATATTAAGGGATTGATGGTGTAAGTTGATAAATGGAGAAAAGGAAAACAAAATGCAAAAAAATAGGATCATCTCAAAACAAAACAACATAATCTCTTAGGAATTGTACTCCTCAAATTCTATGGTGCTGCAAACTGGTTGGTTTGGATGGAGATAAATCTAATGTGATAATTGCACCATATATGTTTGAGCACTATTTCCAAGACAACATGGTTATTACTTGTCCTTTTACCCATAACTCCTAGTATCATTTTTTTATTTTTCTTTGGTTATAGTGCCTCATTTCAGCATCGGTATTCTAACAAAAGTAGTGCATCAGAAAGTCTAAATTACCAGTCTAGAAAAGTAAAATCAAATGTTTATTGTCATTTTCATTCTCTTGTCCTTTATACATTTGGGCATTTATTGGAACTTTTGGTTCTACATTTTATTAATTTCCGAACTTTGATATGGTTCCTACTTTCTACATACCAAATGTACATGCACTGACAAGCTTCTGCTCCCAAGACAAAAACATGCATTGATATCCAGAATACCAGAAAGTCTTCTATTCAACATCATGCATTCCGAGCCTCATATGATATAATATTCACGAATAATAGCTGTTTGTGTTCACCATTTCCCTTGTTATTCTGGTGCAGGACAAAAATAGAGATGTTATTGTCTCATTTCCAGATGTTGAGCCAAAGTCCATTTCAACAATGCAAATTGCACTAAACGATATCCATGAACAATATGGAAAACGATATTCAGGTAGAGCTATTCTGGAAGAAGCAAATGATTCCTATGATAAACCTCATCTTTGGTATTCAAACTCAGATGTTATACATGCACTAAAACTTTTCCTGGAGAGTGGAAATCAACTATCTTACAGCAGTACTTACAGGTCAGATAAGCTAGTTCCTCTAAGTTTCCTTCTCTATTTCTTTTTTTCACTTTAAATGATTGTATTGGTTATCCCTCTCAATCTTTTCAGATATGACCTCATAGACCTGACGAGACAAGCTTTGGCAAAGTATGCAAATGAACTATTCCTAGATGTTATAGAAGCATATAAATTGGATGATCTGCATGCTGTTTCACACCTTAGCCAAAAATTTCTAGGTCTTGTAAAAGATATGGATATGCTTCTAGGATGCCATGATGGATTCCTTCTAGGACCTTGGATTGAGAGTGCAAAAAAACTTGCTCAAGATGAAGATCAGGAAAGACAGGTATAAGTGCCTTTAACTTAACACTTTTCATGCTTAAACCTGGATACTCTATTAACTTGAATGGTCAATTTGCAGTTTGAGTGGAACGCAAGAACCCAGATTACTATGTGGTTCGATAACTCTGATGAAGTAGCTAGTTTGCTTCGCGACTATGGTATGCAAAATATCTAATCTGGAGCCACATATTATACCACTCTGTTCTGGGGCCACATATTAAACACACTCTACATTTCCTAAGCTTTGACCTACTGACATTTAGTTTTTGGGGGAAAGAACCTCGTTACACAAGGTTTTTGTTGACTCCTGGTTCCTCTTCCTTTTCTGTAGGTAATAAGTATTGGAGTGGGCTATTACGAGATTATTATGGTCCTCGTGCAGCAATTTATTTTAAGTTTCTAATAGAAAGTTTAGAAGAAGGCAACGGCTTCAACTTGAGAGGTTGGAGGAGGGAATGGATCAACCTTACAAATAACTGGCAAAATAGCAGAGATGTTTTCCCTGTCAAAAGTACAGGAGATGCACTAAACGTATCACAATGGCTTTTTGAGAAATATTTGCAAGATGTTGGTTCACACGATCACTAGGTTTCTAAATGGAAGTTGTCACAGAGATTTGTCAGTCCCCCAATAAATCCAATTTTGGTTTCTGCAAGTAAAACATTTCATCATAATTGATCACTACGCTGCTCCAATTTCAAGCAATTGTAGTTTTGACGAATGAAATGAAAGCCTCTCTTAATTTCATATATGCATTTACCAAGTCCCAATTACGAAAAAGAGAAGGAAAATTAAAAAAGTTAGAATTGCAGCAGGAAAAACACCATGTTATTATATCGGCAACCGAAAATGTTATTTCTTAAAATGGAATTTATTTTGCGGAAGGTGAAACTTGAAAGGAGAGAATGGCCTGTGGGTTAAGGGTGCAAGGTGGAAACTTTATCACTTAAAATCCCCTCACAACCTCAATCCCATATATTAACAGTTCTTAAAATACAAAAGTTATCACTTCTATTTCTCTTGTTTGAATGTATTGACAGCTGTGGTTTACTAACAGTATACCGCCGATGTTTTTCAACTTTTTATTTGGTGACCAACTTAATTAGTAGTAGTATTGTTCTTATCGACAATCCAAATAAGATGACTGGCTTTGTAGGTAGAATTGACTAGAGACTAAAATAAGCAGGGGAAATTGAAACAAATTGAAAGAGGAGCAATACAATAAGAATAACGTCCTTCGGCAGAAATGTCAAATTGACGGGAAAAATAAGAAACAGTAAAGGAAATTTAACACGAATGATTCGTGCGGTGCCTGCCTGCAGATCGTTTATTCGTTCGGCCAAAAAAGCGTGGGCTTTGTGAATTAGTTTGTTACAGTCAAAGAGAACATATCATCACCATTCTACATTCTCGCTCATATGCTGACTAATAGCTTGTTTGGCAAGTTTTTTTGGGACAAAAGTGATATTTTTAAACAATTGAGGTGTTTGGCCAAGCTTTTAGAAGGAAGAACAAGTGTTTTTGAGGGGAAGCAGAAATAGTTTTTGCGGCAGGAAAAAATTAATTTTTTTCCAAAAACACTTTCAAGAAAAATAGATGTAGATGCAATTTTTAAAAGCTTTGCCAAATACTAATTACTGTTCAAAAGTGCTTTGAAAAGTATTATTGAGAAAAACACTTATCAAAATAAGCCGATTATAGAAAATCGGCTAAACAGGCTATTAACTCCATTCTCTGTCTATTTACCACACTGTCCTAACATATTCATTAAAAAACTCAAAAAACCCAAAAGTATAAAACGGCAATAGTTTCCCTCGGAACAAATACAGAAAAGAACATTATGAACGCACTCACACACTTGTTTGATGTAAATATATCAGCTATCTTTTTCTCAGTTAGTTTGTCATTTTATAAATTTTATATATATAGTGTCATGTTTTGGAGCATTCTTTTCCCTATCTCCTTGGTCAAAAATTGAATTATTCGCGTACACTTTCTCAAGTTGGCAGGGAGAATTTGGTACTTACAATAGATAATTAATTGATTTGCTTGACCTTAGCTGCTTTAATAGAACATCCCCACTTTCGCATAGATTGTTAACTCCAAGATTATATCAACTCTCTTTTCTCCCAAAATTTCGTGGACCTCTTCCCATAATTACGTTTTCTTTTTCCAAAATTCTTCTTTTGAAAATATGAAAAAGAATAATATATACGAGAATTCATGGGCAGATCAGTGGGACTACAATAATACAGAACCATATTCCAAAGAGACCAAAAAAAGTAATTCCGGTGGCGGCGGAGTGGCAAAGAAGGTGGGAGAAAAAACAAAGGCAGTGGCTTCAACTAGCATGAAAAAGGTTAAAGAAGGTACTTCCTCTGGTTTTCAGTGGATCAAAGACAAGTGTCAAAAAACCACCCAAAAGCACTGATTTTGGTATTAATTACAATTTATATTTCTCATTTCAATTGATTGTTCAGTTCAGTTACATGCATGATCATATGTACATGATTAACGATACGTTGATTGCACACGGAGATTATTCCTTTCAATAGCGCATATTGTTGGTCTAATAAATTTGAGATGATTTTAATGTTAAACTAGTCTCTTCATCTTTCTCTTTTTCCATGCTCTGATTGGACTCATGACCACGAGGATATGAAGGAAGACTCATTCTTCTTCTCGATAAAGAAAAAAAACAATACGAAAAAAAAGGGGCTCAATCTTCTCCACGTCGTATATGTACATATAGCTCGAACTATATAAAACTAATATGTTCAATTATATTGTATATATAGCATGAACTATATCTTACATCTAAATCTGAATTAACGGATTCAGAATAAGTGTAATCTTATTATATGTATAAAGTTAATTTTTTCTTTTCATATATGTAATATAGCTCGAACTGTATAAAACTAATATGTTCAATTAAACTTACAATATCCCGTCCTAAATATAATACAACCATGGATTACATTAGGATTATGCAACCAGGTTAGACTTTTGGCTACAGTGAACGCCCTTAGTTTTCTGTAACATGCCCTTAGTTTAGGCTCATAGCAAAGTACTCAAAATCTGGTTTTATGTTGCACAATATGTGCTTAAAGATACTTAATTCTTTTTATATATTTTTTAATGTGGGATAACTTGATATCTCTTCTCCAATACTGATTTCTGTTTTCAAATATTGCTATCTGTTCTCAAATACTTAATCGCTAATAACACTAGTTAAATGAAACTTTCTTGTAATTTCAATAGGGATAATTTCACGTAAGAACAATTGAGCTCCCCAATTTTTAATTTTATAGCTCATATTTCAATTTACAACCAACTAGTCCAAAAATAATAGGCTAAGATTCAATATTCAACTCCAATAGGTTCTCAAAATTACAATTTAATTTTTAAAAATGATTGCTCAAGCTTTTAAGTTAATTTTCGAATTAGTAATTGTGACTCAAATATTAGTTCAACAAATCAAATCTATTTGAGTGGTAAAAATTAGATTATTAACAAGCTTAAATATGCGGGTATCAATTCCGAATTTGATTTTGTGAGAAATTTGGAGTGGGTGTTATTTAGACTTGTTAGAAATAGTATAAGGAGGTTGTATATAAAATTTGAAATCATTTAATGGAGATTTGGACTGGTTTTGAACAGGAATTGCAACTGAAAATCGTGGAAGAAGTTCGTCTATAGACGTTTGTATAAATGCGTATAAATGTGTATAATAGTGTATACAATGTGTTTATGCACTCATATACACTATTATACAAGATTATACATAATTATACAGAAAACTGACTTCGTCTTTTTCTTTGCGTTTTTTCTGAAATTTAACTCAAATCTTGCTCAAATCTACTCCAAATCATTTCAAATTTAAACTTTGAACTCCTTTTGATATTTTCAATCAATTGGAACAACACTCAATCCAAACAACTAAGAATTACAAGAAATTCTATTTTCTAAAGCAAAGCTTTGAATGCCCTTTAATGGTGGACTTTTACTCTTCAATTTTTTTACATTACAATTAGGTGATATAGGGGGAGAAGCAGTAATAGCGGATGGCCCCCTGAAGCATATGTAAAAAAAAGTGAGAAGAAGAGAGTGAAAATAATAGTTGTGATAACACAGAGTTAACTTCATAGGTTTAGAAGCAATAGTTGTAAGAACACATATTTTGAATTTGCAAGAGCTAGTTTTCAAAATATGTACAATATAGGCTAGGTGGGGTAAAACTTAAAAATATAGGTCATTTTTTATTATGGTGTAAAGTCATGTGTATTTTTTTGTAATTCTTTCGTTTCAATACTCTTTCTCTCATTCACGAGACTATTTTTGTTACTTGGTCGGATCCAAATTCATGCACATTTTATGCCTTGAATTTTTGATGAATTCTTGTGGCTCACGTTGTGCAATTTTTAACGGGTCAGTACTAAGCTAGTTTCGGACCAAAAGTAGAATGTAAGAGTAGTAAAGAGTACGTAGAATGAAATTGACATATACTAAGAGCTTGAAGACTTGTAGCAGAAACTAAAGAGCTGAAAGAATGGGCTTATTGACCTTTGTAATATTCATGAGGGTAAGGAAATTGACATGAAAAATTAATGAGAAAAAGTAAACTTAAGCCATAGAGATTTTGGGCGAAGTGTAGTAATAGCCATTTTTAAGTCCGCTATTTAAAATATATAACACTTTACAATATATTTAAAAATTAATCAATTCGCCCAAACTTTAGGACTAAGTATCCTGAATTTCTAAATTTAGGAGGTAGCCTGAATTTTTTTGAGCTGCTAATTTGAAATTCAAGACTGAGTGTTCTGAATTTCTGAACTAATTTAAAATTTAGGACATAAGATTCAAACTTCTGGACATAAAGAATTTAGGTCACGATGTCCTAAAGTTTGAACTTAATTTGATGTTTAAATTCTAGGACGTTGTGTTTTGAAGTTTGAGCAAAATTGTCTAATCTTTAAATACATAGTAAATTGTGGATATATTTTAAACAACATATTTAAAAGTGACTAACTCTGCCATTTCCACGAGATTTTTCACCGTTACCATTAAACTATACTAAGCTTTTGTGATAGCTAATACTGTTATTAACTTCTAATTCAAAGTCTTTTCCCATATTGGACCTCTCTTTTTTCCGATTTGAACCTCGAGTTGGCTAAATTACTAGAATAATAATGATTTAATTAAGTTTTAGCACTGGCTAATGATTATGGATAAAGACTTACCCACACTTGGTATTTATACCAAATGAATATATGCAAAAAATATCTTTCATACACATATTTATCACGCAATTTTGACTAATGATATATATTTTCAAATACAGTTTTAATTATTAAAAGTAAATTACTTTGTAATTTGGTGTAAACACCCAACTTGTGTAAGTATTTACCATGACTATTGTTTGACTCAAAATATTAACGAGCATTTATGAATTCAAAACAATCAATGTAAATGGAGGGCCAATCATAGCAAGTCCTAACACATCCAAAATTTAACAAGGGAAAAGATAATGGAAATATTTGTATTAGTAACAGAAAATATCGGTGATCTTTATTCATGATAATAGAGCAGTCTGCCTCTCCATGAAGAGGTTCAGTGCTTTTACAATCATGTTTCATTCGATCGACTCTCTTTTTGTTTTTTGTCTTGGATTCTCACTTTGTGTTTTACTCTGTATTTTTATAGTCCCTATCATGGCTCCTCCTTTGATATTTATAGATATTGTTGTATGAGTTGACCTTTTGGGGTCGGGCCCACGTTAGGAGGCTATCTTGGACATATCAGATGAGTTGTGACCTCAATAGCCGTTTTAGGCAGATACGGAAAGCTCCCTTAATCAGAAGTGATCATAGCGCCTATTACGCTTACGTTAGTAAAAATGAACAATTAATTTTGTTGATTATCGTAAAATCGAATTATAACCTATACAGCTTTGTTATGAAATTGCTGCCATCAATTTTCTCCGTGCAAGTTACGTTACAGCCACGATATATATGAAAAATCAATGCTTCAATAGGAGCATAGATAGATGTGAGATCCACTAAAAATGAAGTCATTTTCGTCTTCACCGCCCATAAGGTAAAGCTGGAAATTGATGGCAACCTATCCACTTATATTTGAAAGCTTTGTCAGCAATTAGTCATGATTTTCCATTATTTGCTTGATTGAGATACATTTATCTACAATTACTATCTTTTTTCTCTTTATCTGCACTATCTTAACACAATTTTACCATTTAAATCCAATCTACAACTGCAAATCCACATCTTTTTTCATTTCTAGTCTTTTCATGCTAAAGACAATGTTTGACCGTCTATTTTTATTTGGAAGGTGATAATATTCTTTGATCCTATAATAATACTTAAATAAAGAGACCATCGTACTATTATTTCGAATATCATATGCTTGACCACTAATGCTACTCACGTGTGGATCACAAAATCACATAACATTGTCGATTCTGCTGATTCGATAAACATATTTATAAGTAATACAATAACTAAAAGTTGCGCTTTTGATTGGCCCACGGATAATCAATCGAACGCTGTTGAGAAATTATATTATATATAAGGTAAAATATATTTTATTATTGATTAAAAGAGTTTACTAGTAAAGAGTGTTCAAAATTTAATACTCTTATTAAATTTTCTGGCTTCTAATACTGCGATATCTTGAGTTTAGTGCGTATCGTACAGAATTATAGGGAGATATTTGGAATATTTTAGTATTATTTGTACAAATATCGATCTAGTAGTATCTTTTATTCACGTGGAAAGTTGGTACGTCTTTATTGTCGTCACTTAAATCAAAACAAATAACCTTTGATATGGAAATGTCAGACACCCACCCCCGTTTTTAATACCTGCATGCGCAGCCAACAATGGCCAAGCAAATGAGTTGAACCGAATATAAGTTAAAACGAAAAACGATTGACAAGAACATAATTCTATACTATTATTTTCTAGGGTGACGATGATTGTTGGAGTATTTTATATTGGAAAAATTTGAGTTCTTGTATGGAATTAAATATGATGTGATATATCATGATGCGTTGACTAGTAGAAGAGTGATTGATTGGCCAAGAAAAAAACACGAGCTTCAACAGACACGGACAGAGGAAGGACAAAAAGCTCGTACTTATTGATATTCAACAATTATATCTGAAGAATGAACATTTGTAGCAAATGCGGTACAGATACGAATCATTGGTAATTAATAGGCATTAATTATGGAAATCGTTATGGAATTTATATAGAATCAGTTATGATTACCAATTATAGTGTTACATTAATATCATTAATTGTCATGAAGATTCTATTACTTCGAGATAGCTATAAAAGGGGAAAGAATGAACATTTGTAGGGACACGAAATACTATTGCAATATACTGATCTATTTTGCTTTATTCAGCTTGTTAAAGTAAATTTCTTTTTTATATTTAATTATCAGTAACCCGAGTTCTTCTAAAATAAAGCTTTGACCAAAATCCTAATTTTTGGTTAAACAAATTGGTTCTGTTACTAGGGATATGATAATTTATTCCTTCCTACATTTATCTTTTTATCAATCATGCCGAATGTCAACGACAACAACAATCAAAGAGACCATCAACTCCAGGAGAATTGGCAAGGTGTTGGAACCCCTATCCCTTCTCACAAAGTTCTCCTCGACAATCTCGAGAAGGAACTCCTCATGGATCTCAATCAAATGCAAATGATCAATTGGAAAACGATGAGGCTATCAATGAAGCTTTGCAAAAGTTAATCACGCAATAGGTTAGCAAAGCTCTTGAGGCTTTTGCCAGCCAATTGTCGGTCGCACCACCAACACCAACTCCGAATAATAATACTTTGGAAAATCCACGTTTCGGGCTAGTTAATTTAGGCAGTGGTGGAACTCCCAGCGAATCTCGCGATGGCAAACCAGGTAACACAGTTAATTCTGATTTACAAAATTTTATTAACCTTGCAGAAACAGCTTAAGGAGCAAAGTGATCGCATAGAATAAATACATGGTGTATTGCCCGTAATCTAGGGAATAGACATGGATAAATATTTGCAACAACTGTGGAAACCCAATGTTGCTCCTTTACCGATTTCGAAGAAGTTCAAGATGCCCGACATCCTATAATACGATGGAAAAACTGATCCACGAGACCACGTAACTGCATTTCCCACTAACATAAAGGGCAACGATTTAACCAAGCATGAAATTGAATCAGTGCTGGTCAAAAAATTCGGTGAAACACTCACTAAGGGAGCATTAACATAGTATTCTCTTTTGCCCAAAAATTCTATAAATTCTTTTGTTGAGCTTGCAGATTCATTTATTAAACCACACTCGGGAGCTCAAAAAGTCGAAAAAAGAATGGAGGATATTTTCAAAATAAGGCAAGGAGATTCGGAGCTGCTCAGAGAATTTGTAGACAATTTCCGACGGGAACGGATGACGTTACACACGTACCTGATAACTAGGTAGCTATGGCATTCACCAGCAATCTATATGAGAAGAGTTCAGAGGCCATGAGATGACTCAAAGAAAGCCTACGAGAATTTCCATCAACAACCTCGAATTATGTTTATCACAGATACATCACAAAGATGCAGATAAAAGAAGATACTATTATCTAGTTTCAAAAAGAAGAGAGGGTAAGTTCAAGGTGTGCTGAAACTGAAAAAAGGTCTGGTAAAATCAGGTATGAGCCTTAATGGGACAAGCGGTAAGAGACCCACGATCAAAACTGGATAATTCAAGGTAAGATCACAAGTCGAGAGATAGAGAGTCGTGTGTATCATCAAGGTTTAAGAAAAAATGAAATGCGCAAGAGATACGTGATGATGATAGAAGTTCTAAAGCGAAAATCGGCGATTACAATTTCAATGTAAGCATGTCTAAATTGGTGGCTGTTTAAGAAGCATGGGCGACAAGGTACAATGGCCGAAAGAGATGAGACCAAACCAAAATAGATGAAACCCTGATCATTGGTGTGAGTTTCATCACAATCGCGATCACAAGACGGCGGATTGTAGATTGCTACAGGGTGAAGTTGACCATTTGTTAAAGCAGGGATATCTTACTGAGTTGTTAAGTGAAAAAGGTAAACAATCATATATGAAAAACGGGCAGGAACCCCCTAAACCTCCTTCGCCAAAAAGGATCATTAACGTTATAAGCGGCAGAGAAGAATTAATGGCGCAACGTACACGGCAGTCAATAAAATTTCAAAAGTTACAGTTACACGTGAGAAGCGGGTCCGACATGTTTTGGAGGAGGAGATTATTACATTTAATGATGCAGATGCGAACGGCCTGTTAACTCCACACAATTATGCATTGGTAATATCTCTACTTGTACATAATACTAATATGAAATGAGTTTTGATTGATCCAGGTAGTTCCGTAAATATTATTTTGCTAAGAGTATTAAAGGAGATACAAGTCGAAGATAAACTAGTACCTAAGGTACATAAGTTATCTAGCTTTGACAATTCAACTATCGTGACTAAAGGGGAGGTAATACTTACAATATTCCAGAGGGAGTTGTCAAAGATATAAAATTCCGGGGGGAGGAAATGGATATGGCTTATAATATGATTCTTGGGAGACTATGGATTCACGAAATGGATGTTGTGACATCTACCTTACATCAAGTCATTAAATTTCCATCACCATGGGGAATGTCACGACCCTAGTTCACCAATCGTGAACATGTCGTGATGGCACCCAGTCCCCACGACTAGGTAAGCCTAACACGTTGCGGAATTTACAAGCTATAAACACTTAAATAAGAAACAGCGGGAAAATAGCATAAAAAGATATGTAATCGTGCCGCTTGGCACATACATCCGTCACATAATGAATAAAACGCTACCAAGATCCGGAATCCCACGGTAACACAGACTAAAAGAGAATATACAACTGTGGCTCTATGTGTGAAGAGTATCTAACAACGACATGAGAGAAAACATCTACTAATACTTTCAGAATAGAAGGAAGGCCTCCGGATCCGCGGACGTAGCAGATCATACCTCGAGGTCTCCCAAAATGTTGTTGAATCACCTAATATGAGCCTGTCCCGATGTACCTGGATCTGCACAACAAAAGTGTGCAGAAGAGTAGCATGAGTACACCACGGCGGTACTCAGTAAGTGCCAAGCCTAACCTCGATGGAGTAGTGACGAGGAAGGTCAGGGCCCTACTGAGAGAAAACAATTACAAATACGATGGTAACAATAATAAGCAGTTTAAATGATAATTATTCCGAAATAACAACAATAAATGATTACTGCAACCGTCTACAATTAAAAACTAACAACAAGTAACAAACTCAATTAACAAGTCCATGACCTGTGGGAATTGAACCCACAGATCCATTAACAGTACCCTAGGTCTCCGGGAATCGAACCCGCAGTCCACATCTCAATAATATATAAATGGCTCAGGATCTCCGGGAATCAAACCCGCAGTCCATATCTCAATAACATCGGGATCTCCTGGAAAACCTGCAGTCCATACCTCAATAACATCAGGATCTTCGGGAATCGAACCCGCAGTCCATATCTCAATAACATCAGGATCTCCGGGAATCGAACCCGCAGTCCACAAACAATGACTCAGGATCTCGGGAATCGAACCCGTAGTCCCTACCAATAACTCAGGATCTCAGGAATCGAACCCGTAGTCCCTACCAATAACTCATCAATAAACTTCGGGTCTCCGGGAATCGAACCCGCAACCCTTGGATCTCCGGGAATTGAACCCGCAGTCTACAAACAATAGCAATCCAGGTCTCTGGGAATCGAACCCACAGCCCTGGGATCTCCGGGAATTGAACCCGCAGTCCACAAACACAGCAAGTAAAGGAATACACAGAGAGAAAACATAATATGCTTAACTACAACTTCACCGAGGACTAGTGCCAACAATTATCAAGAAGTTCAAGTAGGACAATTAGGCAATTAGACGGATAAATCCTACCTAATCATGCTTCCCTAACGAATACCAGGTAAATGTCACAATTTAATAAATTAAGAACAGGAATATCACGAATTGAACAATTCAAGTAAAGTGAGTTACAACAACCAGCGCATGTACATGCCCGTTGTCACACCTCCTTTTGGCGCGCCCCCCTACCTGGGGATAGAAGCGCAAGGGAGTTTTTCCAATTTAAGTGACAATATTCGAAACGGGATTATTTTATTTATTTCAGAGTCGCCACTTAGAATAAATTATGGTGTCCCAAGTCACCGATTTATTTAAATCCCGAATCGAGGAAATTTCGACTTTCCAAATGAAGTCTGCGGACCAGAAATTCTAAGTAAGGAATTCTGTTGACCCGAGGGAAGGTGTTAGGCACCCCCGGATCCCGTGGTTCTAGCACGGTCGCTTCAATTATTATAAATGGCTAAAATTATCTGATTTTAGAAATGTTTATAAATTAATATGCTTTAATTAAACTTCAAACCGCTCTATTAATTTGAAACCAGACCGAAAGAAAACAAAAACTAATTACAACATAGACTCGGACTTTTGACAAATAAAAAATGTATCCGAATTACTTACTTTGAAACTATGCCGATTAAAGTCGTTGTAATACTAAACCAAGAAATCAATTTATTTGACAGTATATCCCTTAAAACTATTTCTGATTAAAGACCCTATACAAGATGATAGCTTTTTTTTTTTTTTTTGCAGTTTATTGACTTAGTAGCAAAGGTTGCCTAAAACAAAAATATAAATTAGTAAAAATTAATCGACTATGCCGGGTGTGAGTATTTCGTCATGGTTCATTACTTGACATAAGATTATCCATAATATAATGCGTTCCAATTTATTTATTTATTTATTTATTCTCTTTGCTAGGCTAACGCAATAGGATACCTAATGGTAATCTTAAGTCCCTTTTGTTGAAATTCTAACGTCTATTTTTTACAAATAACTGTATCTTAAACTACAAGCAAACTATGACTAAAAAATGTCAAAGACATAAATCACTTAACAATCCTAAGTATTTCATCATTTAAGGGAACCAAATAACGCTAGAGGCCTAACATATGAGTTCTTTCAAGTTTCAGTTTACAAACTTTCTACAAACTTAAATCGAATCGATTCTAATTGTATAACAAAGTACAGTAAAGCCTCATTGCTAAATCATAGAACAAAACTAAACAAAAGGTAAGAAAAATAAACTATTTTTGCTTCAACATCTTTATATCAAACTTCCTTTGTCAATTTGCAATTATTCTCGGCCAATGTGGTTACAAGAATATACCTGGAAGTAGAATCGAAATAAACAAGGAGTTAGCAACAATATGCAGCAACAACCAACCAAACTCAAACTATCAGCAACTTCAGTAGCAAATCTCGGCCAAGAAAAAACCCAGCAGAACCAGCAACCAAACAATAGAGAATTCCAGGGAATAGTTTGACTCCAACGAAGAATTGAAAACAAAAGCCGCAAAGTGAAAACCAATAGTGCAAAAGAAGAACCTTCAGGTTACTTGAAACTTCAAATATTAGACCAAAACAGGGCAAAACAGTTTTATGGACAGAATTCCCAACTCAAGGCCTATTATCCTCTCTTAAAATCAGTGTTTCTTCTCTGTTTTTAATGTAAAAGAAGAAACAACTCTTAAGCTCTCTCTGTTCTCCAGTAAGTTATTGTGTGAGTGTATGTATTTTTTCAGAGGAGGTTCTCTGTGAGTGTTTTTGTATGTGTGTGTGTGTTCTCTTTTATAGACATTAACAGATCCAGCAAAACCCTTTTTTAATCAATTCTAAATCTGTCCAGCTCAATACATCCCTCTGTACTTCCACTCAAAACATTATTCAAACTTGATTTATTCATTTTAAACTTTAAAGTTGAACTCTAAATGGAATGTCAAGCTGCCTTACAGATTTTATTATCTTTTCCATGTGCAATGCATGACTTTACACCCTATATTGTTTTTTTTTTTTTTCAGATTCCTAAACCAAACTCAAACAACTAATACTCAAATCCAATTCCAATCCTATTCATTATCACAACAGCTAGAAACTTACAACCAAACACAATGTTGAATCAAAAATAGCACAAACTGAAATTTGTTCCAATGTTCTAACAAACAACCTAACGAAACTAATCGACAAACTTCAATCAGTCGGATAACAACATGTGCAATCGATAACAAAACAATCGCAAAGACAGTAATTCACAAACTCTCGGCCAGAGCAATCAAAAGTGAAGAATTAGCTATTCGACGAAGTATCGAATCGAATTCCTATCTCATAACTATGTTATCCATAACGAATAATCAGAAGCAAACAAGTCGACCAAATAAAAAGGTCCCAAATAGATGAAGAAGAAAGAAAATTTGGAAAAATCCGAGAAAAGAAAAAATCAAACAACAAACGAAAGATTACAAAACAATTAATCTAAAGCGACGAGTATAATTTAAACAAAAACAAAGAAGAAAAAGAGATACCTTGAAACAAAGAATCGGCCGACTTGGGGTCTTGGTCATTCGAGGTCGAAAGGACCTTAATTGAAGTGTTTTCTTAGTGAAAACACATCAATTAAGGTCTATTAGACCTCAATTCAACGAAACCCGGCTACCAAATTTCCTATTCGGCATTTTAGGGTTCAAAATCTTCGATTTTGGGGTTCAACAATTTCTGGCCAAATTCGAGTGGAAATAACGGTGGTTGGGGTGTGAGGGAGATGAGGTGAAGGTTGGGTGCGAGTTTGGGGTCAATTAGAGGCGGCGCCGCCACTAGGGTTCATGGCTAAAGTAGAGATTCGAAGAGTTCCGGTGGTGTTTGAAACTAACGGATAGGGGAATCGAGATGGGGAGGTTGAGGCGAGCTCGGGGTGAAAAAATGGAGTGATTTGGAGCTCAACCGCCGGCGGAGGCGATTTCCGGCCGGCGGTTCACGGTGGCAAGGGTGGTCGGAAATCGCCTGGTGAAGACGATTTTGAAGAAAGGGGCTGTTTGGTTGGGGTGTGAAAGGGTTTGGGGTTTTTGGGAGATTAAAATTAGGTAATTAATCTGGGCCGTTGGATGAAGGAGTCCAACGGCTCAGATTTAAAAATGCAGTGGGCGGATCCGGGCATGGGGAGACGGGTCAACGGGTATTTTGGGCTGGGGCGGCTGAGGCATTGTTTTGGGCTCCATTTCAATTTCAAACATGGCCCAAATCAGATTTTTTCTCTCAATTATTTCCTTTTCTCTTCTCTTTTAATTTTAATTCTCAATTTATTAAAAAAAAATTCTAATTACACTACAAAAATCAATTAAAATTATAAGAAATATTAATTAAGTTATATTAATAATTAACACACTTAATTTAAACATCAATTAAATATAAATCACACAATTAGGCATTTAAATGCTAAAAATGTAAAAGATGAATTTTTTTTTTTAATTAATTTAAACACATATAGTCACGATATACAAATGCAAACAAATACACAAAAATTCACAAAAAATACACACCATAAAATAGACAAATATTTTTTTATTTTTTTATTTTGTGGGAGTAATTCATGTTAGGCAAAAATCACGTGCTCACAGCTGCCCCTCTTTGCGTGTAAACTCGAAGAGTTTTCGTGCAAAGATAATGAGCTAATACGAGCGATTTTTGCCCGTTTGAATATTCCGTGGGAAGCATTTTGAAAGAGTTTGACCGAGCCTTTGCTTCGGAGGCCTCCTACATATCCTGGGCTAAACAGGAATCAGGTCAATGTAGTTCGGGAAGTTTTGGTAGCTGGGACTACCGTGGACTGACACATTGCTGTTACTGTTGCCATCGTTACTGCTGTTGCTGCTTACTGCTCACTGACCTCCTTATTACACCAAAAGGAGAAATTAAAGCTGAACTAGCTATGCTATCAAAACTATGAGTTACAAGATTCCTATCAATGATTCTCTTGAAAACTTGATCTTGAATCTTAGTTGATTTGCTGTAGACCTCGATCTGAATCTTGATGCTTAACAAACTGTACGTTCTTGTTTATTTTCTGTAACATTGAGTGAAACAGAGTCGGCGGAGCTTGTTACTTCAATCATATTCTGAGCAATCCGTGCCGTTGTTTACTCCAACATTTGAACTCTTTCTTTTGGTTCTTTTCTTCTTTTCTTCACTCTGGATTGATGTTCCATTTGTAGGTTATCTCGATCCTTGCACCCCGAGATCAAACCTATTTAGACAACAAAACAAACAAACGAACGAAATTTTTCTGCCCCAGTTTTGCTAGGAAAATTTCGTGAGTTAGTTGTGACACAGAGAGCGATTAAAAGACTCTTTGGTATTGGGCAAGAAAATCACAATTTCACAAATAAACGTTCCACGGCTTTCTGGCCAGGATTTTGAAGAAAAGTTTCACGGCTTTCTGGCCGGAATTCAAACAATTAAAAGACTCTTTGGGCATTGGGTAAGAAAATCATGGTTTCACAAAGGTTCAACGGCTTTCTGGCCGGGATTTTGTAGAAGAGTTTCACGGCTTTTGGCCGAAATTCAAACAATATCTAACGGTTTTTTGGCCGTCGGATCCTCGGTTTTTGACCGAGGATAAAAGTTTCGCGGCTTTCTGACCGGAATTCAAACAATATCTAACGGTTTTTTGGCCGTCAGATCCTCGGTTTTTTGGCCGGGGTAAAAGTAAATGGCTCCGCAGTTTTTGACTGGGAGACCCTCGGTTTTTTGGCCGGGGTTAAAGTAAATGGCTCCGAAGTTTTCTGACTGGGAGATCCTCGGTTTTCTGACCGGGGATAAAAGTTTCACGGCTTTCTGCCCGGAATTCAAACAATATTTAACGGTTTTTGGCAGTAAGACCCTCGGTGTTATGGCAGGGGTTAAAGTAAATGGCTCTGCAGCTTTTTGACTGGGAGATCCTCGGTTTTCTGACCGGGGATAAAAGTTTCACGGCTTTTTGGCCGGAATTCAAACAATGTCTAACGGTTTTTTGGCCGTCAGATCCTCGGTTTTTTGGCCGGGGTTAAAGTAAATGGCTCTGCAGTTTTCTGACTGCGGAGATCCTCGGTTTTTGACCGGGGATAAAAGTTTCACGGCTTTCTGGTCGGAATTCAAACAATATCTAACGGTTTTTTGGCCGTCAGATCCTCGGTTTTTTGGCCGGGGTTAAAGTAAATGGCTCCGCAGTTTTTTGACTGGGAGATCCTCGATTTTTTGACCGGGGATAAAAGTTTCACGGCTTTCTGGCCGGAATTCAAACAATATCTAACGGTTTTTTGGCCGTCAGATCCTCGGTTTTTTGGCCGGGGTAAAAGTAAATGGCTCCGCAGTTTTCTGACTGGGAGATCCTCGGTTTTCTGACCGGGGATAAAAGTTTCACGGCTTTCTGGCCGGAATTCAAACAATATCTAACGGTTTTTTGGCCGTCAGATCCTCGGTTTTTTGGCCGGGGTAAAAGTAAATGGCTCCGCAGTTTTTTTGACTGGGAGATCCTCGGTTTTCTGACCGGGGATAAAAGTTTCACGGCTTTCTGGCCGGAATTCAAACAATATCTAACGGTTTTTTGGCCGTCAGATCCTCGGTTTTTTGGCCGAGGTAAAAGTAAATGGCTCCGCAGTTTTCTGACCGGGAGATCCTCGGTTTTTTGACCGGGGATAAGAGTTTCACGGCTTTCTGGCCGGAATTCAAAAATGGAAAGACCCTCGGTTTTCTGACCGGGGTCTAAATGGATATTGGACTAACATGATTTGGTTCTCTTTTTGGAGTTTTCATTTTCTTTTCTTTTATTTTTTCTTTTGGGCCTTTTTCTTTTTTTTTTTTCCTTTTTTTTTTTTTTTTTTTTAATCAAATGCATAAGATAAAGCTTTTGAAAAGAAACTTACCTTTTTATGCGCTTTCCTTATTCCAGAGTCATTTCAATGCTTGAGTACTTCACTTCTTTGAGTTGTACCTTCTTCTTGCGCAATTAAATAGACCTGCTTTCAACCAAGAACATTTTATTAGTTGAAAAAGTGATTGACTTTGTGGCCTTGATTATCTTCATTGCTTGATCCTTGCCCCATTTCCATCGAGAATTTTGCTACCAATTGTCCTTGGGGTGACTTCTTTTCAAACTGATCGGGTTCAAACTCGGAATTCTTTGAGGACTCGCCTGTGTGGGCTTTGTCTTTCTGTCTTGTTCCGTTTTTAAAACCTTAGCCTTTGATTTCTTTTTCCTTCTTAATGTCCTTTCCTTTGCAAGTGATCGACCATCATGATCAGTCGGGATTGGATCAATACACCACTGAGGCTGGGTATTTTTCTTTGCCTTTTTACCAGACGGAATCCTGTAAAATCGGTCCTGCCGCCTTTCTTTGTAATAGTTTCAGAATTAAAATTAAACCGAAAGGGATTCAAAGAATAACTATACAAAAAAGCAAGAAAATGAGTTTAAAGAGAAGCGTCCCTTTCGGGGAAAAGAAGGACTTATCTGGGATGCATGCTGGCTCCAAATAAACATGACATGCTTCTTGGACTAGACGCCTGACCCACATAAACTTTCCGACTTCTTATGAACCCATTGATTCGCAGTTTCAAAACCAGGGAACCTTGCCAAAATTCTTTCAGTGAAGGGACGTCTTCTTTTTGGTCGGTGGCACCCTTTGCGGGTTTCCGCCAATCGATCCCTCTCATTTCTCTTCTCAATATCGCCTGATAGTGCTCTTTGCGAGTTTTCACTAAACGGACTCTCTCATTTTTAGCTTTTCCAATCGCCATCGTCTTATGGTGCCCGAAGGTTTTCACCGATAAGACTCTCTCATTTTGTTTCTCTCAATTCAGACTGTGTCAGATTTCCGTCAATGACATTCTTCACTTCCTTGCCTTTGCTAATTGATCTGAAGGACTTTGAACAAGGTCTTTGGGTAAAAAGGAAATTGAATGGAATTACAACTTTGGAACCGTCTTGACGGATCTAAACTGAACCGTCATATCATCTACCCCAGTTTCAATTTTGGGGCAATTGGGATTTTTGGTTTTGGTGTGACTGAACCTCAGGGAGAGGTTGCCTACGTATCCTTTCGGAATCAAGTCAGAACGTAGTTCGGGAACTTTGTTTTGTTTTGTTTTGTTTGGTTTTTGGTTTTTTTTTTTTTTTTTTATTTGGATTCCAAAGAGGGTAGCCAAAGAAAGGTAACCGGCTCAAAGGGTTTTACAAAGGATTCATAGTGTTTGGGGTAGCAAGAAAGAAAGCCTTCGTCATCTCAATTATACAAAAGCCAACGCCGCAGGAAGTCCTGACATAGTACCTTTATGCTGCATCTGTATTGACTGATGTTTCAAGATCATTTCCGTCAATGTCTCCGAGATACAGTGTTCCTCTTAGTGATATTTTCTGGATGATGTATGGATACTTCCAATTAAGAGCGAATTTTTCCCTTTGTTTATTGGTAATGCGGGGGAATACGCCTTAACGCCGGTTGTTCTATTTCGAGATTCCTGGGCCGCACTTTCTTGTTGCAAGCATGGGTCATTCTTTGTTGGGATAATTACTCGGGTATTCCCTGAATACAACACACTCTTTTTGTATGCGAACCAATTTCCTTCAGTTATCCCAATTCATTGGTTCATTTCCTCAAAAATAAACTTTTGTGCATTTCAACTCTTGATTCATTACTGAAGTCTGACAGCGTTTTAGGATCTAGGCGTGAAGTCCGCAAGCATGTCATGTTATTTAAAGCTGCATGATTTGAACTAAAGAGAAGAGAAAAAGAAAACTAAATCAAAATCTGAAAGAAAAATAAAGAAAATAAAAAAAAGGAAACGGACGATGAAATATTAATTTCATTTCTTGGAATCGAAAGGATAAAAACAGGGTTCACATTCGGAAATTTAAAGACAAAAACTAAAAGAAACAATCAATTTACACCCTGAAATAATTCTGGATGCAGAAAAGTGCGGCAGGACAAGTTTATTGGGCTTCCGCCTGATCGGAAATGGCCTAGCCTTTCAGTTTGGGAGTTTGGTGTCTGATCCCATCTCAACGGTGATAGTCTCTTTTCTCTGGCTCAACCATGTGGGTATCGCAGAGCTTTGCATCATGTTTTCCTTAACTCTCTTCAGTCATGGAATCCTCATTATCTTTCTCTTGACGGTCCTTAAGCTTTTGTGGTACGCATCCAACAAACACTGGCTCATTCAGCCGTGGTGTCTTAATTGCCCCCCATGCCACATAGGCTTGCTTAGGTGCACCAATTTCCCTTTCTGGTTCTAACTCAGTGATTTTACTCTTCTTTTCCCCTTCTCTTGTTTCGGGGCCGCCTTGGGCTTCCTTTCCACGTCAGCAATAGCAATTATGGCCTTGAGCGCTGGATCGAATTCTTCGTCTTCACAAATCATCCCAACTATCGGCCTGTTATTGTGAGCAGGCAGCGGATTATTGGTCACATTCGGGACATCCTCATCCTTGAACACAATCTTCCCTTGCTCTATTAAATTCTCCACCGCTTGTTTCAAAGTCCAACAGTCATTAGTATGGTGTCCCTCTGCCTCTGAATGATATGCACATCTGACACCAACTTTGTAGGAAGGCGATGCCGGGTTTTGTCTATTCTGAGGAACCGGCTGCAGTAGACCCATTTGGACAAGTTTCGGGAATAGATTAGAGTAGGATTCACCAATTGGGGTAAAGTTTGATTTCTTTGACTGTTCCCAAGGATGGAAGTTATTCTGCGGAGGTCGAGGATTATAGTGGTTCTGGTGGGGAGGCTGATTTCTTGGAAATAGAGCTTGGTTTCTACTGACATGCTATTGTGGTTGCGCAAAAGGTTGAGCATTCATGACCGCGTATGGTTGAGGGATATAGGACATTTCCTGAGCAGAGTAATAATGCTGGGGGGTTCTTTCCGAAAAGAAAGGTCTAGGAGCGTGGTGTCTTCTATCACCCGAAGTTGCCATGGATGTTTCCTCTTTCATCCTACCCTTTGATATTCCTCCAGACCCTCCTTGAATTGCTTGGGAGGTCGCTCGAATGGCTGCCTGACTCAAAATCCTTCCCGTCTTTAAACCATTTTCTACCATTTCCCCAATCTTGATCGCCTCTGCGAAAGGCTTTCCCATTGCTGACAGCATGTTCTGGAAATAGTCTGGTTCCTGAGCCTGGAGGAAAGTAGTGACCATTTCTATTTCGTCCATAGGGGGTTTCACCCTGGATGCTTGTTCTCGCCATTTAATAGCATATTCTCTGAAGCTTTCGGAGGGTTTCTTCTTTAAGTTCGATAAAGAATTCCTGTCTGGCGCAATGTCAATGTTGTACTGGAACTGTTTCACAAAATCTCTGGCCAAATCGTCCCAGATGTGCCATCGAGATATGTCTTGATCCATGTACCATTCTGATGCTATCCCGATCAAGCTTTCTCCGAAATATGCCATCAGTAATTCTTCCATGCCGCCGGCACCTCGTAATTGATTGCAGTATTTCTTTAGATGAGCAATAGGGTCGCCATGCCCGTCATACTTTTCGAACTTCGGCGTCTTAAAGCCTAACGGCAAATGGACATGTGGGAACATGCACAAATCTGCGTATGAAACACTCTTCTGTCCGCCTAGACCTTGCATGTTTTTCAAACTTTGTTCCAAGCTACTCATTCTTTTTGCCATTTCATCCCGTTCGGGAGCTTTTGGATTTTGGCTTGGCATGAGCTGAGGATAGACATTGGCGGCAAACTGGGTAGGATCCCGTGGAAGGGGTGGTGCCGGAAATGTAAAAGAAGAGGAATCAAAGAAAGGAGTATGCGTGCCGGGATGCGCCGTGATTGGAATGGGCAAACCAACGGATGTTCTTGCAGATGTATCTAATGCTGTCACCCGAGGATAGGAAGTAGAGGGTGATTCAGAGAGGGTTGTGACATTAGAATACCCAAACAGAGTAGGTGGGTAATTGGTGGGAGTATTAGAAATTCCACTTGACCTGAGGAATAGTTCGGGGAACCCAGGGATCAGACTTGGGGGCTCTTTCCCGTTATTCCAGTCATCTAACATCTCCAGCATTCGACATCGCAAAATTCTGTTTTCTTCTGCAGCTGCTGACTCAGTAGCCGGAATGGCTGACACGGAACTCTCTTCCAAAATGGGAACGGTTGATAGGGGGATTTCTGAAGACATGTTGGCGCTTCTTTTGGACCTTGTGAAATAGGGATGAGTATTTTCTTTTGGTTTAACAACGGGTTGCTGAACCTTTTCTTTGGACCTCGTGAAGTATGAATGTGAGGCCAGAGTACCACAAAATCAACCACCCTTTTCTAAAACCTGGAGTTTGGCAAACAAACGGTTAGTCTGAAACAACATAACAGATAAGTAATCTCACGTTGGGTGTGATGCACTTATACAATTGATCGTGTTGCTACTTGTAATCGATTGTAATGCGTTATTCCGGCTTATACTTTCCTTTGCTTTCATCTTCTTCCCCTCTTTATCAATTTTCTTTTACACTCTTTTTTTTTTCGTGTTTTTTTTTTTTTTTTTTTTTTTTTTTTTTTTTTTTGATGGTCGAATCTTATGTGGATTGCCTACGTATCATGTCCCCGCATGAATCAGACCGGGCGTAGTTCGGAAAACCGGGAATTGAGTAAATCAACTAATTCTTGAAAGAAATGCTTTAAAAGAAGAAAGGAAAATATATTCATTTGTTTTTTGCTTTTTTTTTTTTTTTTAAAAAAAATAAAAGACATGGTTTTGCAGACACGACCTTTCAACACCTCGGGGACGAAGATTATAAGGCTGTGAAGGTCAATCGATCAAAAGTCTACAAAATGACCCAAAAGTGGCCGTTTATGCAAAGTCAGCCTTCCGGCGTCCCTTTCGGGTACATTCGGCTGTTTTTGAAAACGGCATCACTCAATATATTTACAACGAAAAAATCAATTTCGATATTTTTGGTTATTTTTGGAAAAGGGGAGGTTGGACCCGATGAAGGTTGCCTACGTATCTCACACCATGTGAGAATCAAACCAGCGTAGTTCGGTAATAAAAGAACTAAATTATTTTAAGAAAAAAAAACAAACTATTTTTAAAGAGCATTTCTAAAACAAATTATTTTGAGAGAAACTAACCTATCTTTAATAAAATTTATTTTATTTTTTTTTTATTTTTTATTTTTATTATTTTTTTATTTTTTGCATTTTTCAAAATTATTTTCAAAGAAACTAAACTATTTTTCGTAAAATTAAGAAAATTTATTTGGAATTTTTTTTTTGCATTTTTTCAAAATTATTTTCAAAGAAACTAAACTATTTTTTCGTAAAATTAAGAAAATTTATTTGGAATTTTTTTTGCATTTTTCAAAATTTATTTTCAAAGAACTAAGTATTTTCCATAAAAACTATTTTGACTCTATACCCTGACGTTTTCCACTTCTTCCCCTCTCCTTTTTTTTATTTTTTATTTTTATTTTTTTTTATTTTTTAATAATAAACCGGTCAGCATGTAGGATCGAAACAAATAAATGCACAGACAAAGATGCATCAAGTCGGTCTTTTATTTTAGGTACACCTGTCCTAGACAAGCCCAACCCCTGTGTTGAGCCTCCTAAGTCAAATATGCACATGATGCAAATAGACGTTCCTATCGGGGATCCGGCATAAGGTTTTGTTATTCTAAGTCATCATCCTGTTGGAAAAAGTGTCTAGACTGGCTTTAACTCGAGCGGACAACTCGAGCCGAAGAGTGTCAGGTGCACCGGTAGCATGGCTTTCCGGCTTAATTGACAAAACTCTCCGCCTAAACATGTGTGACTACAAAATCCTTCACCGGTGCCAAGCACCACGGCTATCTTGAGAAAAACGGGCTATGTCCAGCAAATGCCCGGTATTATATTTCAAAAGACTCAGAAGAGAAAAAAAAATGGGTATCGGCACAATTTATATACAGTTCACAAAATATCAAAGCGGTAAAGCAACATTTAGCATATCAAATATAAACATGTAATAAAATCAGATAATAAATAAGCCAAATAAAATAATTATTCAAAGCTCGAATTCTTAAACCCTAAACCAGTGGTTCTGGGTTTGTTTCCCCAGCAGAGTCGCCAGAGCCGTCACACCTCCTTTTGGCGCGCCCCCCTACCCGGGGATAGAAGCGCAAGGGAGTTTTTCCAATTTAAGTGACAATATTCGAAACGGGATTATTTTATTTATTTCAGAGTCGCCACTTGGAATAAATTATGGTGTCCCAAGTCACCGATTTATTTAAATCCCGAATCGAGGAAATTTCGACTTTCCAAATGAAGTCTGCGAACCAGAAATTCTAAGTAAGGAATTCTGTTGACCCGAGGGAAGGTGTTAGGCACCCCGGATCCCGTGGTTCTAGCACGGTCGCTTCAATTATTCTAAATGGCTAAAATTATCTGATTTTAGAAATGTTTATAAATTAATATGCTTTAATTAAACTTCAAACCGCTCTATTAATTTGAAACCAGACCGAAAGAAAACAAAAACTAATTACAACATAGACTCGGACTTTTGACAAATAAAAATATATCTGAATTACTTACTTTGAAACTATGCCGATTAAAGTCGTTGTAATACTAAACCAAGAAATCAATTTATTTGACAGTATATCCCTTAAAACTATTTCTGATTAAAGACCCTATACAAGATGATAGCTTTTTTTTTTTTTTTTGCAGTTTATTGACTTAGTAGCAAAGATTGCCTAAAACAAAATATAAATTAGTAAAAATTAATCGACTATGCCGGGTGTGAGTATTTCGTCATGGTTCATTACTTGACATAAGATTATCCATAATATAGTGCGTTCCAATTTATTTATTTATTTATTTATTCTCTTTGCTAGGCTAACGCAATAGGATACCTAATGGTAATCTTAAGTCCCTTTTGTTGAAATTCTAACGTCTATTTTTTACAAATAACTGTATCTTAAACTACAAGCAAACTATGACTAAAAAATGTCAAAGACATAAATCACTTAACAATCCTAAGTATTTCATCATTTAAGGGAACCAAATAACGCTAGAGGCCTAACATATGAGTTCTTTCAAGTTTCAGTTTACAAACTTTCTACAAACTTAAATCGAATCGATTCTAATTGTATAACAAAGTACAGTAAAGCCTCATTGCTAAATCATAGAACAAAACTAAACAAAAGGTAAGAAAAATAAACTATTTTTGCTTCAACATCTTTATATCAAACTTCCTTTGTCAATTTGCAATTATTCTCGGCCAATGTGGTTACAAGAATATACCTGGAAGTAGAATCGAAATAAACAAGGAGTTAGCAACAATATGCAGCAACAACCAACCAAACTCAAACTATCAGCAACTTCAGTAGCAAATCTCGGCCAAGAAAAAACCCAGCAGAACCAGCAACCAAACAATAGAGAATTCCAGGGAATAGTTTGACTCCAACGAAGAATTGAAAACAAAAGCCGCAAAGTGAAAACCAATAGTGCAAAAGAAGAACCTTCAGGTTACTTGAAACTTCAAATATTAGACCAAAACAGGGCAAAACAGTTTTATGGACAGAATTCCCAACTCAAGGCCTATTATCCTCTCTTAAAATCAGTGTTTCTTCTCTGTTTTTAATGTAAAAGAAGAAACAACTCTTAAGCTCTCTCTGTTCTCCAGTAAGTTATTGTGTGAGTGTATGTATTTTTTCAGAGGAGGTTCTCTGTGAGTGTTTTTGTATGTGTGTGTGTGTTCTCTTTTATAGACATTAACAGATCCAGCAAAACCCTTTTTTAATCAATTCTAAATCTGTCCAACTCAATACATCCTTCTGTACTTCCACTCAAAACATTATTCAAACTTGATTTATTCATTTTAAACTTTAAAGTTGAACTCTAAATGGAATGTCAAGGGCCTTACAGATTCTATCATCTTTTCCATGTGCAATGCATCACTTTACACCCTATATTGTTTTTTTTTTTTTTCAGATTCCTAAACCAAACTCAAACAACTAATACTCAAATCCAATTCCAATCCTATTCATTATCACAACAACTAGAAACTTACAACCAAACACAATGTTGAATCAAAAATAGCACAAACTGAAATTTGTTCCAATGTTCTAACAAACAACCTAACGAAACTAATCGACAAACTTCAATCAGTCGGATAACATGTGCAATCGATAACAAAACAATCGCAAAGACAGTAATTCACAAACTCTCGGCCAGAGCAATCAAAAGTGAAGAATTAGCTATTCGACGAAGTATCGAATCGAATTCCTATCTCATAACTATGTTATCCATAACGAATAATCAGAAGCAAACAAGTCGACCAAATAAAAAGGTCCCAAATAGATGAAGAAGAAAGAAAATTTGGAAAAATCCGAGAAAAGAAAAAATCAAACAACAAACGAAAGATTACAAAATAATTAATCTAAAGCGACGAGTATAATTTAAACAAAAACAAAGAAGAAAAAGAGATACCTTGAAACAAAGAATCGGCCGACTTGGGGTCTTGGTCATTCGAGGTCGAAAGGACCTTAATTGAAGTGTTTTCTTAGTGAAAACACATCAATTAAGGTCTATTAGACCTCAATTCAACGAAACCCGGCTACCAAATTTCCTATTCGGCATTTTAGGGTCCAAAATCTTCGATTTTGGGGTTCAACAATTTCTGGCCAAATTCGAGTGGAAATAACGGTGGTTGGGGTGTGAGGGAGATGAGGTGAAGGTTAGGTGCGAGTTTGGGGTCAATTAGAGGCGGCGCCGCCACTAGGGTTCACGGCTAAAGTAGAGATTCGAAGAGTTCCGGTGGTGTTTGAAACTAACGGATAGGGGAATCGAGATGGGGAGGTTGAGGCGAGCTCGGGGTGAAAAAATGGAGTGATTTGGAGCTCAACCGCCGGCGGAGGCGATTTCCGGCCGGCGGTTCACGGTGGCAAGGGTGGTCGGAAATCGCCTGGTGAAGACGATTTTGAAGAAAGGGGCTGTTTGGTTGGGGTGTGAAAGGGTTTGGGGTTTTTGGGAGATTAAAATTAGGTAATTAATCTGGGCCGTTGGATGAAGGAGTCCAACGGCTCAGATTTAAAAATGCAGTGGGCGGATCCGGGCATGGGGAGACGGGTCAACGGGTATTTTGGGCTGGGGCGGCTGAAGCATTGTTTTGGGCTCCATTTCAATTTCAAACATGGCCCAAATCAGATTTTTTCTCTCAATTATTTCCTTTTCTCTTCTCTTTTAATTTTAATTCTCAATTTATTAAAACAAAAATTCTAATTACACTACAAAAATCAATTAAAATTATAAGAAATATTAATTAAGTTATATTAACAATTAACACACTTAATTTAAACATCAATTAAATATAAATCACACAATTAGGCATTTAAATGCTAAAAATGTAAAAGATGAATTATTTTTTTAATTAATTTAAACACATATAGTCACGATATACAAATGCAAACAAATACACAAAAATTCACAAAAAATACACACCATAAAATAGACAAAATTTTTTTTTTTTATTTTGTGGGAGTAATTCATGTTAGGCAAAAATCACGTGCTCACACCCGTCACCTCGCGTACAAGGCATTTAAACTATCACATAATATCTTAGGGGTAAAGGTTCCCCCACACGAGGTTAGACAAGCCACTTACCTCGACTCCGGTACAAAACCGCTAAGAGACAACTCTCTTGCCGCGAATGTCGGCCTCCACAGGTGTAGTATCTGATAAAAATCAATGGAATCACATCAAAATAGGCCAATTGGGCATTACCCAATCAAAACAATCGAATTACACCAAAACTACAAAGTTGCCAAAACCCGACTTTTGGTACGCTTCTCGAAAAATTATGAAAGTTACATTTTCGGATTCCTTATCTCAACACGAGTCTAGGCATATAAAATTTACCAAAATCGGACTCCATTTGCCCATTCAAATCAGTGTTTTTCTTCAATTTAGGCCTAGGGCTCAAACCCACCTTTAATCTTCCATTTACAGAAATTTAACTAAGGATTTCATGTTAAAACGATGTAATTAAGCCACAAAACTTACCTCCGACGAATCCCCGATGAATTCCCAGCAATTCCCGTGAGTTTCTCTCTCTAGAACTCAAAAATGGCATTTTGGGATATGAAACCCGCGACTGGTTCTGCTCTGTAATTAAACTCACTGCCAGCCTATTTTCTTCATCGCGTTCGCGACGCCTCTCACGCGAACGCGATGCCTTATTCCAGTCCTTCATCGCGAACGCGACGTGAAGTCACGCGTCCGCGAAGGTCATCTTCCCAGCCTCCGGACCTTTACTCTACGCGAACGCGTCCCAGTCCACGCGAACGCGATGCCCTGCCTTTTCCTCTTACGCGATAACGGCCTTACTCCACGCGAACGCGATGCGTTCCAGCTCCCTCATACGCGAACGCGTTACCATCCCTCGCGAACGCGATGGTCACCCAGCCCCAGCCTACGCGAACGCGGCGTAGCCCTCGCGAACGCGAAGGCAAAAATTTCGCCCAGTGATCTGCAATTTACAGCAGATCATTTCTTGCTTCCAATTGCCGGATGATGGTCCGGATTCACCCCGAGGCCCCCGGGACCCCAACAAAAACCACCAACATACCCCAAAACACGATACGAACTCCAATCATAAAAACACCATCCTAAACATCAAAATCACCAATTACACATGGATTCAAGCCTAAGTTTCTTAAAACTTTCCGAATTGCACATTCGATCAAAAACCCGACCAAACGACGTCCTAATGACCTGAAAATTTGCGGACATATCCAAAATCACATAACTAAGCTACAGAAATTGTCGGAATTCCATTCCGACCCTCGGATCAAAATCTCACCCAATGTTCGGATTCGCCAAAATTTCAAACTTCGGCATTTCAAGCCTAATTGAGCTACGGACCTCAAAAATACATTCCGAACACGCTCCCAACCCCGAAATCACCTAACGGAGCTAATGGAACCATCGGATTTCCGTTCCGAGGTCGTCTTAACACTGTTTCGGTTACGGACCATTTTCTAACTTTAAAGCTCTCATTTAGGGACTAAGTGTCCCAAAATACTTCAAATTTGAGAACCGACTCTCCCGGCAAACCACAATAGCCGAAATGAACTTAGGGGAACAGTTAACTTGGGGATTGGGGCGTAATTTTCTAAAATGACCGGCCGGGTCGTTACATCTTCCCACCCTTAAAAGATTCGTTCGTCCTCGAACGAGCATAGAAAACATATCTGGAGTAGTGAAAAGTTGAGGGTACTGGCTGCGCATATCCTGCTCGGTCTCCCAGGTCGCCTCCTCGACCGGCTGGCCCCGCCACTGAACCTTTACTAAAGCGATGTTCTTTGACCTTAGCTTCCCGACTTGCCTGTCTAGAATGGCTACTGGCTCCTCAACATAAGACTGATCCTCGTCTAGCTGAACATAAGTGAAATCCAACACATGTGACGGGTCACCATGGTACCTCCGGGCATAGAGGCATGAAATACGGGATGGACTCCGGCTAGGCTGGGAGGTAAGGCCAACTCATAAGCAACCTCCCCAACATGCCTCAAAATCTCAAAAGGGCCAATAGATCTAGGACTCAGCTGGGCACATTAGCCTGATATAATCTGAAGATATTCCCTCTTGTTCAACAATTAAGTCTTAGAGCCTAATTCCAACATTCGGAATTCTATGTCAAGCTTGTTTTCATCAAGAGATCACTCAATATTCCTCAAACGCCATCCTCAAACATGATTGCATAACCTTGCTGGATTCTTACCTTGCAACACTAAATCCACAGGACCACGATAATATTTTATGATCAAATTAGCCAAAAATTCAACGAATCGGATGCTCCCATTGCACCTCACGATCTACATAGGTCTCGTTCCAACTTTTACAATACTGACACGACGGAAGAGATGTGCCGATATCCATAACCAACTACTGAATCAACAATTCATTAGGTCTATACTCCTGACAAGATCCATTACCTTGTCCTAAACCAAAGGATGATCCTTTCCTCTATAATATACTTCATATAATCAATTTGCACTGACCCCAAATCCCATAATCTCATCTCACCCAGTACGAACTGCTTAGGCGATAAGCCACATCAGACATAATCAAAAGTCCCACAAGATGACACAATGTGCCAGTAGGCTACTGATTCGTACGTGATACAAAAGGAAGGCGAACACTAGAGAGAACTATTCAACTCTCACATTAACATGGACCTCCTCAGAAAATAGGAAACAGAACACATAAAAGCAATTATAGACACTGAAATAAACATCACACTATTGCGGCGTGCAACCCGATCCCAACAATATGACCATGGCGGCGTGCCACCCGATCCCAACAATATAACCATGGCGGCGTGCCACCCGATCCCAACAATATAGACTCACACAAAGAGTCATATGTCGAGTTGAATAGCTCATCACATCAAAATACTGAATATCGATCATAAGCACACTAAGGTGCATGATATCAGACTCAATGAAAACATATAGCGCTATAGGCTATGAACTCAAGCACAACCGAGGTGCGACATAAGATATGAGCCTCAAGAGCCATCATGCTCATATAACATCACCGCTGAGCGGAACCTCAACACATAAGGAACTTACCAAGCCGTCGCACACTCATACGGCGCAATATATCTTTACTTGAATTAGCTAACCGCGAAATAAGACCGCGACTATCCCTCCATAAAGGGCGCATTGCTGGAAGAAACATAACTGGCCTGACGCAAGGCTCACTTCCACATTTAAATCTATCCACCGACCTTAAGTCTATCCTGGTCGTGCCAAGCTAAGTCAATAATATTTCACAGGTCTATAACCCACTAAGCAGAGTGCCCTCCGGGCATAAGTTCTCAAATGGATGATATCACCAAAATCCTCATACTTGGTTTAAATTTCTAACCAATCAAGTGACTACAAGTCACACCTATACAATCTTCTTGTGGGTCAAGCTCCCACCATCTTCCGAATAATTAAACGGACCTGCACATTCAACCCACCGGCTGCACTAACACTGAAAAACGATCAGGAGTCCCTAACCGGGATGCAAAGCCTTTCTCATAGAACACCGATCTCAAATGATACTCATGTTAATACCCATCTTACTCAAAACAGTGACACTCTTTCCCTGCTCATCCGAGCTCTTTATATCACATTCATTGACCAAATTGTGACCTTGGTCCTTACTTCAAATTTTCATACTACTCACTGTACCCCACGTGCCGATATACGATAGGCACAATTTCCATCATAGCTCTAGAACTGACGATAGGCTAATACTTCATCACATAAGACTTTTCATTAAGCTTACTGCATGAGCACTATAACAACATACGGCGAATTCTCATAACCATCGAATATGCCAATCCATAAGTAGTGGTCCAAGCCACCATAACCCTTCCCGAGATCCGCCTACTCATAACAAGCCCTTAACAGAAGAATACTTTAGAATAACATCAATCACTGCGGCCGACAAGTCTCAAATGCACCTCCACAAATCACATGCATAATTCGATCACGTTGCATGAACCGATCATTGACACTAATACGCCAACTCAACTATGGCTGATCAATCTACTTCCTTCCAGGTTATCCTTGATTGCCTTAGAAATGTTAATATCTTCCTTCAATACCTAACTTATTCCAACCGCACTTACCCCGAGTGACCTTAAATCATGAGGCCATGCTATCTTAAGAACGACGACCATTTCATGTCTCTCAAATACTACACCACAAGTCAAAACATCATAGATCATTTTGTGCCTTTCTTCATAAGTTGCTTCAAAAGCTTGAGCCTCAATTGTACTTATACACTCAGAATTATCAGGCACCACACTTTACCTCTTGAATTCACTAGGACCGCTATTGAGAACCATCCGGTTCTAACTTGCCCCAGTACGCAACCAACTCTACTGAATTTCTTTATAACATATGAATACCCTCTCGATAAAGCACCCAGCGGAATCACTTCCCGCGAAACTTGCACCTATACGAGGCATAAATCATGAATTTTCCCTCAAGTTTGAACATGAGCCAGTAAGGCTAAACATAACATGCATTCAACAATACATATACTCAAATTACCACACGTGGTCCTTTTCCCGTGGCTGCAATAACCCATTAATACGCTAGTATCCAGAATTCACGCAGGTAATTAGCCATGCGACCCAAATCATAAGCGGTGAGACTCTCCCACTAGCTCAAAGCCACTATTACACGACTCTCGAGCACATTAGAAACATTCACTCAAGTCATCTACTCTTATTCAACCGCAATTCACTTGAACCTACGAACATAATCACTTATGCCCTATTAGCACTCTGACCCCATAGAGTATGACCTCATTCCAATACAACCCAACATCACCCCGCTCCATGCACCGAGCATTCTCTACCAACGACACCTTAAAACATACTATGATTCTCACACACCTACGAAGCACCATGTAGCCCTTGTCGAATATTTCCCTGCTGAAAAAAAAATGTAGAGTTTATTAGGGACACAGGAACATCCAAAGTCCCAATATTATACCATACGAGCCTCAACTCTTGCCCATCCGCAAGTTTTCCAGAACTTTTTTTTTGTTGAATAGCACCTAAATACATCGCAAGCCAAATCTGATATGACACATGACCCATAATTAGATCATTGATAGTGAAATCCTTTCAGTTAGCACGAAGCCTTAAAGATACATTTTGCTAATCCACGACAATAGCCTTTATCATATGTACGTCTTCATCATAAGACAACCCAAGACATTGGTTTGGTACATGTCCTTCTTAAGACAATTAAACTCATTTTCCCCAGTATCTCTGCTGGCTGAATCCTTCGCTAAATAGATATCTCATATGAACCATATAGTCTTTATTACCACCAACTATTTTTAGATCTACATCCACCTTGTGATTCTACCATTGCTGTGACGATTAGGCAGTTAAGTAAACCTTCTCAAGACCATACTTATCAACCGAATGTCAGAACCTAGTGCACCCCCATGTGCACAATTGAAGATTTCTCAATTCTCTTGCATTATAGATATGGATGACACGCTGTAACAATGCCCTACATGAGAATTACTCCCGGAAAAAATTCAAAATAAAATAGTTTTGTGTTATGCGTGACTTTGGTGATTTTTGTGTTATTTTTCCCTTATTATTTGCATTTTTGTGTGTGCATGTCTATTTATTTAAATTAAGAAAAATACAAAAAAAAATATATTTCGTTTGCATTCTTAGGATTTAATTTACAATTAAAATAATCAAGTTTATTTGACAAAAATAAAAAGAAATATGTATTTTAGCATTCTTTTAGTCTTTAATGTCTAATTGTGTGATTTTTCTTTTAATTGGACATTTAATTATTTGTGATAAATACTACTTAGATTTAATTAATACTTGTAGGATAAATTGGTCAAGTTTAAATTTAGGTTTGTATTTTTATTTTTTAGAAAATAAAATGAAAAGAAAATAAAATAAAGGAGAAGACTCGGACTGGGCCATTGTTTGAAATTAATCCCTGGCCCAAATCGTCTCTACCCGGTCCAGCCCCACCCCATAACCCAGTCCACCCTGATACTAAACCAAACGGCCCCGTTTTTTACACAAATCGATCGTGGCCGTTGGATTCTCATCATCCAACGGCCGAGATTAATTGTATCAATTACCCAAAACCCCCCCCCAAGACCTTCTGCCCCGCCTCATTCCTCACATGACCCATTCCCTTTTCTCTCTCAAACATCCCAAGACTCCCCTTGTAACGCCGCCGTGAGCCACCATCTCCCGCCTGCCGGAAATCGCCTCACGGCGGTTCCGGTAGGCCAACGGCCACCAAAATAACACCGGACGACCTTCCAAACACCCTGAGTCCAAATCTACTAACCATTTGTTTCGAATCAGTCCCTAACTTCTCGAATATCCAGTTGAAGATCCGAGCCAAAACAAAAACCATTCCAACCAACCCCAAAATCACACTATAGGCTCCCATGACCTCCCTCATACCCCCACCAGTTTTGGTTTTGCTCGAATCGAACCCAAAGCCCCAAGCCCCAAATCTGAGCCTATGAACCCTAGATTTCAAATTAGATTCTCCGTTTGGATTCGAGAGAAGTTGAAGCCTAATAGAGTTTAATTGGGATGTTCTCGCTGGAGAACATCTCAATTAAAGTCCTTTAGACTTCAAATCCAAGGCCAAGCTCAAAACAGTCCGGGCTTTGCTTCGATTTCGATTGCGTTCGAGGTAATCTCCCTTTTTCCTATCTATTTTTAATTAGGTATGTGTTGCTTGTGTGTTCTTTGTTAGTTCAATTTGTTTAATTTTCTTCTTGGCCGCCCCTGTTTTCATTTCTTCTCAAAAGACCTTTTATTTGGTCAATTATTCGTCTGTATCGTTTGTTTGATTGCGTATGTGTTCAAATGCGTATTCGCTTCGATTAGCGTCGTCGAATACTTAGTTTCATTGTTGCCGAGATTTTTAGATTCACTGTTTTATCGGCTAAATTGTTATCAATGATACGTGTTATAGTTAATTGAATGTCGTCGTTTGATCTCGTAGAATTTGTTTGTGTGAAATCCCGGGCAATGGCTTGTTTTGGCTGAATTGAACTTTTATGCCTGTTGTTAGGATCTGTGTATTGAAACTGGTGGTGGTTTGTTATAGCTGATAGAAGCTTAGGAAATCCATAGTGAATGCACATGCTTAGGGCCAGTGGAACCTGCTAGACGGCAGGTATCCACCTAGGCTTTACACTTAGGGAGTTTTTAATAGAAAAGCCCCATACCCAGACATATGGTAGTGTTAAAAAAACCAGTGTCAGGGCTAGGCAGAGAAGGGAATATCATGGGCTGGCAGAGCAGGGATGGGCAGGGTTTTTGAATGAATTTCTGCTGGTCTTTGGCTTTTAGAGATAGGGGTCTTCTTGGTTATAAATATGAGATACACAGAATACATTAGGGTGAGTTTAAGAACACACTGGAGATAGATTTCACAACCTAGATATCTACATACACTCATAAAACACATTGGTATTGACTGCTTACTGGTGGTTTTTGGCTTTAAAAAAGAGTTACACACATTAGAAAGAAGAGAGGCAGAAATACACACATATATATAGATCATGTGTTACTGTTCCATTGGTTTTGGCTACTGTTGTTGTTGCTGTTTGTGAGAGAAGGCTACTTGTTTCCTGCTGTTTGCTTGCCGAGGTTGTGTGGTCGTGTGTGGTGCAGTTGATGCTGTTATTGCTATTGTGCTGCTACTGTGTTGATTGTTGTTTGCTGCTGTGTTGTTGTTGTATGCTGTGGTGATTGCGATTGGCTATTGTTGGCACTGTGTGTTTGCTCCTGCTTGTGGGTCTTGTTGGGTGCTAAGTGTTCTGAGGGGTTGATTACCATTGATTGTGTACTGTTGTACTGTTGTTTTGCTACTACTGTTGGGTTTTGGTTTGGGTGTTAAGTGCTGTGGGGACTGATTACCTTTGGTTGTTGCTGTGCTGTTTATTTGCTGGGCTACTGTTACTGTTTTGTTTCTCCTGTTGCTGCTGGTTCATCTACTGTTACTGTTGCTGCATTACCACTGCTCACTCTTCTTTATTCTTCCGCATTCCAGGTACACATCTCCGTCATTGTAGTGTCTTGGTTAGAAAAGAATGAAGTTTGAAGCTCCCTTCTTAGTCTGCTGAATACATATAGATGTCTACAGTTCTTATACTTGTTATGTTCTGTTATTCTTTAATCAAGTGTATTGCTGATTTTGGCTATGAAAAATGTATCTAGATCAAAGATACATTATCATTAGATGTGTATGTAAACCTGAATCATTCTGATATATCTTTGTTCAATATTCTCTATTCATGTGCGTAATCTCAAATCTGTTAATACTAGGCCCTATGTTAAAAGTGAGATTAGCCATTTGTTTAAGTAGAAAATTTAAGGTAATTTGAACACCCGTGAATAATGATATCTTGAACTTGCGAAAATATACGACAAGTGGCTCTTTGAGGATTATTTGAATTCGAAGTAAGTTCTTTCCATATAATTGTCCACCCTGGACTCAAACCTCCTCACTTAATTAACTAACCGTATGTTCGCCGAATTGGTTATGGTTAAGTAGGATTTTGTCACATTGTAGGAATTAGCGAGTTATTACTCGACTTGATGACTAATTAGATTAAAGGAATCGGGGGTGCATTTCATGTGACCCGATCCCAATTTTGAACAAGATTAAATAAAGCGTGTCAGGGACCACAGGCGCATTTCATGTAGTGTGGTTCGTAACAAGTTTTAAATAATTTGGAATCAACTTCTAAATAAGTACAGCAGGATGTAGTTCGCTTTAGACTTGAATTAGAGATGCGCCTCGCCCAATAGTTACACAAATCGCAAGGCCTTCATAAAGGTATATATAAAATACTTAGATTTCGAGATGTGTCGTTTTCTTAGCTAAATGTCATGGCCTCCTCAAAAGTGTAAATAAGTAATCGCTCTAGGCGCGTATTTTAATCCTACCTTCTTAGATATGGGTGTGCATTTCATGCAACCCAAATCCAAATCCCAAAGTGTTGAATAAGAATGTGTCGAGGATCCGGGTGCATTTCATGTGACGCGATTCGAAACATATTTTTAGGCAACTTTCTTTTTCGTAAATCATAATAATAATAAAAGCGGTAAAGGGATATTAATTGGTACTAAGTATATAACTAGAAAAAATCAGATAAATAAGCCGAACACGACAGTTGAGCGACCGTGCTAGAACCACGGAATTCGGGAATGCCTAATACCTTCTCCCGGGTTAACAGAATTCCTTATCCGGATTTCTGGTTCGCGGACCGTTAAATAGAGTCAAACTTTTCCTCAATTCGGGTTTCAAACCGGTGACTTGGGACACCATAAATCTCCCAAGTGGCGACTCCGAATCTCTCAATAAATGAACCCCATTTTGGTTGTCCTTTAATTGGAAAAACTCTCTTTTATATCTTGCGCCCACGCAAGTAAGCGTAAAAAGGAGGTGTGACAGCTCCGGCGACTCCACTGGGGACTCAAACCCAGAACCACTGGTTCGGGGTTTAAGAATTCGAGCTTGGAATAATTGTTGTATTTGGCTTATTTATTATCTGATTTTATTATATGTTTGTATTAATGTGCTAAATATTGTTTTTACTGCTTTGATATTTTTTGAACTGTACATATAAATTGTGCCGAAACCAATCTCCTCTCTGAGTCTTCTAAATCATGAAGAAGGGTGCACTTCGTGTGACTTCTTTTCTGTATAGTGTCTAATTCCCACTTTAGAACGAGGTTTGGATAAGTTGCGAAACCGGTGAAGCTTCTGTATTCCCGGGTTGCTGCCTCCTCCTCGGCTCGAGTTGTCCGCTCGGGTAGGCCAGGTCTAGAACAATAAACCGAGGTTTTAAACCTAGAATAACAAAGCCTCATGCCGGATCCCTAGTAGGAACGTTTATTTGCATCATGTTGCATTTGACTTAGGGGACTCAACACACGGGTTGGGTCCGTCTAGGACAGGTGACCTGAAATGAAAAGACCATCCTGCTGCATCTTGTTTGTTTTACGCATATATTTGCTTCAGACTTTGCAGGCTAACCGTTTTTTTTTATATTGAGAAAAATGAAAAAAAATAGTTTCAAAATAGTTGTTTTTTTTTTTACTTAAAAAGAAAAAAAAACGTTTGTTATAAAAAAAAAAAATGTGTGATTAAAATAAAAAAAAAATAGTTTCAGAATAGTTTGTTTTTTTACTTAAAAAGAAGAAAAAAAATTTTTGTAAAATAAAAAAAAAAAAAATTTAAAACTTAAAAAAAAATGTGTGAAAAAATAAATAGTTTGTTTCATTTACATATGTAGTTTGTTTGACCGAACTACGCTGGTTTGATTCTCACATGGAGTGAGATACGTAGGCAACCTTCATCGGGTCCAACCACCCCTTTAAAAAATCAAAAAAAATGTGTGTTTCATTTTGTCAATAAAATCAAAGTGATGCCGTTTTTGAAAATGGCCGAATGATCCGAAAGGACGCCGGAAGGTTGTTTGTGCAAAAGTGGCCACTTTGAAATCTTTTCTTTTTCTTTTTGAATAATGGCCTTGAAGTATCCCATGTGGAAATGTCGAAAGGCCGTATCCTCCAAATCAAGTTTGAGTTTACCACCCCTTTTCAAAAAAAAAAAAATCAAAAAGTGTGTGTTTAATTTTGTCAATAAAATCAAAGTGACGATGTTTTTGAAAATAGCCGAATGTTCCGAAAGGACGCCGGAAGGCTGGTTTTTGCAAAAATAGCCACTTTGAATCCTTTTAATAATTTGCGGGCACAACCTTGAAATATTCCTTGTGGAAATGTTGCAAGGCCATAGCCCCAAAATCAAATTCGGGTTCACACCCCTTTTAAAAAAAAATCAAAAAAAAATGTGTGTGTTCACTTTTGTTAATAAAATCAAAGTGACGATGTTTTTTTAAAAATAGCCGAATGTTCCGAAAGGACGCCGGAAGGCTGGGTTTTGCAAAAATAGCCACTTTGAATCCTTTTTAATAATTTGCGGGCCTAGCCTCAAAATCAAGTTCGGATTCACACCCTTTTCAAAAAAAAAAAAAAAATCACAATCAAATAAATATCTCTTTACTTCTTGCATTAATTTGCAAGAACTACGCTCGGTCTGATTCATGCGGGGTCATGATACGTAGGCAATCCACATAGGATTCGATCATTTCCAAAACCAAAAAAAAAAAAAAAAAGGAAATCAATAAGCAGAACATCTTAATACTAACATGGTGTCTTCGTTTTGTTGTGTCAATTTTCAGAAAAAGGTGGTTGGTTATGGTTCCAAAATAGCTCTTCCCTGTAACACAAAGTCAGAGGACAATGGCAGAGAATCTCAACACTGAGTGGGTTGATACCCGACAACAGCTGGTTGAGCGGAACCGCGGGTTAGTAGAAGAAGTCAAAGTGTTGAGACAACATGTGGCCTGACATGTATCGGGCGTGGATGGATGGAAAAGCACCACCCCCGCCACCACCCAGCTTCCTAGACTCTGTCCTTACCCGTACACTGCACCCGATGCCAGATAATCCCTCACACTCTCCATATATACCCACCTATCACAGCTTTTCCAGCCACTCGAGTAGCTCAATTACTCGTTCCCCGGCTATGTTTTCACAACGCTACTCCCGTCCCCAACACCACTACTCTCCCCGGGACACCCAAAATCGTACTTCACCTTCCAGGTACCCAGCTCCACAAAAAGCCTACCAACCCCCACGAACATACCGGAAACCCCCTGGGTCAGGTTTCAGGCCAAATAAGGCGTTTAGGGAGGAGAGGTTGTTGAAGCGAGAAAAGGCTCTTACCCCTATCGGAGAATCCTATGCAAGTCTGTTTGAAAAGTTAAAACATGTCGGCTTGATTACACCGCTCCCCGGATATACTCCCGATCCACGTGCAAGAAGCTTCAATCCTACTGCACGATGTGCATACCATTCCAACGTCAGAGGGCACGACATCGAGAGTTGCCGTACTTTGAAAAAGGAAATAGAAAGAATGATTCAAAAAGGGTGGTTGATTGTGATCAATGACAATGACAGGGAGCACCCGAATCCTCTGGGTGGTGTATCGACTGAAGCTAAAAATGTTGAAGCAGAGGGTAGCCTCGACAATATTGATGCAGAACTTAGTGGCTAAAACGTCGTGCTTGGTAATTGGGAAGACACTCCCTCTTTTGGTCAGCTAGATGGGACTTTGGTGGTTCATTTTTGTTGTCATTTCTGTTGTCCGAGTTATTTTCAGGGTTATAATTCGGACTTTGTCTTGTGGTCAAACCCTCTTGTCCTTCCATTTTTGTCCTAGCAGCTTGCTTTGGTCTTGCCTAGTTTTGTTTCAGGGCTGTACTCTGGTTTGTTTTGTTTGTTTTGTCATTAAACCATTTCGTCATTACTTTAATGAAACTTTCGGTCTTTTTGTTACTTCCGGTCGTCTTATTTGTTTAGTTCTTTTTACCCTTTAGATTCGTCTTGTGTTCAAACGCCGGATCTAGTGACACGACATGCGCACACATAATTGTGGCTTAATTCTAAAAGTTAATCATGAAACAATTGGAAGATGATCGGGTCATTCAAAGGAAATAAAAACAATTTGAGATTATTTGGATCCCGAGTCATGTGAAACCGGGGCAAGTAAAAAGGAAATAGTCAAGGGCAAGCTGGCCAAATTGACGTGGGTTCATTCATAATAATGAAAATGAGAGTGTTGTCCAACCATGCTTTAAAGATATGACGAATGTTAATCGTGTTGTTTGCACTTGGTATGTTTTGAAGATTGGAATGACGAAGGCATTTTGTTCTGCTACCCAAACACTTTATCCTTCGTTAACCCTTCGAGCCTTATTTTGATTTCTCTCATACCCCTGCTTCGGAATCGGTACCAAAATTAGAAACCCAAATGGCGAAGATAAAGAAAGAAAAAAGAGAAAAACAAAAACAACCGAAAAGGAACGAAAAAAAATGAAAAAATGATGAAAAGGAAAACTAGAAAAATGAGGAATTGGGAACTACGTTTGACCTGATTCCTCAAGGAGGATACGTAGGCGCTTCACAGCTCGGTCATAGTGTAAATAAAAACCAAAAAAATCCCCAAGCAAGAAACGGGGGCAGTAAAAAAAAAATTGTGTTTATGTAAGGAAAATATAGGATTCCGAAGGTTGTAATTTTGAACCCAATTTGTTTTATTTTGAGCCTTTAATACCCTTTCTTTCTAGCCTTGTCCAAACCCACATTACGGTCCAAAGAAAGACCTTTTGACCAATCTTCAAAAGAGGTTGAGTTAGGCAAATGAGAGAAGTTTCATCGGGATATAACACTCTGATTCCCAGCAGAAAGACTCCGATCTCCAGCAGAAAATAGGAGAGTCTTAGCAGTAACACCACCAATCCCCAACGGAAAAGTAACACAAATGAGAGAGTCTTAGCGGTGAAAACCTTCACAGGCACCATAAGGCGATGAAAGCTGAGAGAAAACCGAAATGAGATAGGAAAGCCCCAGGAGAAGATTACAAAAGGCGGTTTAACGACGGAGGATAGGCCATATGTGCATGTCATGTCCATTAGGGTTGGTATCCACGTTTGATAGGTTTATTTTATGATTTTTCTTTTCAGAGAGTCGTTGTCTTTTATTCTGTTTCCTTTTATCTTTCTCCTTTCATCAAAAATTCCCTAATAGAGTCTGTTTGCAAGAAATGACTGCGAAATTTTCCATCAGCTTTCCAATTACGCAAGACGGGATTTTGATTGGTACACCCAAGTGGTATAGGTCATGAAGGATCAAGCGCAAGGCCAGTGTCCAGAGGGATATTCCCCAGCAATAGGAAAATGACAAAGTGAGGGATTGGTGTCAATAAGGATATCTCAAGGAAGGTTAATGACCTCAAGGAAGGTTAATGAGACTCAAAGGTTGGGAAATGCCCAGTCCTTAGATATGCCGCAAAAGAAGGAGAGATATCCCCAGCAGAAAGGTATTTCCAGTGACAAGGGTAAATAAAGAAAATAGTTTACCAGTAAAGCATGCAAGGTTTTCACGCAGGGTCACTGTCATAGGAATTCGGGTGGTCAGGATACCAGTGGAAAACCACGTGGAAGGGCTCGCGAATAAAGAGTCGTCAAGGAAGGCGGGGAAGCAAGAAAGGAGAAAGCTATTCCCAGCATGAATATCATCAAATAATAACATCCCCAGCAAGTTCTGATAATGAAACGCAGAGCAGGGAAAGAGGAGGAGAACCATCCCCAGCAGGAGCACCGCAACCAGCCACCACATTTTAAAACTAACCAGTTTTTCTTTGATTTGAAACGGGAAAAAGAGGGGTTGTTGGCAGAAAAGCATGCCACGAAGAAGATTCTCAAACTGGGGCAGAACATTTTCTCCCGTTGCGAAAATTTTCTCGAAACCAAATACCCGGTAGGGGAAAGAAGCCAGATAACGCAAGGAAATGATCTTTGAACCCAATTATCCCCAGCAGCTATGAAAGAAAAAAAAAAAACAAGTTGTGATAGAGGAAATTATACCCCCAGCAGACAAGACAAAACAAGGAAGCTTGCGTTCAGAAAGGCAAGAAGTCGGTATCATCCCCAGCAGTTCTCGAAAAAATGAAACACTGATTTCAAGATTTTTCCGGCAGCATTATATCCTACAAGTTTTTCAAGGGAGCCAAGCGCGAGTCCCGAATGAGGTTTGCAAAGAGGAAAAAGGAAAAGGGATCCCCGACAGTGTAATCCCCAGCTAATGACATTTCAATCCCCGTCGATCCCGGAAGAGAATAAAGGTTTTGAAGGAGGTAGAAAAAGAGGAAAATAAAGAAGATTTCCCCAGCAGCATTATCCCCAGCAGGTAAGTAATCAATTCAAAGATGTCCCCAGCAGTCAAGAGAAAATAACATGACCCGGGAGGAAAGCAATTCCAAAATAAGGTAATTCGGAAGAAAGGATGGCCCAAGAAGCGATGCAGGAAGAAGAAAGTGGTGCAGGAAGCAAAGGAAGGCGACGTGGATGGGATGGAGTTAGTGAGATGTTGTTGAAGTCAGGAGCCCGCCTGAAGAGAGGAATGGCGATTTATTTTCAAAAGATGTTGTTGAAGTCAGGAGCCCGCCTGAAGAGAGGAATGGCGATTTATTTTCTAAGTTGATGTTGAAGTCAGGAGCCCGCCTGAAGAGAGGAATGGCGATTTATTTTCTAAGTTGATGTTGAAGTCAGGAGCCCGCTTGAAGAGAGGAATGGCGATTTATTGTTGTTAAAGTCAGGAGCCCGCCTGAAGAGAGGAATGGCGATTTATTTTCAAAAGATATTGTTGAAGTCAGGAGCCCGCCTGAAGAGAGGAATGGCGATTTATTTTCAAAAGATATTGTTGAGGTCAGGAGCCCGCCTGAAGAGAGGAATGGCGATTTATTTTCAAAAAGATGTTGTTGAAGTCAGGAGCCCGCCTGAAGAATGGAGTGGCGATTTATTTTCAAAGGATGTTGTTGAAGTCAGGAGCCCGCCTGAAGAGAGGAATGGCGATTTATTTTCAAAAGTTGATGTTGAAGTCAGGAGCCCGCCTGAAGAGAGGAATGGCGATTTATTTTCAAAAGATGTTGTTGAAGTCAGGAGCCCGCCTGAAGAGAGGAATGGCGATTTATTTTCAAAAGATGTTGAAGTCAGGAGCCCGCCTGAAGAGAGGAATGGCGTTTTATTTTCTAAGTTGATGTTGAAGTCAGGAGCCCGCCTGAAGAGAGGAATGGCGTTTTATTTTCTAAGTTGATGTTGAAATCAGGAGCCCGCCCGAAGAGAGGAGTGGCGATTTATTTTCAAAAGATGTTGTTGAAGTCGGGAGCCCGCCCGAAGAGAGGAATGGCGTTTTATTTTCTAAGTTGATGTTGAAGTCGGGAGCCCGCCTGAAGAGAGGAATGGCGATTTATTTTCTAAGTTGATGATGAAGTCAGGAGCCCGCCTGAAGAGAGGAATGGAAATTTATTTTCAAAAGATGTTGTTGAAGTCAGGAGCCCGCCTGAAGAATGGAGTGGCGATTTATTTTCAAAAGTTGTTGTTGAAATCAGGAGCCCGCCTGAAGAGAGGAATGGCGATTTATTTTCAAAAGATGTTGAAGTCAGGAGCCCGCCTGAAGAGAGGAATGGCGATTTATTTTCAAAAGTTGATGTTGAAGTCAGGAGCCCGCCTGAAGAATGGAGTGGCGATTTATTTTCAAAAGATGTTGTTGAAGTCAGGAGCCCGCCTGAAGAATGGAGTGGCGATTTATTTTCAAAAGATGTTGTTGAAGTCAGGAGCCCGCCTGAAGAATGGAGTGGCGATTTATTTTCAAAAGATGTTGTTGAAGTCAGGAGCCCGCCTGAAGAGAGGAATGGCGATTTATTTTTGAAGTTGGTTGAGGAAAGCGGTAGAGTATAACGAAAATCCACAGCATGAATCCAAGTTCATAATCAAAAGGAAGGCAACGAGGATCAGAAAGATAGATTCAGATTTCGAAGCAGAATAGTTCGAAGATCACAAGGAAGGGACCAATGGTCGGAGTTCGGCAATCAAGATAGGCCGAAATAACAATTGGCAGAAGAGAAGAAACATCAGGAGGAACAATCAAGCCAACAAAAAGCAAGGCGGCAAAAGCAAGTTGAAGATAGATAGGATCATGTGATCCGTAGGCTAGCCTAGCTTCTTGTTTTATTTTAGCACGATGTAATGAGGAGATCGGTAAGCAGTGATAGCAGCAACAACAGCAGTAACAGCAAGATCACAGCAGTCATGGTAGTCCCAGCTACCAAAACTTCTCGAACTACATTGACCTGATTCCCTTTTAGCCAGGGATATGTAGGAGACCTTCTGAAGCAAAGGTTCGGTCAAACTTTTCCAAAAAATTCTTCATACGGAGTGCTCAAACGGGCAAAAATCGCTCGTATCCGCTCACTTATCTTTGCACAAAAACTCTTCATGTTTACGTGCAAAGAGGGGCAGCTGTGAGCACGTGATTTTTGCCCTACATGAGAATTACTCCCAGAAAAAATTCAAAATAAAATAGTTTTGTGTTATGCGTGACTTTGGTGATTTTTGTGTTATTTTTCCCTTATTATTTGCATTTTTGTGTGTGCATGTCTATTTATTTAAATTAAGAAAAATACAAAAAAAAAAATATTTCGTTTGCATTCTTAGGATTTAATTTACAATTAAAATAATCAAGTTTATTTGACAAAAATAAAAAGAAATATGTATTTTAGCATTCTTTTAGTCTTTAATGTCTAATTGTGTGATTTTTCTTTTAATTGGATATTTAATTATTTGTGATAAATACTACTTAGATTTAATTAATACTTGTAGGATAAATTGGTCAAGTTTAAATTTAGGTTTGTATTTTTATTTTTTAGAAAATAAAATGAAAAGAAAATAAAATAAAGGAGAAGACTCGGACTGGGCCATTGTTTGAAATTAATCCCTGGCCCAAATCGTCTCTACCCGGTCCAGCCCCACCCCATAACCCAGTCCACCCTGATACTAAACCAAACGGCCCCGTTTTTGACACAAATCGATCGTGGCCGTTGGATTCTCATCATCCAACGGCCGAGATTAATTGTATCAATTACCCAAAACCCCCCCAAGACCTTCTGCCCCGCCTCATTCCTCACATGACCCATTCCCTTTTCTCTCTCAAACATCCCAAGACTCCCCTTGTAACACCGCTGTGAGCCACCATCTCCCGCCTGCCGGAAATCGCCTCACGGCGGTTCCGGTAGGCCAACGGCCACCAAAATAACACCGGACGACCTTCCAAACACCCTGAGTCCAAATCTACTAACCATTTGTTTCGAATCAGTCCCTAACTTCTCGAATATCCGGTTGAAGATCCGAGCCAAAACAAAAACCATTCCAACCAACCCCAAAATCACACTATAGGCTCCCATGACCTCCCTCATACCCCCACCAGTTTTGGTTTTGCTCGAATCGAACCCAAAGCCCCAAGCCCCAAATCCGAGCCTATGAACCCTAGATTTCAAATTAGAATCTCCGTTTGGCTTCGAGAGAAGTTGAAGCCTAATAGAGTTTAATTGGGATGTTCTCGCTGAAGAACATCTCAATTAAAGTCCTTTAGACTTCAAATCCAAGGCCAAGCTCAAAACAGTCCGGGCTTTGCTTCGATTTCGATTGCGTTCGAGGTAATCTCCCTTTTTCCTATCTATTTTTAATTAGGTATGTGTTGCTTGTGTGTTCTTTGTTAGTTCAATTTGTTTAATTTTCTTCTTGGTCGCCCCTGTTTTCATTTCTTCTCAAAAGACCTTTTATTTGGTCAATTATTCGTCTGTATCGTTTGTTTGATTGCGTATGTGTTCAAATGCGTATTCGCTTCGATTAGCGTCGTCGAATACTTAGTTTCATTGTTGCCGAGATTTTTAGATTCACTGTTTTATCGGCTAAATTGTTATCAATGATACGTGTTATAGTTAATTGAATGTCGTCGTTTGATCTCGTAGAATTTGTTTGTGTGAAATCCCGGGCAGTGGCTTGTTTTGGCTGAATTGAACTTTTACGCCTGTTGTTAGGATCTGTGTATTGAAACTGGTGGTGGTTTGTTATAGCTGATAGAAGCTTAGGAAATCCATAGTGAATGCACATGCTTAGGGCCAGTGGAACCTGCTAGACAGCAGGTATCCACCTAGGCTTTACACTTAGGGAGTTTTTAATAGAAAAGCCCCATACCCAGACATATGGTAGTGTTAAAAAACCAGTGTCAGGGCTAGGCAGAGAAGGGAATATCATGGGCTGGCAGAGCAGGGATGGGCAGGGTTTTTGAATGAATTTCTGCTGGTCTTTGGCTTTTAGAGATAGGGGTCTTCTTGGTTATAAATAGGAGATACACAGAATACATTGGGGTGAGTTTAAGAACACACTGGAGATAGATTTCACAACCTAGATATCTACATACACTCATAAAACACATTGGTATTGACTGCTTACTGGTGGTTTTTGGCTTTAAAAAAGAGTTACACACATTAGGAAGAAGAGAGGCAGAAATACACACATATATATAGATCCTGTGTTACTGTTCCATTGGTTTTGGCTACTGTTGTTGTTGCTGTTTGTGAGAGAAGGCTACTTGTTTCCTGTTGTTTGCTTGCCGAGGTTGTGTGGTCGTGTGTGGTGCAGTTGATGCTGTTATTGCTATTGTGCTGCTGCTGTGTTGATTGTTGTTTGCTGCTGTGTTGTTGTTGTATGCTGTGGTGATTGCGATTGGCTATTGTTGGCACTGTGTGTTTGCTCCTGTTGTGGGTCTTGTTGGGTGCTAAGTGTTCTGAGGGGTTGATTACCATTGATTGTGCACTGCTGTACTGTCGTTTTGCTACTACTGTTGGGTTTTGGTTTGGGTGCTAAGTGCTGTGGGGACTGATTACCTTTGGTTGTTGCTGTGCTGTTTATTTGCTGGGCCACTGTTACTGTTTTGTTTCTCCTGTTGCTGCTGGTTCATCTACTGTTACTGTTGCTGCATTACCACTGCTCACTCTTCTTTATTCTTCCGCATTCCAGGTACACATCTCCGTCATTGTAGTGTCTTGGTTCGAAAAGAATGAAGTTTGAAGCTCCCTTTTAAGTCTGCTGAATACATATAGATGTCTACAGTTCTTATACTTGTTATGTTCTGTTATTCTTTAATCAAGTGTATTGCTAATTTTGGCTATGAAATATGTATCTAGATCAAAGATACATTATCATTAGATGTGTATGTAAACCTGAATCATTCTGATATATCTTTGTTCAATATTCTCTATTCATGTGCGTAATCTCAAATCTGTTAATACTAGGCCCTATGTTAAAAGTGAGATTAGCCATTTGTTTAAGTAGAAAATTTAAGGTAATTTGAACACCCGTGAATAATGATATCTTGAACTTGCGAAAATATACGACAATGGCTCTTTGAGGATTATTTGAATTCGAAGTAAGTTCTTTCCATATAATTGTCCACCCTGGACTCAAACCTCCTCACTTAATTAACTAACCGTATGTTTGCCGAATTGGTTATGGTTAAGTAGGATTTTGTCACATTGTAGGAATTAGCGAGTTATTACTCGACTTGATGACTAATTAGATTAAAGGAATCGGGGGTGCATTTCATGTGACCCGATCCCAATTTTGAACAAGATTAAATAAAGCGTGTCAGGGACCACAGGCGCATTTCATGTAGTGTGGTTCGTAACAAGTTTTAAATAATTTGGAATCAACTCCTAAATTAGTACAGCAGGATGTAGTTCGCTTTAGACTTGAATTAGAGATGCGCCTCGCCCAATAGTTACACAAATCGCAAGGCCTTCATAAAGGTATATATAAAATACTTAGATTTCGAGATGTGTCGTTTTCTTAGCTAAATATCATGGCCTCCTCAAAAGTGTAAATAAGTAATCGCTCTAGGCGCGTATTTTAATCCTACCTTCTTAGATATGGGTGTGCATTTCATGCAACCCAAATCCAAATCCCAAAGTGTTGAATAAGAATGTGTCGAGGATCCGGGTGCATTTCATGTGACGCGATTCGAAACATATTTTTAGGCAACTTTCTTTTTTTGTAAATCATAATAATAATAAAAGCGGTAAAGGGATATTAATTGGCACTAAGTGTATCACTGTAAAAAATCAGATAAATAAGCCGAACACGACAGTTGAGCGACCGTGCTAGAACCACGGAATTCGGGAATGCCTAATACCTTCTCCCGGGTTAATAGAATTCCTTATCCGGATTTCTGGTTCGCGGACTGTTAAATAGAGTCATTCTTTTCCTCGATTCGGGATCAAACCGGTGACTTGGGACACCATTACTTTCCCAAGTGGCGACTCTGAATTTAATAAAATGGATCCCGTCTCGATTGTCCTTTAATTGGAAAAACTCTTTGCGCCCTCGCGGGTGCGGTAAAAAGGAGGTGTGACAATAGATATGGATGACACGCTGTAACAATGGTTGAGTAAATTCTTGACTCCCTTGAAATCCATCTGCAGCATCACGAACTGTCGGCGCATACTTGATACCGAGTGCATAATTTCAATATACGAGTGGATGCAAAAGAACATATGACATAGGTTCCAACTGAATAAATAGCGCACGATAAGGAATTCAAAGAATTGAAGAGTTTCCTAAACAGTTACATAGCCCCTCGTAGATAAATACAGACGTCTCTGTATCGATCAACGAGAATCTAAGTAACCGGTCTGTGTCCCGTGACTCCTACGAACCTAGAGATCCGATACCAACTTGTCACGACCCTAGTTCACCAATCGCGAACATGTCGTGATGGCACCCAGTCCCCACGACTAGGTAAGCCTAACACGTTGCGGAATATACAAGCTATAAACACTTAAATAAGAAACAACGGGAAAATAGCATAAAAAGATATGTAATCCGTGCCGCTTGGCACATACATCCGTCACACAATGAATAAAACGCTACCAAGATCTGGAATCCCATGGTAACACAGACTAAAAGAGAATATACAATTGTGGCTCTATGTGTGAAGAGTATCTAACAACGACATGAGAGAAAACATCTACTAATACTATCAGAATAGAAGGAAGGCCTCCGGATCCGCGGACGTAGCAGATCATACCTCGAGGTCTCCCAAAATGCTGCTGAATCACCTAATATGAGCATGTCCCGATGTACCTGGATCTGCACAACAAAAGTGTGCAGAAGAGTAGCATGAGTACACCACGGCGGTACTCAGTAAGTGCCAAGCCTAACCTCGATGGAGTAGTGACGAGGAAGGTCAGGGCCCTACTGAGAGAAAACAATTACAAATACGATGGTAACAATAATAAGCAGTTTAAATGATAATTATTCCGAAATAACAACAATAAATAATTACTGCAACCGTCTACAATTAAAAACTAACAACAAGTAACAAACTCAATTAACAAGTCCATGACCTGTGGGAATTGAACCCACAGTCCCATTAACAGTACCCCTGGGTCTCCGGAATCGAACCCGCAGCCCATGTCTCAATAACATCTCAACAACTCAGGATCTCCGGGAATCGAACCCGCAGTCCCTACCAATAACTCAGGATCTCGGGAATCGAACCCGTAGTCCCTACCAGTAACTCAGGATCTCGGGAATCGAACCCGTGTCCCTACCAATAACTTAGGATCTCGGGAATCGAACCCGTAGTCCCTACCAATAACTCAGGATCTCGGGAATCGAACCCGTAGTCCCTACCAATAACTCAGGATCTCGGGAATCGAACCCGTAGTCCCTACCAATAACTCAGGATCTCGGGAATCGAACCCGTAGTCCATACCAATAACTCAGGATCTCGGGAATCGAACCCGTAGTCCCTACCAATAACTTATCAATAAACTTCGGGTCTCCGGGAATCGAACCCGCAGCCCTTGGATCTCCGGGAATTGAACCCGCAGTCCACAAACACAGCAAGTAAAGGAATACACAGAGAGAAATATAATATGCTTAACTATAACTTCACCGAGGACTAGTGCCAACAATTATCAAGAAGTTCAAGTAGGACAATTAGGCAATTAGACAGATAAATCCTTCCTAATCATGCTTCCCTAACGAATACCAGGTAAATGTCATAATTTAATAAATTAAGAACAGGAATATCACGAATTGAACAATTCAAGTAAAGTGAGTTACAACAACCAGCGCATGTACATGCCCGTCACCTCGCGTACAAGGCATTTAAACTATCACATAATATCTTAGGGGTAAAGGTTCCCCCACACGAGGTTAGACAAGCCACTTACCTCGACTCCGATACAAAACCGCTAAGAGACAACTCTCTTGCCGCGAATGTCGGCCTCCACAGGTGTAGTATCTGATAAAAATCAATGGAATCACATCAAAATAGGCCAATTGGGCATTACCCAATCAAAACAATCGAATTACACCAAAACTACAAAGTTGCCAAAACCCGACTTTCGGTACGCTTCTCGAAAAATTACGAAAGTTACATTTTCGGATTCCTTATCTCAACACGAGTCTAGGCATATAAAATTTACCAAAATCGGACGCCATTTGCCCACTCAAATCAGTGTTTTTCTTCAATTTAGGCCTAGGGCTCAAACCCACCTTTAATCTTCCATTTACAGAAATTTAACTAAGGATTTCATGTTAAAATGATGTAATTAAGCCACAAAACTTACCTCCGACGAATCCCCGATGAATTCCCAGCAATTCCCGTGAGTTTCTCTCTCTAGAACTCAAAAATGGCGTTTTGGGGTATGAAACCCGCGACTGGTTCTGTTCTGTAATTAAACTCACTGCCAGCCTATTTTCTTCATCGCGTTCGCGACGCCTCCCACGCGAACGCGATGCCTTGCTCCAGTCCTTCATCGCGAACGCGACGTGAAGTCACGCGTCCGCGAAGGTCATCTTCCCAGCCTCCGGACCTTTACTCTACGCGAACGCGTCCCAGTCCACGCGAACGCGATGCCCTGCCTTTTCCTCTTACGCGATCGCGGCCTTACTCCATGCGAACGCGATGCGTTCCAGCTCCCTCATACGCGAACGCGTTACCATCCCTCGCGAACGCGATGGTCACCCAGCCCCAGCCTACGCGAACGCGGCGTAGCCCTCGCGAACGCGAAGGCAAAAATTTCGCCCAGTGATCTGCAATTTACAGCATATCATTTCTTGCTTCCAATTGCCGGATGATGGTCCGGATTCACCCCGAGGCCCCCGGGACCCCAACAAAAACCACCAACATACCCCAAAACATGATACAAACTTGTTCCAATCATAAAAACACCATCCTAAACATCAAAATCACCAATTACACATGGATTCAAGCCTAAGTTTCTTAAAACTTTCCGAATTGCACATTCGATCAAAAACCCGACCAAACGACGTCCTAATGACCTGAAAATTTGCGGACATATCCAAAATCACATAACGAAGCTACAGAAATTGTCGGAATTCCATTCCGACCCTCGGATCAAAATCTCACCCAACGTTCGGATTCGCCAAAATTTCAAACTTCGGCATTTCAAGCCTAATTGAGCTACGGACCTCAAAAATACATTCCGAACACGCTCCCAGCCCCGAAATCACCTAACGGAGCTAATGGAACCATCGGATTTCCATTCCGAGGTCGTCTTAACACTGTTCCAGTTACGGACCATTTTCTAACTTTAAAGCTCTCATTTAGGGACTAAGTGTCCCAAAATACTTCAAATTTCAGAACCGACTCTCCCGGCAAACCACAATAGCCGAAATGAACTTAGGGGAACAGTTAACTTGGGGATTGGGGCGTAATTTTCTAAAATGACCGGCCGGGTCATTACAGGGAATCTGTCAAATTTGTGGTGAGCAAGAGATGCCTAGGAGCACTAATTCCATATCATATTCAGGCGCAATAAATGAAGAAAAATAGCAATTACAGAATCCAGTTGAAGATACTACGACTCAAGCCTCAGCTGAACATAGGCGAACAGATGTGGATTCAAGGCCCGATAGTATCCAAGAACCGAAAGAAAATGGAAATATCAAAACAACGATTGAGGAGTTGGAGGCTATAGAACTATTCACACAAAAGCCTAAAAGGAAAGTATATATTGGGGCCAACTTGAGCCACAAAATGAAAGGTAAGATAACTGAAGTTTTGAATAACTAATGTAGATTGTTTTGCCTAGTCTCACTCTAACATGACAGGAATACCTCCGGAAATAATGAATCGCAAGTTAAATGAAGATTCATCATTTAGACCTATTAAACAAAATAAAACAAAGTAGGGAGCGTTCAAAAATCAGGTGATACAAGATGGGGTGCAACAACTTTTAAAAATCAGGTCCATTCGCGAGGTAAAGTACCGCTAATATTGTAGTGGTACCAAAAAGAATGGTAAATGGCGAGCTTGTGTAGATTACACTAACCTAAATAAAGCTTGTCCCAAAGATTCTTTTCCATTACCACATATAGATCAGCTAATTGATGCTACTACGGGCATAAATTGTTAAGTTTTTTAGATGCATATTCAGGGTATAATCAAATAAAAATAGATCCTCTAGATGAGGAAAAAGCTTCATTTATAACAGATAGAGAGACTTATTATTATAAAGTAATGTCATTTGGCCTCAAAAACCTTGGTGCCACATACCAAAGGTTGGTGACCAAAATGTACTAAGAATATTTAGGAAAAACCATGGAAGTTTATATAGATGATATGTTGGTCAAATCCTAACAATCAAGGAATCATATAAATCACATGTCTGATACATGTCAGATTCTCCGTAAATTCAATATGAAGCTGAATTCTGAGAAATGTGCATTTGGCTTTTCATCAGGTAAGTGCTTAGGTTTTCTTGTTTTTAACCGTGGCATTGAAGTAAATCCCCCACAGATTAAAGTTATAGAAGAAATTCCTTATATGCTTACAAGTAAGAAAGATGTACCAAGACTGGCGAGAAGAATAGAAGCCTTGGAAAGATTTATTACCATGTCATCAGAAAAATTCTTTAAGTTCTTTTCAACTTTTAAAAAGCAAGATTTGCTCGAGTGGTCTGAAGAATGTCAGCAAGCACTCAAAATTTTGAAAGCATATTTGTCAAATCCACCGTTGCTCGCAAAACCAAAAGAGGGGGAAAGGTTGCTTATCTACTTTGATAGTTTAGAAGTAGCGGTAAGTGTTATTTTGGTTCATGAAGATCAAGGTAAACAATATCCTATTTACTATGTTAACAAATCATTACTAGATGCTCAGACACGGTATCCTCAACTAGAAAAGCTTGCACTTACATTAATCATGGCTTCTAGAAAGTTAAGGCCCTATTTTAATGTCACCCCCTATTTTTGTAGTAACTGCTTATTCTCTGTGTAACATACTACACAAACATGAGTTATCATGTAGGTTAGCCAAGTGGACTATATAATTAAGTGAATATGACATTACCTATCAACTTAGAACTGCAATAAAATCACAGGTGTTAGCTGATTTTTTAGCTGATTTTAACAGTGATGCAATTGGAAACAGAAAAAGAACTACAAGTATTCAATGGATCTAATTTAGGAACATGGACCTTGTTTACTGATGGCTCATCAAATTTCAAAGGAGCAGGTCTAGGAATTGGTTTAGTACCATCTACGGGTGAAATCATACGATAAGCTATTAGATGTCATCATGTGACTAACAGTGAAGCAAAATATGAGCTATGATTGCGGGTTTAGAATTAGCACACGAACTTGGCATAGAGCAGGTCGTAATCAAAAGCAATTCGTAGCTTGTAGTTAACCAGATGTTGGGGACTTATACAGCCAGGGAGGCAAGAATGCATCAATACTTGTAGAAAGCACGAGATATTGGCGTATGAAACGCACCTTGTGTTGAATATATTTGGGCATTATGCCATGTTTGGGGCCTTGTGCCAACCTGTAGTATCCTTAAGGGATAGATATCATTGTGATAACATGATTTGTCTAAATCATTGATCTCAGTCCTGGGTTGAAATTACTATTATAAAATGCTAAGTCACTTGTTCTTGGAAAATTAAATAAACTAAAGTATTTTTCCTTGTTAATGAATTGGAAACTGAAAATAAATAAATTGAACTGTTGTGTGACTCATATGCATATTGTGGACTGAGTATGGATCGGGTTGCACGCCGCAACGGATAATATGAATATTGCACTTGGGCTGAAGGAGCCCCTCTAGAGTCTGTACATACCCCCAGTGAGCACCGTCGATGTTAAACGGATCGAGCTACGCACCGGAGTGGTCACGTGCATTGCATTGCATTCTTGTTTTGTTAATTACTTGTGTTATCTGTGGTTTGCTACTTGTTGTTAGTTCGTGGTAGGTATCGAACTGTTAGTTTTAGCTTTGCTCCGTGGTATTCTGTGGATTTCCTGCTTTCAGCTAGTTTATATACTTTTTACTCATCAAGTACTTAGTACTCACCCCCACTCCCTGCACCTGTGTGTGCAGATTCAGGTTCACCGGAGATTAGCTGAGCAGTCTTGTTTCCAGGGTTATCAGAGTTGTTGAGCTAGCTGCTTGACGTTCCTGGCTACTCTTCTTATTCTAGTTTTCCTTTATATATACATTATTCAGACTTGAGTATTTTGTTCAGGTATTGTTATCAGATTTTATTTATAGGCTCTAGACTCGTGACCCCTGGTCTTTGGGAGATTATACAGTTTAGCTTATATCTATTAGTTAAGCATTTAACTTTGTTGTTGACAATAATATTCAAGTACTTGGTTTGAGCTTCATGCTCGGGATGAGAGTGTAAATGGCCGGGCTTGCCTAGCAGTTGTGTTGGGCGCTATCACGACCGTGATTGGGGTTGTGACAGTTAAAATACAAGCTCTCCAATGGAGCCTTTGTTCTAGAACCTTCTGTTCATTTCTCTTCTATCTTTTCAATCAAGCTAATATCTGATTTCATCATGGTATCAGAGTACGGGAGCTAGATACATGCTCGTTGTGATCAGTCTCCTCTATTTTTTGTAGAGTTGTCATGTTGCTGATTGTTCGAGCTTTTCTTCATCGATTGACTAGGTTTTATTATTTTTCTTTCAATTTGCAACTATTGAGTCGGTAATTTACTGAAGCGAAGAGTCAATTTAACTGAATATATTAGTTATGGCAATTGGAGAAGAAACTTCGACGAGAACGAGCATAGGAACGATGTATATCATCATCATCATTTGTATCTACAACCTTGCGACACTCCAGGCAATTTCTTGATTTCTATTCAATTGACTAGGACTGAAAATTATGCACTGTGAAGTAGATCTATGAAAATAGCACTGATTGGTAAGGGTAAGCTAGGTTTTGTTGATGGGAAATGTACTAAGAACAAATTTGATCAATCCTTGCATGAACTTTGGGAGAAATATAATGCGATAGTTTTTCCATGGATTGTGAATACTGTAAGTAAGGAGTTACTCCGTGAAATTGTGTATAAATCTTGTGCTCATAAAGTCTGGAAGATTTGAAGGATATGTATGATAAAGTCGATGGATCTCCTATCTTCTTCTTGCATAAAGAAATAACTACTTTATCGCATGAAATTTCCTCAGTGTCTGCATATTTCTCTAAGTTGACAGACCTTTGGAAGGAATATGATGCCTTGAGGCCTTACCCTGGGTGTGATTGCCCAGAATCAAAGAACTATTTCGAAGATTTTGAGTACCAAAGGTAGTTGCAATTTCTAATGGGGCTAAATGATAAATATAGCCAACCTAGAAGTCAGATTTTGATGATGAGTCTGGTGCCCACAGTCAATAAAGCTTATTCCATGATAGTCTTTGAAAAAGCCAAAGAGCTTTAAGAAAGTTTTCCCAAGCTGTAGACATAGCAGATGGAACAACATTGTTCACTTACAAAGGAATAAACTCAGGAAATAACTATAATCCTAGGAAAGGGAATATGTTCTGTGACTACTGCAACTATAAGGGGCACACAAGAGATATATGCTTCAAGTTACATGGATACTTAGCTGACTTCAAAGTGAGAAAGAAAGCAACAGGTTTTACTCAAAGACCTATGGCTAATGCAACTACACAAGAGGGACAAAAGTGAATGACAAAGCATATGGTAAATGTAGCTTCACAAGAAGGACAACAAATAATGAACACATCTACTGCCAGTCTAGCACAAGGAATTCCAATCATGTTCCCTCAAGAGCAATACAACCAGATTTTGAAGTTGATCAATAAGGACAGAGGTGAAAATACAAAAGCCTTTGCAGGTACAACAAAGACTCTTGTCACAATCGAAACAGTTAAAAATGAGAATTGGATAGTAGACTCTAGTGCAACCAATCATATGGTTCATACTAGAGAGATGCTTGACAAGATAAACACATGTATTTTAGGCAATGCAATAAAGATATACTTACTTTATGGAACTTTACTTGATGTTGAATGTACTAGAGAGAGTAGAATTGGTGAAAACAATGTTAAGAATGTTTTGTGTTCCAAACTTTAAATATGACTTGCTATCTGTACCCAAGCTTACAAGGGACTTAAGATGCTTTATATCATTTTAACCTGATTTTTGGATAATATAGGACCTTCACATTGGGGAGGTGAAGGGGATTGGTAAGGAGCTGGAGGGTTGTACAACTTGCAGCATCAGAAACTTGAAACCAGGACTGCAGTTGTACACCTTCAAGATCATTCTATGCAAGAGGAGGATTTGAAAGTATGATATAGAAAACTTGGATATGCTCCAAATAGAGTGGTGAAATATATTCCAGACATAACGTTTAAAGCTAGTAATGATGGAATAAAGGAATGCACAATCTGTCCTTTGGCTAGACAAGGCAGATTGCCTTTCCCTAAGAGTATAAACAGATAAAGTAAATCTTTTCAGTTGATTTATGTAGATGTCTGGGGTCCATATAGAGTATAAACTCATAATGGACATAGATTTCTCCTTACTATTGTCACACCTCCCTTTTTACTACCCCGAAAAGGACACAAAAATGTGCTTATAGGGTATACCTCGATATTCAAATATCCGAGATGGGTATAATAGCATAGAGGAAGGAGTTTTTCCACTTAAAGGACAATCGGTTCGGGATTTTGTTTTGAATTACCAGAGTCGCCACTTGAGAAAATAATGGTGTCCCAAGTCACCGGTTAATCCCGAATCCGAGGAAATTAACTCTTTTATTAATGTCCGCGAAACAAAGATCTGGATAAGGAACTCTGTTAACCCGAGAGAAGGTGTTAGGCATTCCCGGGTTCCGTGGTTTTAGCACGGTCGCTCAATCGTCGTTCTTGACTCTTGTTTGACTCATTACAGATTTTAACAACATATATGTACTTTTACTTTAATTTTATAGAATTGCGACATCGCGAAAACACACCTCGAGTCACACCGCAACCAATACGCCTGTGACTTTTGGTATATTTCAGCTTTGCCGAGATTTGAGATTTGAGTTGCACCAGGTGCACACTCGTTCATAGGAAAGTGTATTAAATCGTGCCCTAAATGGTCTATCGGCTTTTAATTATTTTGGGTAAGACTATGGAATTTTGCTAATGGTCTTCCTGGGTCTAGTTATGTTATCTCATTACTAAAGGGGCCCCGCTTATTTAATGTATGCGAGGCTCGTCCCAATTATTTATTAAAGTACAGTCTTACTTGTTCAACTATGTTTTCTATACATATATTTTTTCCTCAATCTATTCGGCATTATAGTACTAAGCCCATGCCCTTTTCACTTTTTTTTTTATTGGGCCCGGAATCTTGTTTCTCCACTCAATTGAGCATCAAATCTGCTCAGGTCCCAAAGACCCAGGCCATTCTTGAGCCTTTGCTCATAGGTCCAGTAGACCTTATACAACAATTCAGGCCTATGTCATTTCTTGGGCCCAAACTAAATCGTAACAACAATAACATAATTAAGAAACTTACAACAGAGTAAGTATGGATCACTAATAATGAACTCAACTGCATCTTTATTTCATTAATACAAAGGAAAATCAGTACATGAATCATTAAGTCTGAACCAACTATATATCATACACAGAGCTTTAACTAACAGATTATCTCAGACTTTAATCCCTATTAACAAGTTTATGCTAACCTTTAAATCACTTACCAGTTTGAACCCAAAGTTACTCAACTATATATGTCTGTGAGAAATTATGAGGATTATTTAAGGGATAAGGCGGGTTAGTTATAGTCACACTATTAACTATCGATTCTACTGCGAGCTAACTCAATTGATATTGCAAATTCAGCTCAAACTGAGTTGTCATATTATACGGGTGTTTCTTCTTTTAGACTCAATCAGATTTTATCTTCCGTTTTCTTAAAACTAACTGATTACATGAATAAAAGCTATTTAGTCTAATTACCCTATTGTACAACTTCGAACACTTATATGTGAGCGTCTCAGAGGCTTATACGTGATTAACTACTAATTTATTGACTTGATTCAACATGCAATTATTAACTCAGTTATAGCATGGATTGCAACTTAATCTAGCGTTTTCTTCTTTAGATCTCACTTAATGTTTAAATATATATTCATGACAGGATGGTTAGCTATGTGATTCTGATTTTTTACAAAAAAAAAGCTACTGTGAGGATCGATTACTGATCTTGAGACTAATATATAAACTTATGTTTTAAAGTTCTTTACCTAATTAAACTAGGTGATGTACTACTGCTACTATTCTACTACTACGTTTACTAACTATTACAACATTTGTGTTTGTTTCTCTACTGCTACCTACTGTAACATAAATAGACTACAGATTCAAACTAAGACTACAGCTATTTAAAAGAACAATACATAACAATAACAAAAATAAGCCAAGTCTTCATTTTATTTCAATCAGCTCGCCATTACAGCTTCTAATGAATAGAGAAGTACCTGAATCAGCAAAGAAGTCAATGAGTCTAAAGGTTAAGCAAGCAAGGCACAACAGAAGACTCAAACAACAATGCAACAGTAGGAATTTGGATTTTTAATAAATGAAGACCACAGCAACAGCAAATAGAGACCCAAACTAACACTCGAGCAGAAAAACCCACAAGGATCAGATGAATTTCTCACAGTTTTCACTCGAAAGTAATGCAGGAAAAACCTATTGTTATCACTAATATTTCTCTGAACCTTTTTTTTTCTAAAACCAGCCTAAGAATAATTTCAGAAGCCCCCCTATTCACTCTTTTCAGGAGGTATTTATAAGAGGGGAGTGGGCTGATGACTTGGGGAGAAAGTTTGGGATTAAATCCCACTCCTCCCCCTCTAAAAATTATAAAACTTACACTTAAGCCCAGAATTCTGTTATCAAAACCCTTCCAGCATGTGCTGGAAGGTTCTAAAGATTCCCTTTGGGGCCTTTTACCAATGTATCCTTAGGGGTTAAAGATTTTTACAGATTTGCCTTTTTAGGGAGACCATTATACCCTTAAACTTCTGCAAAATTGCAGAAATCAAGGGTACAAATGACTCCCTTAACCCCACATGTTTCAAACTATTTACCCCTTTACTTTTTTGGCTTCCTTTTATGCCCTTAGTGCCACTGTCAATTTACCCGACCTACCTAGGTCAATGTTCAGCACTTTAAGGCTTATTTATCCTATGGCCAGTCCTTGCATTGGTATTTAAGGACTGGCCAGTTCTATTATTTAAAACTTAGCCTATTTTACTTCATTTTTAGCTACAACAACAACAACAACAACCCAGTATATTCCCACAAAGTGGGGTCTGGGGAGGGTAATATGTAGACAGGCCTTACCTCTACCCAAGAGGGCAGAGAGGCTGTTTCCAATCGACCCTCGGCACAGGGAAAGGAAAATCAAACAAAAACAAAAACAAAAACCGCATTAGTCACTCCAACATACAACGCATAAAAATTATCTAAACATAAGAGACATAAATACCAATAAATAAGCAGGCATGCAATGATATCATAACAGTAACTACCAGAAATGACTACCACAACAGAACATAACTAATCATCTATAGGCGGCCCTACCACGCCTCACCCACCCCGGGCAAGGAGAACGAAAAAACTAGAAGCCCCTATCCTACCACCCTGATACTAGACCTCTAGACTTTCCTATCAAGGGTCATGTCCTCGGAAATCCGCATCCTGGCCATGTCATGTCTAATTACCTCTCCCCAGTATCTCTTAGGCCTCCCTCCGCCTCGCCTCACACCGACCACCGCTAGCCGCTCACAACTCCTCACCGGGGCATCGGGGCTTCTCCTTCGCACATGCCTGAACCACCGAAGCCTCGCCTCTCGCATCTTCTCATCCACCGGGCCACCCCCACCTTCTCCTGAATAATTTCATTCCTAATCTTATCTAACCTGGTGAGCCCGCACATCCACCTAAGCATCCTTCATCTCCGCGACCTTTATTCTCTGAATATGAGATTTCTTCACCGGCCAACACTCCGTCCCATACAGCATGGCAGGTCTAACCACAGCTCTATAAAACTTCCCCTTGAGTTTCTGTGGCACTTTCTTATCACACAGGACTCCTGATGCAAGCCTCCACTTCGACCACCCCGCCGCTATACGGTGAGTGACATCCCCGTCTATCTCCCCGTCCCCCTGGATCACCGATCCAAGGTATCTGAAACTATCCTTCTTGGTTATGGCATGAGATCCAATCATCACACTCCCACCCACTTCGCTCGACTCAGGAGCTAAACTTACACTCCAGATATTCTGTCTTAGACCTGCTTAGTTTGAACCCCTTAGACTCGAGAGTCTGTCTCCATACCTCTAGCCTCTCGTTAACACCGACCGTCGTCTCGTCTACCAGGACTATGTCATCAGCAAATAGCATACACCAAGGTACGTCCCCTTGAATATGCCGCGTCAAAGCATCTATTACCAAGGCAAACAAGAGGGGTCTAAGCGCATATCCTTGATGGAGCCCCATAACCACCGGGAAATGGTCTGAGTCGCCACCCACTGTCCTAACCCTGGACTTAGCTCCATCGTACATGTCCTTGATTAGTCTGATGTAGGCTTCCGGCACGCTCTTAGCCTCCAGGCACCTCCATATTACCTCCCTAGGGACCTCGTCATACGCCTTCTCCAAGTCGATAAACACCATGTGCAGGTCCTTCTTCATATCCCTGAACTGTTCCACCAATCTCCTGACAAGGTGGATAGCTTCTGTAGTGGACCGACCCGGCATGAAACCAAACTGGTTCACCGATATAGATGTCATCTCCCTCACCCTCGCCTCGATCACCCGCTCCCAGACCTTCATGGTGTGACTTATTAATTTGATACCCCTATAGTTGTTGCAACACTGGATATCCCCTTTGTTTTTGTACAAGGGCACCACCGTACTCCACATCCACTCCTCCGGCATCCTTTTAGTCCTGTAGATCGCATTGAACAACCTGGAGAACCACATGTATGCATGGCATGACCCATGCATTTCCAGAACTCCACTGGGATCTCGTCTGGCCCGATCGCTCGACCTCTACTCATCCTACGCAAAGCCCCCACGACCTCCTCCACCCTAATGCGCCTGCGGTACCCTAAGTCTCTATGCCGCTCTGGATGCCCCAGCTCCCCTAGTTCTATGCTTTGGTCCCCCTCCTCGTTTAGAAGATCTCGGAAGTACGCATGCCATCTCTGTTTGACTTGAGACTCCCCCATCAAGACTCTACCATCCTCATCCTTGATGCACCTAACCTGGTCCAGGTCTCGCGCCTTCCTTTCCCTTGCTTTGGCTAACCGGAATAACTTCTTGTCCCCGCCTTTCTTCCCCAATTCCTCGTACATGCGGCCAAAAGCCGCATTTTTAGCCTCTGTGACCGCCATTTTCGCTTCTTTCCTTGCCACCTTATATCTCTCCCCGTTCACCCGCCTTTCTTCCTCGCTTGTGCTCCCTGCCAACTTCGCAAAAGCAGCTTTCTTCACCTCTACTTTTCCTCGCACTACTTCGTTCCACCACCAATCGCCCTGATGCCTGCCTAGATAGCCTTTCGTTACCCCAAGCACATCCCGCGCTGCCTCCCTAACCAGATTCGTCGTCTCTGACCACATCGCGTCTACTACCCCAGAACTACTCCAAGCACCACCATCAACTAACCTCCGCTCCAGCTCCTTGGCTTTCTTTCATTTTTAGCTAATTAACCTATTTAATTCCTTTTAAAAACTAATTGCAGGACTAGCCTGCTTTATTAATGTATTTAAACTATTTAACTTTTAGCCAGTCTCAAGTTGAGACTTAGCTTGGGTGATTAAACCCATTTACTGAACCCTAATTGGGCCCAAAGCCCTTGCAGGCTTGGCCACTTAAGGTTTAGGGCTCAAAAAGAGCCTGGGCAAGTCTGAATTTGCAGACTTAGCCAATTTATGGAAATCCCAGCCTTTAAACTGATCCATAGGTTAGGCTAAGGTCTTTGCAAACCTAGCCACCTGAGATTCAGGGCTCAAATGAGCCTTGGCAAGCCTGCATTTGCAGACTTAACCAGTTTTGCACAACTAGCCCCTTTTGAGGTGGACTAGTGTGTTTGGACCTTATAGAGGATCAACTTTGCAAAATTGACCACTCTTTGGTCAATTATTACCTAATAGCCTATTTTGTTCATTTTCAGTTTTAAGCCTATTTAAAAACTAGCCATTTTCATGGGATCTAACACTAACAGCTATAACCAATCCCCTAAGGTTTAATCAATATTAATCAAACACTCATATTCAACAAGAACTACTAAAACTCAGTCATTTTCAACATGGATTGCATACAAAGGCACATAAGATCAAACAAGATGCATTAATCAACCAAAACTCAGAAAAGGCAATTGATATGGTTGAATCTCAGTTAATTAATTCACATTATCCAATTTTATGAAACAAAGTAAGAACTCATGTCAATATAGACCTAATTACAACCAGTTCAAGTCATATGACAGTTTGAAAAACTTCAAAACCTTAAGGTTTATGGCATAGACATGCACATAATGTTAAACTCTCAAAACAGTCAGTAATAGATGAAGCAGGGCTCATTTAGACATAAGGACTAAAGAATAGCATAGACATGTTAGTCAGGATCTGAGTACTAATCCTAACTTTGATGTATATAATAAAGCATAAAAAGAGTCATGGGAAATAGTGAAGAAGAAACCCAACATTTATCATGCCAAGTAACAGAGAAAGAAGTAAAAACATGCTTATCTTAACCAATGAAGGAACAAAAGAGAAGACTCATTCAAACTCATTGAGAGCTAACAAAGGTAGACTAATACATACTGAGAGTCAAAGCTTAAACATGTAAAGGAGATGTCGAAGACCAACAAAAAATGGAGAAACTTAATACTAATCAAAGGACAAAGACAAAGACAAAAGAAAAATATCCAAGTCAAGCCTTCAAATCAGAAAAAAAATCCAAACAAGGAATCATAAAGAGAGGAATAGACATGTTGTTGAAGACTTAGAAGAAAACGATCATGATAGACAGAACAGAAGAACAAAGTCGAAACAAGAAAATAGCATGAAAACGAACAAGATGAACAAAAACCCTAATAATAACAGGCTCTTTGAATCAGAGAAACAAGCACAGATAACATAGAAAAATATCACAAAAGAAAGATATGAACAATGAATAAATCATAAGAAACCCTAGTAGTAACAGATGAAGCACAAGATTTCAGGTTCTTAAGAATAGAAAAACAAACAGAGATATCAAGACAAAAGTAATAAAACAGAGGGAAAACATGAATATGAACAGATAAAGGAAGCAAATAAAGCAAAGAAGAGGGCTAGGGTACTTAGCTTGCAGGGCCTGTCCCCTGAGCTTCCTCTTTCACTCTTCTCTTTCTTTTTTTTTCCAGTTTTTCAGACTCTTTTTCTTTGTTTCTTTTTTTTCGTTTTTCTTTTCTGGCTTTCCTTTTTAGACTTAAAGATGAAGTCTTTTTTGGGTTTTTGTTTGGATTGGGGTGTTTGGGAGAGGGTAAAGGCTGGATCTTGATAGGGCTTGGGTTTTGAGTCGCCGGAGTTAGGGTTCCGGCGACTTTATTTTGGATATTCGACGGGTTCTAAGGAGATTCGAGGGAGGTCAGTGTTATGGGTGGGTAGATCGGACTATGGTAGTTCTTTTGGTGTTAGTTTGACGGAGTGGTTCGTTATTTGGTGGTCACCGGTGGTAGGTTCCGGTGACCGGAGTTTGAAGAAAGGGTCTGTTTTAGGGTTTCTTGATGTTTGGTGGGGGAAAAAGAAGAGAATGAAAGAAAAGAGAGAGGAGAGGGGTTGGGGATGGCCGGCGACCACCGTGGAGAGTGGTGGCTGCCATGGCCGGCTAGGGTTTGCTGGAGGTTGAAGATGAAGAAGAAGACGGTGAGAGGAGCTTCTAGAGGCGGCTAGGTTTAGAAATTGAAAAAGTGGCCAACCTCTTCAGACCAAAGCCTTTTATAGGCAAGGCATCTTAGGTTATCTGGACCGTTGATCTGATGAAGATCAACAGTCACCAATCGCGTCACATAAACGACGTCGTTTGGTTGCCAAGGAGACCAAAGGTCTCGCCCGTTAGATCATTTCAAATGGACGGCTACGATCACTCCTCATGTTAATTATCAAATAAAAACTCACTAATATTTCCAACCGTTGGATAATGCAAATGAACGGCCGAGATCTTTATTAAATCACAGGCCATGGACCGGCTATCTATGGGCCAATTCACCGGGCCTTCAATTTCCAAATTCTTTTGGCCCAAACTAAATATCCCCCAATATATTTTTTGTATTTTCTGGTATTTTAATCAATTAAACACCTTCTCTTTTATATTTTTTTTCTTTTATTTTATGGATTAATAAAAATACTTAATTTCCTACTTACACTAATTATCTAATATTTTTTTGCAAATTTTCTACTATTTTCCTTTAATTCCACTATTAATGCTCTTTTTTGTTGATTTTCTTTTAACTACTTAATTAAAAAAAAAGCATATTTTTTGATTTTCTAATTTTAATTGTTCAAACACACAAAATGTAGCTAATTTCAAACAAGGCATGTAATTGCACTCAAAAATATATATATTTTTTAATCTTGGAACTTATTTGCTTGGTGCAAAAATCATGTGCTCACAACTATGATAGATGATTGTAGTAGTATGACATGGATTTACTTGCTGAGACTTAAGAGTGATGTGGTTGTATGTTTGAGATAATTCCTAGCCTTAATAAACACTCTATTTGATGTGACTGTGAAAATTTTGAGGAGTGATAATGGATATGAACTTTTTAATTCCGAATGCAATAGTTTGTTTCAGTGTTATGAAATTATTCACCAAAGTTCTTGTATCCACACCTCACAACAAAATGGGGTGGTGAAAAGAAAGCAAAAACACATATTAAAAGTGGCTAAAGCCATTAGATTGCAAGTTTTTTTTTCCTCTCAAGTTTGGTTGGGGGGATGTGTATAAGTAGTTGTTTATATGATAAATAGACTGGATCTATCAGTGTTATTAGGAAAGTTATCCTTTAAGGTGTTGTATGGGAGAACACCATCTCTGCAGCATATGAGAACCATATGGTGTTTATGTTTTGCTAAGACAGCAGGAGAAGGATACAGGTTTGTAGCTAGATCAATTGGAGCTGTGTTGATGGGATACTCTTCATCCCAGAAGGGTTACATGATATATAACACTTTAACTAACTCTTTCTTTGTTAGTAGGGATGTCAAGTTTATGGAACATATCTTCCCATTCCAGTTACTGAAGGAAGAAAAGCTACAACTCTTCCCTAATGGTGTGCTAGACTCTCCAGTCAATACTGATGCAATACTACCTCACGGTTCAGATATCTCAGAGCCAGCAGGATCACCAAAATGATGACATACCCTTCTCAACAACATCACATGTTATAGATAACCATGTTGCCGATACACAACCTTCATTACCACATTCCCTGCTCCTTGAAGACACACAGACTTAACAACTACTTCGTTCAGAACAAGGCACATTTGCTCTTGTAGAAAGTCAGCTTAAAAAATTAGCCAGGAGAACTAAAGAGCCTGTGCGGATGTAGGATTATGTCTGCAATGGGTCATCGATAACATCAACTAATAAGCAATTTTGCAAATATCCAATGCAAAGCTATGTAAGCCATGCAGGGGTATCAGCTAGATACCAATCCTGTTTCTCTAAGATTACCAGCGTTAAGGAGCCTGTGAATTATGAGGAAGCTGCATCAAAACCCAAATATATTGATGCTATGACTCAAGCATTAAATGTACTCAAGGAATATGGGACATGGACCTTGGTAGACTTACCAACAGGAAAGCCTCCTATTGGATATAAATGGGTGTTCAAGATAAAGTATAAGGCCAATAAGGAGATTGAAATATACAAGGCACAACTGATAGCCAAAGGATATGATCAAATATGAGGGTTAGATTACCAGGAAACATTTTCTCATGTAGTTAAGATGGTGACAGTTAGAGTAGTTCTAGCTTTGACAGCAACAAACAACTAGAATCTACATCAGATGGATGTTTATAATGCATTTCTACAATGAGACCTCATTGAAGAGGTTTATATGTGTTACCTCAGGGATTTCCCAGCCAAGGGGAGAAAGTCTGCAGGTTGCATAAATCCATATATGGTCTAAAGCAAGCTTCAAGACAAAAGCTTCAAGACAATAGAACATAAAACTAACTACGCACTACTTAGTTCATGTTTTGTGTAGAGTCACTTTGATTACTCATTGTTCACAAAGAGGCAAGGAATAAAACTAGTGATCATCTTAGTGTATGTAGATGATCTTCTCATAGCTAGGAATGATCAAGGACTAATCTACGAGGCAAAAGCCATAATGCAGGGTAATTTCAAAATCAAAGACTTGGGGGAATTGAAGTTCTTCCTTGGTTTTGAGATAGAAAGGTTCAAAGAAGGAATACTAATGAATAAATGAAGTTTGCAATGGAGTTAATTGCTGAACTTGGATTAGCAGGGTCAAAACTAGTGACCACATCAATGGAATGCAACCATAGATTCACCGTTGTGGAGTATGATCATCATATGAACTGGAAATAATATGAGAAGCTGGCCGACTCGGGACCATATAAGAGGTTAGTTAGAAGTTATTATTTCTCACCATGACTAGATCAGATATATGCTATGCAGTTCATGTACTAAGTCATGCATTGTCCAAAGAAATCTCACATGGAAGCTACAGTCAGGGTCGTTAGATATATTAAAAGTGCTCCAAGACTGGGGTTGCTAATGAGCTTTAAATAGTCCACAAAGCTCACAGCCTTTTGTGATGTTGATTGGGCTTCATGCCTAGTTTCTAGAAGGTGAGTAACAAGATATGTGATGAAATTAGGAGATTCAATAGTGTCATAGAAATCCAAGAATAATGCACAATCTCGAGAAGCTCAGTAGAGGAAGAATACAGGAGCATGGCAGCAGGAGTTGCAGAAATCTTATGGTAACAAGACATTGTAAAGAGTTTGGTGCAAAATTGAATTGCCAGTGGAGCTCCACTGTGACAGCAAAGCAACAATTTAAATTGATGCTAATCCCATATTTCATGAGGGTACAAAGCACATAGAGATAGACTTACACTTCATCAGAGAAAGAATTCAACAAGGGATAGTCAAAACCAAGTATGTGATGTCCAAGGATCAAGAAGCAGACATGTTCACAAAGGCACTGGGGAGATCACAACAAGAGTACTTGATGAACAAGCTAGGGGTGCTCAACCTTTTTGCACTACCCAGCTTGAGGGGGAGTATTGAAGAAAGAAGCAGTATCACGTGCACATGACTATCACGTGAGTTAGTGGATCAATTAGAAAATTAGTTATAACTAATTATGGGATTGGTTGTTAGTGAATTGGCATAAGTGGTAAGATTAATTAGGCTAGATGTTAGTCATAACGTATATATATTAGACAGCTGTCATTGTATTCAATAAGATTAGAGAGAATAATTTTCAGCTCATTTTGCTCTCCAATTGAGCCTTTGTTCTAGGACCTTCTATTCATTTATCTTCTCTCTTTTCAGTCGAGCTAATATCCGATCTTCATCAGTATCCATCATCCTCTTTAGGAATTTTCAAGGGAAAACAAACAATAATCAATGAAATTTTCAAATTTATTATTGGTAAGCATAAAAAGACAAAAAAAAATAAGATTGACAATTTCAACAAGATATTACAGGTATTACAATCATCTATAACCAACCCATATGCATTATGCAATTAGGAAAAGGTAACAACCTTTTATGCACCAAAATATGGACTAATATTGATCTCGTCCACACAATCATGACCTATATTGATTGGCAGAGATGTTAATCGTTACACGTAACTCTGTTTGACTACAAATGTTATCGAACAATATTTAAAAAAAATAATCAAATGTATGAAAAGAGGTAAATCGTAATCAAAGATAATCGACTCTAGAGTATATGTTATCCTTTGTGACTTGATGATTTAGAGCAGTTAAAGAATAAGACAGTATAATAATGTTATAGAGGTAATAGATAGAGATTCCCTAAAGAGAGAGAGAGAGAATAATTGAGATAGAGAGAGAAGGAATGTTCTTCATAGAAAATTGATCTCCTTTACACAATAAGAAACCCTCCTTATATAGCGGAGAGGTTTTCCCTTTTTTCGTATTTATAATGTAAAGATAAAATACAAGCTAAAGGTTAAGCACACATTGCAGAGAGGCCGGTGTAATTGCATGATCGTCCCTCCAATTAGTCTTGAGTCGTCCCTCGGGCCGGACCTTTGCCCATATGACAGATCGTGTCAGTTCGAAGACGGGATTGATCAAACACGACGCTATACAAACTCAATTATGACTTCTTTTGAAGTGAAAAAAGGAAGAAAATTTGTAATCTTCCATCGTTTGTGATGAAAACGGCAGAAAGAACGGAAATTGAGAAAAGGAACGTTTTTGACTCACAAAAGAGTTCCCAAATTTACTACTCCCCTTCATATTTTACCTTTCCAACAATGGTAAATGTTAAATGTTCCCGAATTAAGGAGGTAAGTGTTAAATGTTTCCTAATTGTCTTTTACGTTTCTTCTCTTTAGTTTCTTTTATTTCCTAGTTTGTAGTTTGTACTTTGTACATTGCATCTTGGCGCTAGCAATATGGAAATTAAAAGAACAATTCATTTCGTCAAGTAAATTAGCACAAAGGGACGATACAATATATTCTTGATTGCAATATTGAAATGCAAACGTGTAGATTATGATTTATCACCCCACACTAGAGCAATGTTGGCACCAAGCAAAGTACCATAAAAAGCACATATGTATATTGCCGTATTTGTACAAGTTTTATATGCAACATGATAAATCAGAAGAGAATAAAATAGTTGGAGATTTCAACACATTCGTTTCTTCACATATCCTTAAGCAACTCCAATATTACGAATTAAATCCATTATTACGAATTAAAAGCTAAATAAGGAAATGACTTGTGATTGAACTTTTGGTTCAACACTCCAATGTACTATTAAAATTTTTTTCCCTATATAAGTGCATGATATATTATTTTAGTCAGAAAAGTGATTACCTATGGAGATTAAACATATGTAAAGACGGTATAAAATTATTTACTTATAAAAAATTTACAAATAAATTCTTATATTGAACATTAATTGATAAATACAAATAAAAATGCTCTACCTATTCTAGTTTATATGATGCAAGCATCGAATTTAATAAATGAAAAAACACTTTAAAACCTCCTCTCTATAATAAATCACAAATACTTATGTCATTATAAATTATCTTTCTATAAATAAAATATGAAGTTTAGTCAATTATTATAAAATATAAAATATATTGTACCTTTTTTAAGATAATAAAGTTAAAAGAAAAGGGTGAGAATTTTAAAAATAGCCATATTTACAACTGGTCATTCAAAAATAGACCAGTTTCAAAAGTAATCGAAATTTAGCCACTTTTTATGTAAAGATAAATCTGAGCGAAAATTGTTCAAAACCCGGAAAATACGTAAGTATATTATACGGGAGTTCCAGAAGTATGCTTGAACTCAAGCATATTATGTTGGAGTTCCAGCATAAGTACACTAGAAATCCCGCATAATATACTGGTGTTCCACCAAGTATAAATGTCCGGTATAATATACTGGAGTTTGGAGCATAGATGCTCCGGTCTCCAGTATATTATACGGGAGTCAGTAAAGTGTACCGGTCCAGCATAATATGCTGGTGTTCGTACACAGATGCACCGAACTCCCGTATATTATGCGGGGCCGGTCTCTGTTGCAGCAAAATAGTGACTATTTTTCATTGACTTCATAAATGGTGGCTATTTTTGACTGACCAGTGCGAAAACTGGCTATACCATTCTATTTTGACAAGAAAAGGATAACGGATATTTACATCAGGTCAATGAAAGTAAGGCATATGTGTTGTATATACTCTTTTTAATAATACTTATAGCCCGTTTGGTCAAGCTGCAAAAATGAACTTATTTTGAGAAGTATGTTCTTTTAAAGTATTTTTTTTCAAAAGTACTTTTGGCGAAAAGCAGTTTGTGTTTGGCTAATTAGTTTGAAAGACACTTCTGAGCCGCAATTAGTGTTTGGAAAAACTCTAAATACTGCTTTCAAGTGTATTCTAAAAAATGCTTCTAAAAAAGTACTTTTGGACATAAACTATTTTTTCTGCTTCTCCAAAACAGCTTATGCTTCTCCTCAAAAGCATTTTTTCCTTTCAAAAGCTTGGCCAAACACGTCAAATTTGGCCAGAAGTACTTTTGGAAAAGCAAAAAAAAATATACTTTTGGCCAAAAAGAAGCTTGGCCAAATATGCTATTAAGCATGATTTAATCATATCGATATCATGGTTAATTCCAAGGAGTATATACCTTATTTTGATTTGTTAGAGCCCGTTTGGCCAAGCTGCCAAAATCTGCTTATTTTGAAAAGTCTTTCAAAAGTACTTTTGAAAAAAATAGTTTGTGCTTGGCCAATTCATTTAAGAAGTACTTGTTGCAACATTTGATAAATAAATTGTGTTAGGTCAATCTTTCTAAAAAGTACTTTTGAATGTCAAATTACAAAAAAAAAAGATAGTACTAAGGTCTTATAATTCTTTTAAAGAGAAAAATAAACTCAAATATTATCGTAAGAGACTATTATTTTTATTTTATTTAATTAAAATATAAAACGTAAAGTAAGCAAACATATTAAAGATTTAAATCAATTTTACACATATAGTTATACCAAAGCATATATTATTATCTAGTATAATTATTTATTATTACACGATAATTTGAATTATCAAAATACATATATGAATTAGAAGTTTCTTCCACAAATTACTATATATTGATAATCTACCATAAAATAATAAGTAAAGTCACTCACACATGATAATATTTCTCAACAATTTCATCTCTATGTCTATCACACAACACATTCCTATTAGTAGAAGACCTACCTTGCATTTCTAAAGGAATATCAGAAGGTCCGTCTCCTTCCTCAATCTCTACAGTAATGTCTTCATTAGCATAATAATTGTATTTTTTATCGGTAGAAAAATATCGTCGGATGAAATTATGTATAGCCATGATAATTGTAAGCTTGTAACTAGATGATTCTGAGTGTCAAACTTGAAAGATGACATTGAATGTAAAATAGAAATAATTTTAATATATAAAAATAATTTTTTTTTGTAAAAAAAAATTAAGTTTGTCTAAATTCAAATTCAAAAAGAGAACCAAATTATTAGCAATACATAATATATAATTTGTTTTTAAAAAAAATTAAATTAAACAAGAAACTAATTAGTATCTTACTAATTTTGTCCTAAATTGCCATATGACCTATTGTTAGGCTGCAACTTGGCTTAGGCCTCATTTGTTTGCACTTAATGGAGGTCTGAATCTTAATCATTCAGATCTCAGACATTAAGTGCGTTTGTTTTTAAAGTTTGAATCTTAATTATTCAGATCTTAATCATTAAGTGTGTTTGTTTTTTTACTTAACAACCACTTAATGGGTCTGAATAGGTATGTATGATTAAGATCTGTAACAGAGACTTAATTTTATTAAGATGCTATCACATATTCATTATTAATTGCCGCCACCGCCTACCATTATCAACTACCACTATGCCGCCACCACCACCATATTCAGCCACCGCCGGCACTGCCGCCGTCACCACCACCACGCCACCATCATCCTCAATCATAGCTTCCACCATTATCGACCATCACCATCCACCATCCCACCACTCCGACCACCATCATTGTCACTCGCATTCAACATTTATCCACCCCAACAACCACAACCAACCACCTCATCACCATTAACAACCGCAGTCAGCACCGCCTATCATTATAACCTACCACCGCATTCCTCAATCACAAACCACCACTCGCCGTTCTTAACTATCACTACCTACCACCACCATCATCAATCATAATTGCCACCACTACCAATCACTACTAGCTACTAGCATGAACCACCATTATCAACCAATACTACCACCAACCACCGCCTTTAGTCGGCATTCACCCTTAATCATCACTACCAACAACTTTCATATTTTAAACTATATATTTTATTGATAGAATATTAGATTTTTTCAAATAAAGATAAATTTTATGCATTCAGATGTTAAAAATCAAACAGTCTTAATTTTTGGTATTCAGATCTTAATACACATCTTAATATATCCAGATGTGTATTCAGATTCAGATGACTTAATCTTAATACACATCTTGATATTCAGATATGTATTCAGATTCAGACATCTTAATCTTAAAAAAAACAAATGAGGCCTTAATGTGTGATGCTTTTTCTTCTTCTTTTGATAATATATAGATATATTACGTGATGGAATTGTAAATTTATTACCTATTTGTAGGTATTTTTCACAAATTAGATTTGATAACTGTACTTTTGAAAGATTCGAGAACTAATAAATATAACAGAAGAAATTATAAATGATTATTTGTAGGAAGAGATACTTCAAAGAAGTATATAGATAATTTGCTTTAGTGTAAAAAAAGAAGATAAAAATTTGGAAAGTTACAACACATTACACAAATGACAAATGAAAAATAAGAAAAGTCAATAAAGAATTTGGAAAGTTACAATATGATTCACGTATTTGATATCTTTAATTTTAAAAAAATGATAAAAACTAAAAATGAAAAAAAAAAAACTTAAATTAGTAAGGGATAATTTGAAAAATATAAATTTATGGTAAAAATAATTTAATCTTGAATAAATTAATTTTTCACTTCTACTTGTGCTTCTTAGAAGAAGATAGAATTTTCTGCAAGAAAAAGTGCTTTTATTCATGATCAAAAGTACTTAAATTTTGTAAAAAAAAGGTACTTAATTCTTAAAGAGTATTTACTACCAATGGATATGGTGAGTAAATGCGACTCCTATTACCTTAACCAACGGTGTCGAGTTAAGAGCTAATCTGAAAGCTCTTAGTATATCCCGAAAGCGACGCCGGCCAGCAGGACATCTGTCCAGTGGACGTGACTTTCTTTCCTAAATTTCAGCTATAAAGTACGATCAGCGCTACTTTTTTTCTATCCTTATTATTAGCACAGTCCACAAAGTAGTGAAGTGATCGAGTGGAGAGCTATGGCAATTCCCAATATGCGGATCCCTAGTCGGCAGCTGTTCATCGACGGTGAATGGAGAGAACCCGTCAAGAAGAACCGGTTACCCGTCATTAATCCCGCCACTGAAGAAATCATCGGTATTTGAATTTTTTTAGGTTTAATTTTAAAGATCTCGTGCAATCTATTGGATCGTCCAGAAATTCTGCTAAAGCGTTTTGACAACTTTTGGAAAATCAAACTTTTTTTTTTCAAGATTTGCGAGTGTTTTACGGTAGGAAGTAGAATCTTTTCCGAAATATCCCTCAAACTACTAGTTCAGATATATTCCTTTTTTTAAAAACTTTTTCGCTAAAAACTTGTAAATAAGCACGTTTTCGGATTTATTTTTTGCTAGAAAAGTTCAACAAACAAACGCCTAGAAATGAATGAGTTCCTGTTTGATCCCGATTGTGTTCGTTGATGTTGTTGGATTTTCAGGGGATATTCCGGCAGCTACATCGGAGGATGTTGATATCGCCGTCAAGGCTGCACGGAGAGCGCTTGGTCGAAATGACTGGGGTTCTACAACTGGAGCACAGCGCGCTAAGTATCTTCGTGCTATTGCTGCTAAGGTTTGTGTATTCAGTTCGGTATATAAATAATTTCAAGATCTCGCTTTCGTGGACTTGAACTACCTCTACGAAATCCAAATGCTAATATATTATACAGTATTATTTTTGAGTGGAATTAGCATCCGAGAATTATCTTTGCTTCACCTGCATTTGTTTAATTCTATTTTATTTTAAATTTACATAAGGGTCAAATTCCTAACTTCCAAGACCATACGTATTTTGTATCTTGTGAGCTCACTTAACCAAATATTTGTACTTACCTTGGTCACATCAAGATTGCTCAATTTGTGTCTTTCAGCTGACGTCTAGTGCCATCAACAATTTATATCTAATTGAATAACAACCTCAAATCATGGTGTTTGAGTGTCAACCAGATGTTGATATGTCTATTCAATATTAATGTTTTATGCTTTAAATGACAATTGCTGTTTTTTACATTTACTGTAGGTACTGGAGAAGAGGCCTGAACTTGCTACACTTGAGACAATTGATAATGGAAAACCCTGGTTCGAGGCTGCCTCTGATATTGTATGTACTTGCTTGATGGGGTTAACATAGTTTAGTTTGTTGCAAATTACATTCTTTTACTTATATGCTCTTTCTTCCAGGATGATGTCGCAGCGTGTTTTGAGTACTATGCAGGCCTCGCTGAAGCGTTGGATTCAAAAAACAAGACTGAAGTTAAACTTCATCTGGATTCATTCAAGACCCATGTTTATAAAGAGCCTCTTGGTGTTGTGGGGTTAATTACTCCATGGTACACCACTCATCAATAATGTGTTATGCTCTTATTTTGTATTTCAACCCTGTTGGAAATATGGCATTCTTCTTTTCCCAACCAAGTTGATATTTCTGGCGGCCAACCTCTGCATTGCACATACAGTTACTGTATATGTGGCTGCTACGTTGTTCTGCGCACATTGCAAAATGAAAAACTGTTGTATAGTGATCTAAACTTTTAGCTTAACTAAGATAGTCTTTTGAAATTCCAAAAGTTAGAGAAAAGCTCATAGTTTGCAAACGAAGCTTATCAAACTAGTTATCGAATAGTTCAGCGGTATCTTTCGTTGTCAAAGTTGGATGCCATTCTAACATCTGAGTGTCGAGAATGATAATCAAGTGGACTTGTGAGAATTATATGTAACTTTGATAGTGACAACATATGCATTTCAGGTTCCTCAGAAGGTAAAATATCATTGAGGCGAAAAACTTTGGAATGTTGATAGTCTAAGAATCTATGTTGGTTGGAGTGCCTTGAAAAATTCGGCCCTCAGACTACATTTCCTTTTAGCATCTATCTTCATTGTGGGGAAAATTGTTGCAACGGAAACACCTTGTCCAGAAGGTGAACCTATGTGCCTTTTTGGGACTCTGCCTTGACCTAACTCCTCAACGCAATCAGGATTGCTCGGGGAAGTCGAGAGGGGTGTTGAAAGGTTTGGGGGGGGGGGGCTTAAAGAGAATCTCTTTTAAACTTTGCTTATATTTACCAGCCACATCAAAGATTCCTTTAAAACAACTTTTTTGTTTACCAGTAAGGGAGAGTCGAAATCAATCTTCTGGAGCATTTTGCATTTCATTGGCTTTTTCATGTGTGGGTTGAGAGAAAAGATTAGGTGGTTGACTTATGAGCTTTTGTTTCATATGAAGGAATTATCCTCTGCTGATGACCACATGGAAAGTTGCTCCTGCCCTAGCTGCTGGTTGTGCAGCAGTGCTTAAGCCGTCTGAACTTGCATCTATGTGAGTCCTTATCTTTTTCTTCATTATTCATATTATTTGGTTTACATTATTTATATCTTTACTCCTTTTTTCCAACTTCAGTACATCTTTGGAGTTGGGTGAAATCTGTAGAGAGGTGGGTCTACCTCCTGGTGCACTTAACATACTTACGGGATTGGGACATGAAGCTGGTTCTCCTTTGGTATCGCATCCTGATGTTGACAAGGTTTGCTTGTTTTGTTTAGTGGATCTATGCTTATTGATCAGTCAGCATTTAGTACTTTGTAATTTCATTATGGTGAATAGTTTTTATTTTTTTGGATGAGCAGATTGCCTTTACAGGAAGTGGCCCAACTGGGATCAGGATCATGACCGCTGCAGCTCAACTTGTTAAAGTATGTTCGATCTGAATAATCATTAGGTTCCTATTGGCAAAACTGATATACTGGTGCGTTCGGGCAGCTAAACCTTTGTGTGTGTGTGTTTTTTTTGCAGCCAGTTACTCTTGAGCTTGGTGGAAAAAGTCCAATAGTGGTGTTTGATGACATTCCTAACATTGATATAGGTTTGCTTTTTTAGACCCTATATGAAAACTCTCTTCTAATATATATTATCTTTTCCTGGCATGTCTCGAGTTACCTATAACATAATAAATTGATAATTTTGGAAAAGGAGGAAATCCGTTTGTAAAATGAAAGAAACTGAAATTAAACTGGTAACTAACATATTACAAATCGATGCTCTAACACCTGAGCCAAGTGTTAAATGCCTTGCCTAAACTATCGGAATTGGAATCTTATACTACTTTTCTATGTCCTTTTGTTTTTCATATTAAGTCAGCTTTGCGGGTGCATTTAAGAAATTAATTTAGCTGTAATATGTAACTGTCCTCATTGTCTACACAGCTGTTGAGTGGACTCTTTTTGGCTGCTTTTGGACGAACGGTCAAATTTGCAGTGCAACATCACGTCTTATAATACAGGTAACAAGCTAAATGTTGGACAAGGCCCCATGTATTTAATCAGTTTTCGGTTAACCAAGTACTTTGACTCGACACCATTTACCATTATCTGGGAAATACTGAATATACCCATAGGGTCCTGTAGCCTTTATTGGCAACCAGCACTTCTTTAAGAATACAAGACAATTATGGAGGTGATGAGTATCTTAAGGAACATATAATTAGTTTAAGTTGTATTTGTAACACTATAAAAGAGGCTCAAATAACAAGAGGAAGATACATCTGCCGTAGCTTTAATTGAATACGAAGAGAAGAATAAAGGCTCTAAAGTGGTACCAAGAAAATGGATCAACTATTTCGTTCTCTCTCTATCGTTAAGAATAGGATACCAATGACTGGCAACTTAATTTAATTTTAGAAGACAAGTCAATAGCCTGCCAAAGTTCTTGAAGGTTGGAACAGGAAGGGGGGTCATCCTAATGGCCGATTGAGCACATTTTGCACCTAATACTATACAGCAATAACCAGATAATACCTTATCAAGGAAAAGGCTAAAACGGCCCCCTTCCTTTTTTTATGTGCTACAACAATTGAAATTACGGTCTCAATTTCGACATTCATTAAATTACCCTTAGAAATTCAAAAGTTATTTAACTGCGCGTAAAGAGTATTGTAACAAACATATGTTATAATTCAAAATTTTCCCAGGAACAAATAGAAGAAAGACAACAAAATATCATGGTCTTAGCAGAAGATTTTTGGTTTTCAAATAGTAAGTAGATCATTTTCTACAGGCATATCCTTTTTAAGAAAGGAGTAGGATGATACACTCTCTTTTGAAATCAGGCTTGGTGGGGTGAAACTCCTAGGTTTTTTATGCCACCTTATCAAAACACTGTGAAAACAATACTATTACAACGTCCTTTTGATGTATCCTTTAATGCTATCCCTGTCTATAGCTCTTGGTGAAACCTAATTCTGAATTTTGCAGGATACAATTGCTTCACAATTTCTGGACAGGCTTCTAGAGTGGACGAAGAACATCAAAATCTCTGATCCCTTGGAAGAAGACTGCAAGCTTGGTCCTGTCATTAGTCGTGGACAGGTAAAGACATTGTGCCATTAAACTAGTAGAAGATGCTTGCTTTAACTATAGTACAAGGTGCTTCTTGGAGACAATGTTATGTGTTGCCTTGGAGAGATGCAACTGTAACCCTTATTAAGGGAGTGACTCGTGAAAACTTTATGTTTCTTCGCTGCTCCAATAGTCCAATGTGACATATGTGCGGAAGTGTCTTCTGGATAAGATACAGTGAATAGGATAAGTTTGGAGGATCGGGAACATAAGTCATAACACTATAACAGGCTGAGACTGAAGATATAGGAATGGTGTGCCATGTCATCAGGTGGTGTAGGGAAGCAGATTGTTGCACAAGTAGAATAGACTCGTGGGTTAGTGAGTAAGGGGATTAGACTGGAAAGTGAACAATGAAAGAGCCAGCTAGATGACTATGAAAGTGGATAGATATCAAGTGATGCACCCAAATTAAAGAAAGGGTGACAGAAACAACCATTCTTAGCGCTCTTTTAAAGCGCTTAGCTTCTGCTAGTGGCAGGGCTTGGACTCTCTTTTGACCTATTACCAGAGTTATACACTCTGAAAGTGGATAGGTGGTTTGATCGCTGTTAACTTAAACGTAAACTCAAGACTACCACGGTACATAGCACTTGAATAGGTATAGCAGTCCACATATTCTTCAAGCTTGTATACACTCCTCTTTCGGAAATTAACTACACTTTGGATTGACCTTGACCCTGCAATATGATCTTTCTCTCAGATATGTATTGCAGTTTCTTATTAGATACTTGACCTCCAGCTCTCTCTCTCTCCCTCTCACACACACCCATACACAGTCACGCGCACACACAGACATTCCATCATTTTGTTTAAAGGATAGGAGTCGGAGGATAAAACTCAGGAAAAGAATGAAATAATGGTGACCGCTCTTGGAAATTTGTCCAGTTAACATGAAGCATGGTTTTGTACTTGCAGTGAATTTAAAACTTACTCCACATTTATAGTTTGGTTGCTAGATATATCCGAGACTTTGTAGAGGCTGTTTCACTATATGAAGAAGGATTTTACTGCATATTCTTCATGTCTTAAGGAAATAAAAAAGATAAAAGAAATTGCTTATGATGTCCAAGTGCCGTTTAGGTGATTTAACAACAGTACCTAACAGAAAACATAAGCTAGATTGAAAAGCCACCATGTTCGTGTCTCGTCTTTAGTTCATTTGGGAAAAATATCCCCTTGTGGCTGATATTTATTGGAAAACTTTTGGTCCCATCGAAAAAAGAGAAAAAATGAAAGAAAAGAAGTTACAAAACCTTTAGATGCATTGCAACTTTGCAAGAGAATAGACCATATCTCTGCCTTTTGGAGACAATTGATAAAATGGAAATATCAAGAAGTATTTAGTCCCCTTCCACGAGGTTTATTTGATAATTCTTGCTAAATGCACAGAAGTTTCTATAACAACACCGTGAAGTAATAGGGGGTTTGGGGAAATCATGTACAAAAAAAAATCAAAAATAGAGTAATTATGATTATAATTCATATCAATTAGAAGTCTCTGAAGATACTATAAGGAGCTCTTTTATCACTGAGATAAGCAGCATGGTTTAAAACTGATATGGATATTGGCTTTTCATTCTGTGTCTAATCTGTTTCTTTTCTTGATTTCTCATACATGACGTGCAGATCATGTTTATTTGCTCGTTTCTTTTTTCCTTGTAAGCAGCACACTTATGGACAGTGCTTATATATTGATTGTTTGTTTACCTTTCAGTATGAGAAGGTCTTGAAGCTCATCTCAACAGCCAAAAATGAAGGTGCAACCATTCTTTATGGTGGCAACCGGCCTCAGGTAAGAAATGCTTCCCGGTGCAAGTATGCAGGTTCTGTATTATCAATCTGCTGGAATGTGTCTTAATTCTACATTGGATTTCAGCACTTAAAGAAAGGATATTACATTCAACCGACAATCATAACTGATGTGGATACATCCATGGAAATCTGGAAAGAAGAGGTATTTGGACCTGTTCTTTGTGTCAAAACATTTAAAACTGAAGAAGAAGCCATTGAACTAGCAAATGATACCAAGTGAGTTGGCTACAATTAAGGTATATTGTTCTGTTACTTTATAAACTTTCTCTTTCCTTATCTGCACTGTTTGCTCTGTTAGGTATGGTTTGGGTGCTGCTATTTTGTCAAAAGATCTTGAAAGGTGTGAGCGTTTCACAAAGGTGAGAGTAGTTTCTTCATTGCCAAAAGCATCTTGTATCCTTACCAAAAGACACTGCTTCCGCAAAATCAGGGATGATGATATCTTGTTAATGGACTTTGCAGGCTTTTCAGTCAGGGATTGTCTGGATCAACTGTTCACAGCCATGCTTTTGGCAACCTCCATGGGGTGGCAAAAAACGTAGTGGTTTTGGACGCGAACTTGGGGAATGGTATGCACCCACTTGGTGATTTCAATACTTTCTTGAACACATTTATATGGCTTAGCAGTTACCTTAAGTTCTGTTCATCCATCTGTTCCGTATCTGCTTCTTCAAATTCTGTTTGTTAAATGGCCTTACATTGAAATTGCTGGAATGAGCTATGTTGTAGAAAGACAATCCAGTTACCACACGGGGGGAGTAACTGGAGGGAAAAATATGCACCTGACTGGATATCATTAATTTGGCAAGTTGTACAGCTGATAATGTTATTTTGCCCTTTGTTCTTTCTTGCAGGAGTCTTGAGAACTACCTAAACATTAAGCAAGTGACTCAGTATGTGTCTGACGAACCATGGGCTTTTTACAAGTCACCTTCAAAGCTGTGAAACTTTCAAGTGGTCAAGGAACAGGCAATTGTGTTGTGCCAGTTATGAGAACCAATGCCGAGGGAGAAGCAGAGATGAAACTTGATTTGATGTAGAACTAGTGTTGTTTGTATTGTTCGTTAACTAGTCTAAATAAATCTGTTCGAAGGGAGAAAACACGGATAGCATTTTATACTAATATTGCCTTTCTCTTTAGTTTATTTCATGTTTTTGAGCAAAATGTCAATCAAAATCTGGAATAGTGTTCTGTGATTGCTCCAGTGACTGAATATTCCATAGTTTCATAGGTGGAGTAAAGCTCAAAAATCTTAAGATTCTAAGAATGGCCCCTTGAGGCCAGGTAGTCATGAAAATGGCTAACAAACCACCGCAAATGATTGTGATTGTGAATTATATACAAACTAAGTAAAATGCCGGTGTTATGTTTTTCCCATTATTTTTATCAGTGATGATCAATGATAACATTACCACGCTGTCATTGGATGTTATTAATAAGAAAAGACATGACAAAACGAGTGTGATTAAGATTGTGAAACTTGGAAGTAGCTAATTATTATGAAATGACAAGGGAAAGTTGTAGTCACAACTCACGACCATATTTTTTTTCTATAAATTTTCTGTTTTACAATTTATTTAAAAAAATTTAATTTGATTGTAAATATTATAAATATAATATTTTCGTCATTATGTCGGATAATTATCTTTTTCTTCTTGAATTGGCTCTATCCCGAAGAAATCAGACAACCGTAGGTAGAGCACTTTTAGCACGTGGGACCGATGACTATATCACGTCAATCGTTACCAATTTACCAACTCCGAGGAGAAAAAAAATACTACACCTTTTTGTCTTAGGTTCTAAGGCTGCTCGTCTGATGTTGAAATTCTAATTCTTTTAAAAAAATTCTATTACATTGGGAAGTCGAAGAATGAGAGAAGACTCCATCTGGTAGTTAAAATTCTGATTCAGAAAGGTAAGCAATCTTGTCACTTCAAATTTTTGTTATTGGTAGGAGAATAAAAGGAATATGCTTTCCAAGTTCCATTTATTACAATTGTCTCCACATCTGAACTTCATCTGTTCGAAAAATAAAAGAATACTCTTAAATTAGAGAATATGATTGAAAATAGTAGTAGGAGTACAAGGCATGTGAAAAACAGAGGTGGAAATTTCCTAGCCATTTTTTGGTATTTGTCGCATATCCACCCATTTTCTTCCTTCCTTTCCTTTTCACTGGATCTTTTGTACTCATTTCAATTTTTAGAGCAATTCATATCCCCACTCTGTCTCTCTATCTCCCCATACATTCTCGCCCACCACACACATCCACTCTGCACTCTCTACTCTTATTTTTTCAGTCTCTCCTTCATCTTTTGTCGGCAGTGTCACTTGAGTTGCCCTTTTGAGATTATTACCATTACTTGTATGTATATAGGTGATATTCTGTTCGTTGGAGAGTTGAAGAATTGGAGCTGCTAATTTTGGGCTGAAGCTTTTTTTCCGTATATTGAGATCTGACTTCTGCTTGTGATAAAAATGGGAAGTTCTGAGGAGAGAGTTGTGGCTGTGATCATGGTTGGTGGACCAACCAAAGGTATGCACTTTGATTCAGTTTTGTTTCAATTATTTGGATAAAGTTTGAATCTTGTGAATTCAGATAGCACTGCCCTGTTCTTGTTTTCAATTGATTTGATTTCCTAGAGATATGCATTTACAGGTACACGATTCCGCCCATTGTCATTGAATATCCCAAAGCCACTCTTTCCATTAGCGGGACAGCCAATGGTTCATCATCCGATCTCTGCTTGTAAAAGGGTAATGCTTTCTTTGTACTAATGCCGGTAAATGGCTATACACTGTAAACATTTCATGTTCTAAGTTGTAAACACAATGAAAGAGGATTTAATTGTCATAAGGGGTGTGCAAAGTTCAAAATTTTCTTTTGCATTGAACTAATAACTTTTATACCATGATGTTTTTCAGATTCCAAACCTAGCGCAGATCTACCTTGTTGGCTTCTATGAGGAGCGTGAATTTGCAATATATGTATCTTCAATCTCGAATGAACTTAGAGTTCCTGTCAGGTTACATTACTATCCTGCTTATCCGTGTTCTGAATTTTCTGAATTTTTCAATATCGGAGCTCATTGTTGGAACTTTTTGTTACTAGATACCTGAAGGAGGACAAACCACATGGTTCAGCTGGAGGACTTTACAACTTTAGGGATCTGCTCATGGAAGACAGCCCGGTTCGAATCTTCACTCTTCTTGATAATATTCTTGTGATGATCATGTGTAAATTGCTCGGAATGACTAACTGCAGGATTAGTTATAAAAATTGATCAAATATGGTCCGAAAGGAATCTGAAAATATAATTGGGGGTACTTCATCATCATACTTAGCAATCACCATTGACGTGGTTATTTTATCTCACCTGGCAGTCACATATATTTTTGCTGAATTGTGACGTTTGCTGCAGTTTTCCATTACCTGAGATGCTTGGTATGTGTCTTTCTTCCCTCTTCTCCCCTCTTGATCAACTTCTCAGTAATATGGACCACTGCAGTAATTTAGATTTTGATTTTTCCAAGTTTTACCTTCTGCTTTGCTCCGACTTTGCAGAGGCTCATAGAAGGTATGGTGGGATGGGAACTATTCTTGTCAGTAAGGTAATTGAAAGTACTCTCGAACTGTTTGTATAGACCATTTTCTATTGGCTATTTCATAGCTTATTAACATCTATGATTGTGATTACTGCATGTTGGAAGTCTTATTTTTTAGTTTCCATATGCAGGTATCTGCTGAAACAGCTAGTGAATTTGGAGAACTGGTCGCCGACCCTGATACCAATGAACTGTTGCATTACACAGAGAAACCTGAAACTTTTGTATGTCCAGATCCGACATTTACTTACTCTTGGGCTTTACTTGCATAAACCAGGAAATGTGTAGGTTTATACCCATGGTGTCTTGCCTAACATGACTGAAATGCAGGTGAGTGACCGCATCAACTGTGGTGTGTATGTATTTACACCAGATATCTTCAATGCTATTCAAGGAGTATCCAGTCAGAGGAAAGACAGAGGTCAGTCTACGCATCATAACTAGAGGTTCCCTTGACTATGTGTTTTCATGTTAAAAGGACAGAGATATTTGGTCCATCTCTTCCTTTGATCTCATTGTTCTAGTGTCATTTTGACCTTTGACCGATGTGAACACTTACATATTACGATTGCTGAACTTGAACAGTGTCGCGATTGACTTAGGACAATATTATCTAATATGGATTTCAAGTTTCTTAAAAGTTAAAACCCATGCAGTGCTCTCAAGCAATAGTATTCTATGGAGCTGATTTTATGAAGTCCTTTCTCTTCTTTTGCAGCTAACCTAAGGCGTGTATCCAGCTTTGAAGCTCTTCAGCCAGTAAATAGGTATAATTTTCCGGCCAACTACATGTGATAAAATTTTTGTTGCTACCTTAAGAGAATAGGGATCTGCTTGCAATTGCCCTCTATTATGATCTCACTGTTGCACCTTAACTTGGTTTCTAGGTTCTTGGTGTGCATTTCATTCTTTTAAAATTGCTTTAAAACATTGTTGCTTCTTTCTCCCTGTCGTCAAGTTTCACTCACTTATTTGGCACCATCCACGATCTCCACTGGCACAAGTTCCAATCCAGATTTACGTTTATTTGACTGATTTTTCTCAGCATTTTGTTTGGTGGATGGTGAAACTCTGAGAAGCTTTATAACTGCAGTAACTGATAATTGCTTTTCAGGACAGTGGTTCTTGGTGCAGGCATAATTTACCTTTAGTTTCTTAGGGCAATATCAAATACTTATCTTCTTTAAATTGTTGAGGAGAATGCATGATGTGCAGGTTTGCACTTGCTAAATCTTCTGAAGGATAATGGTTCTTGTTTATTTTTTGTGTGTGTTCCGTTTCTTTTGGATGATGTTTCTGCTCTATAGTATGTTCCCACAAGGTCACCTGTTATTTTGAGACTTAATGGAATGGAGAGGTTACTGCTCACTGTTTGACCGATAAATGCCAAGGGCAAAGTGATTTTCATGTTGCCTTCACTGTCATTGAGAACTCCTCCAAAACTGAAACCAGTCTTAGATCCTTGAAGCCCACACTTACCTCAAGCTTAAGCCATTTGTTTCGGCATCTTCCTGATGTCTGCTCACAGTTAGTTTGGACAAGGCAATGCTACAAGTGTTTGAACATTTTGAACTGTGGGGTTCTGCACCTCTAGCTTGAGTCCGGTTACCTGGTCTTAAAATAACCTCATGAAAGAAGCTTTTTCTGCACAAGGATTGTACGAATAAAATCACCCGCTCTAGGTGGTGATACATTCTTGGCAAAAAATAGTCAAGTAGGGGTCTGCAGTTACTAGGATCGATTACAGGTCTCTGAGTTGCAACTTTGTTATTCATGAATGAGGTTTATGTTTCTTAGTAGGAGCACTAATAATCTTCCCACTGAATAATACTTAGAATTGGAATCTATAAAAAAAACTTAGAATTGGAAAACATAGTTTAGAGTTACCAGTATACCTGTAAAGGACGTCTGGTTCATTCTTTTCCTTTCCTGATACGAGCTTATTTCACAGGAGTCTTCCAACAGACTTTGTACGGTTGGATCAAGATATTTTGACACCTCTTGCAGGGAAGAAGCAGCTATATACCTATGAAACCATGGATTTCTGGGAACAAATTAAAACACCAGGGTAAGCCAATCACATAAAGTGCATATTATACCAGCTTTTCCATTTCAAATATACCTATGAAACCATGGATTTCTGGGAACAAATTAAAACACCAGGGTAAGCCAATCACATAAAGTGCATATTGTACCAGCTTTTCCATTTCAAATATCGAGATTTGAGGTAATGGGTAGCTTTGTTTCTTTTGTAGGATGTCTCTGAAATGCTCTGGTCTCTACCTGGCTCAATATAGATCCACCTCACCACATCTTTTGGCAAGTGGGGATGGCTCAAAGACGGCAGCGATCAGTGGTGATGTTTATATCCATCCATCTGCTAAAGTTCATCCAACTGCAAAGGTTATATTCAGATACAACTACAACTAACATATTCTGATTATTATGTTATGCTGTAGATCTCATGGTTGATTAATTGAGATGAATGGTTTTATTTTTTACTGCAATAACTTTTATGTTATGAAAAACAGCAAGGAGATTTTTTCTAGTTAATTGACGACTATATGTGTTTGTAACAATTAACACCCTCTATGTCATAGGCATCTAGGTTTTCTACATGTTTGCAACACACTGACACGGTTTCATGGTCATCTGTTTTGTAATGAATCTGATTCTTGGTATGGATTATGTCATTTATTGCAGCATTTTCTACATTGCCAAAGCTGCAAATTGTAAAAAAAAATCAGTTAAAAGTAATGAGATCAAATCTGATTTCTGCTTGGCATCTAGGCATCTAAAGAGCTATCTCTGATGGCTCTTGCTTACTTCCATCCTACCCATCATAAAGAATTTCTTTATTTATATTGTTTTCTCTTTACATCAATAATCGCCACAGACACTGCAGTTGCCATGATTTTTGGCTCACTTATAACCTCCTCCCTTCACCTATAGAATTGACTTGTCCGTTTAATATTGAACAGATTGGTCCAAATGTTTCGATATCTGCTAATGCTCGTATTGGAGCTGGTGCCAGGCTCATCAGTTGTATTATTCTTGACGATGTTGAAATCAAGGTACCACTTCACTACATCACATCTCATGAGATACTTCAATGACGTGTTTTAATCTAACACGGAGTTCTTTTTCCAGGAAAATGGGGTTGTTATTCATGCAATTGTTGGCTGGAAGTCTTCAATTGGAAGATGGTCAAGAGTCCAGGTAAATGATGGAGGTGGCAATGTTCTTGTTTAAGATATCAAATACATTGTTGAAGAAAGATGCTTTGATGTGTAGACTCTCCTATATTCCAATAATACCAGGAGAGTAAGTTATGATTAATTTGTCATTTTGTCTGTCTTGTCAATATATATTGGCAGCTGGCAGCTGGTTTCTTCTTTGCGATTTAGGAAGATTACAATCAAAGGAAGAGCTGTCATGCTACTCTTTTCGTCAGAATTAGAGAGTAAAAATTAGTCTGGGGAAAGTATTTTTTTTCGCATAAAAATTGATACTAAATAAGTACCAAGAGTGTAATCCATGTTTTGTATGAATCGAATTTTATGATGGAGTAAATGTTGTGCTTGCCAGTAGGAACTCCGCAAGATTCTGTGAACAATTTAAATTTCTATAATGTCAGGTCTCTTCATTGAGAGTTCCTAAGACTGGCTTAATGCTATTTTTTGGTGTCTATTTTCATACTGGGTGGACGGCATTCCACCAGTATTTCATTTGTTTTCTCTAGTCTTAGTCTTCACATTGTGTCTAAGCTAAATCTAATTGATTTCAGGCAGCAGGAGACTACAATGCTAAGCTTGGGGTCACAATTCTTGGTAATGTATTTTCTTTTATCATGATTTCCTAGTTATTACAGTTCCTGCATTTTCAAATTGTCGATATTTAATTTTTACTTTTTGGGTTGGATTATCTAAATCAAATATCTTGGAATCAGGTGAATCTGTCTCGGTTGAGGATGAAGTAGTGGTAATCAACAGCATTGTGCTGCCAAACAAGACTCTTAATGTTAGTGTCCAAGAAGAGATCATACTTTAAATGCAATAAGATGAATTGGGCAGGGCTGTTTTACTCATGCTACTGAGAGCCATCTTTATCCCCATAGGCTTGTATTACCATTTTATTTTATGCATTGTTTGTACATTTGATTGCAGAACAATTTTCTAGATTACAGATTACTCTTTGTTGGTAATTTTGCTAGTAAGAGACTGAAATAAATGATTCTTTTCTTTCTTTTCTCTCTCTCTCTCATCTATATATATATACACACAAAATTCATTAAGTTTCTTATAAATCGAATATTAGAACTTGTGGTGGTTAAGATTTCACTCAAATTGTTTGAGATTTTTCTTAACCTGAGTCTCAAAAGAAAAAAGTGTCTAGGATACTTTCACTTCAATATAAATTGTTAACGATGTTATTTACCATTTCTTTTCACTTGGAATACGTTTGACAAAATTTTGTACTTTATATTTGGGTAAATATAAAGGTTCGTAAATTTAATGGAGGTTTGTAAAGACGACAACAACCCAGTGAGATCTTATGGGGAGAATAGTGTGTACGCAGATCTTACCCCTGTTCCGAAAAAGTAAATGTTGTTTCCATAGGACCCTCGGCACAAGAAGGAACAGGGGGAAGATTTAAAAAGTAATTTATAGTATCATCTTCACACATTAACAAAATGAAATATTATTTATATCTGTATAAAAAAATAATATTTTTTTAACATTTACAAATGATACAACTTTACATTTTTACCCTACACTCAGAGGCGGATCCATGTGAAGATATCACCCTTTGATATATCCTTGAATTAAATATTGAATTTAATACTTGTAACTATAAATAATAATGATATTATTGATAGTTCTCCAAGTTAAGTTTTAGAGAACCAAATCAAACGGTGGCCGCCTTTGCCTATACTATGTTACTTTACGTGTTTTGAGTGCCTAGAATATGCTACTTAGTCATGTTGCACGAATCATTTGACGCATAGAAGGTGGTGGATGGTGCAACAGTACCAAGTCTTGAGTTTGCATTCTACATTATGCATTCTACCCAACTTTAACGAGTGATCAGCGCAGTTATTATTTTGTCTCAACATATTAAATAAAGATATCTTAAGTTCGGACATACGTTGGCTACACTCTTCTATCACAACACGGTCAGGGTGGCAATCGACGTTATCTCTCATACTTTGTAATGGTTTCAGTGATAACCTTCTTCAAGTTGTTATTTTTTGCTAGGATGAGACCACCATATATAGCCCATAGCTCTGGTGTAAGTTCTGATGTTGCTTTCATACTAAGTTTGCCATGGAATCCAACGAGCCATCTTGCTTTATCATCCCGTGCAAGACCTCCGAATCATGTTAATAAACTCTAGTGGAGGAAAAGAGTAAATGATGGGTGCATTGCTTTGTCTGATTATTGATTGAACATCGCAACCTTGAATTGTTGGATAGGAAAATTACTTTAGTGCTTTATTTGAAATATAATTCAGTAGATGACTTAACTAGGTAACTTGTGAAACTCAACGAAAGAGAAATACTACTAATCAATAGAGTCCACCATAAGTTCAAGAAATAAAACATATTTACAAATCTTAAGAACATAGCTTTTCAACATTTTTTTTTGTGTGTAGAAGATGCCATGCAAATTGTGTATAGGCATGAAAAGCGTATTAATTTGATGTTAATAGCTTACTTCTATATAAAGATGCAACTTAAGAGTTTTAAATTGAGAAAATCTCACTTTCAACCTATTAAGCCCAAATTATTTACCTTTTAATATTCAGGCCCAAACTATCTACTTTTTCTACGGGCAAAAAACATAATTAGGCAAAATTTCAAGAAAATTTCCAGAAATGTAGCAGTAATAGTTATTTTACACACATGGCAATTAAATAATTATATTTCTAGCCGTCACCTTTAAATCATGTACCTATAATCACGCACCTAGTGCATTTATTTCCTTAATAAAAATGTTCTTAGTACTTTTAAATATTTTTCCAATATTTTAAAACAATTCCTAACATATTTAAATGGTAATATTTTTTTCTATGTTTTTGTTGGAAACTAATTCATTCCATAACAGATTTTTTACTTTCCATACATGAATATTTTACTAGATAAAAAAGTACATGTACCTTTATATTCAACTTAAAGCCCAGCAAAAGTATATATCTTCATATTTTGAAAAAATAAAATACATATGTTTCAAGAAAAATATGTACTATATATATATAAACCATGTAATTTTATATCATGATTATACCAAGGAGTACTTTCTTATTAAAAAGATCAAAGGTATATTAATACATAGTATTTCTCATTAAAATGGTATATTCTTAAAAAGGTCACAAGAGGTATTTTCTTACTCTAATATTTGAATACATGGCGTTCTACCAAAAAATTATTATACCAAGTATATGTAATATAATAACTTAATACCATTATAACATATATTGAATTATACTATATATATAAATACATTAGTATACCTCTAAAAATGAGTTATATAATATATAATACTTCACTTCAATAAAGATATAATATAATTGAGTTATACCATGTATATTACCTTTTTTGCTATATTAATAAAATAGAGTATACATAATTTCTCTACAAATTTATACCATATATATATAATGAATCATTGAATATGTAGTATTAGTTTCATCATGATTGAATGAATTAATGAGTGTACGGTTAAAGAAGAGAGAGACTGAATCCCTATTTTAAAATAGGAGAGAGAGTGTGAAAAGATAAATATCTCATAATTTGTGCTTTGTAACTGCTCATTAATTATGTTTCATAATCTCTATCTGCCATTAGTGTAAAAAAGTTTGCCATTTATGGAATAAACAAAGAGTAGTATTATTTTCTTAAATAATTTTTAAAAAGTGACTTGTTGTGTATTTTTTCCTTTTTCTACCCATGCGACCCACATTATTTACCCAACCCACCCATTAGTGTACGCAACTAGCGAATTCCCATACCCACGGTCATTTAATGCCTCATTTAATTTGTCTTCCCCCTTTAACACTACAAACTTCATTTCAAAACCTCCATAGCCAAAGCATGAGAACGTGTCACGTCCCAAACCTGGACCTGTTGTCACGACCCGGATTTCCCACCATCGGGCTCGTGATGGCGTCTACTCGTGGTAGCTAAGCAAGCCAATTTACTTACCATCTTTCCATTAATAAAAACCATCCAGCTGTCAATTTAATAACAAGATTAATAATAATAACAACGTTAACTGCGGAAGTCTACTTCATAAGTCTGAATATAAATGTGAAATACTCAACATAAATCCTCTACCCAAGATGTGGAGTCACAAACTCACGAACTACTAAGAATAACTACACTTAATAGTCTGAAAGAAATATAACAACTGTCTGTCTCGAAACAATGAGACTACAGCAATAATAAAAATATAAGAAGAGACGCCGGGCCTGCGGACGCCTGCAAGCTGCCTCAGTCTCGTAGGTATGACGATCCTGCTAGAGAACTACTGATGTTGTTGCTGCTCAAAACCTGGACCTGTGCAAAAACACACAGAAGTGTAGTATCAGCACAACCGACCCCATGTGCTGGTAAGTACCCAGCCTATCCCGGCGAAGTAGTGACAAAGCTAGGACTAAACACTCACATAAACCTGTGCAATTCCTACATATATACCAATTTAAGAAGTAAAAGGGGAAGGGATATGCTGGGGGATACACCACAGTCAAATATAGAAATTATCCCCAAAGAAGTATAACTGAACAATAAAATCGAAAATTTCCACATACGGACACAAAACACCAAGCTATAATATGTAAGTGGTCGGCGTGCCACACGATCCCAATTTATAATATATATATATATATATATATATATATATATATATATATATATATATATATATATAGGACGGCGTGCCACACGATTCTTTTTTATTTCAACATAATACACAACCAATCCCGACAAGGGAATATTCCAAATATTACTAAGTTCAGGCAAGGGAGCAATAACAACAACAACAATACGGTCCCGTCAAGGGAACAATAATACAACTTTCAACAATATCCCAGTAAGGGATTAATCCTAATTCCGTTCAATACTTTCATCTTCTACTCAACAGAAATTATCATTCTAGCCAACGTTCCAAAATATTTTTTTTTTCATAGCTCATTCTCAGAAATAGCAATATATATATATATTAGCTTAGAAGAGTTTCAAATCATCTCACAACATGTACAAACAAAGACACACGGTCGTGCTAGACTCTGATGTATAGATGCTCGTCACCGCGCCTATACACCGCACTCGATCATTTAGAAATTAGCAAATTATAATACTCTAATCATATTTCCTCAAGTTAGGATAGATCAAACACTTACCTTAAAGCCTTGAAGTCCGCTTAACCTTCAAATATTGCTTTGCCTCGTAATTCAACCTCCAACTCGCTCAAATCTAATCACAATTGGTTCAATTACTTTAATAAACACTATATGAATTGGTTTGAATGCATAAAAATAATTTTTCCAAAGTTTTACTCAAAAGTTCCCAAAACACCCCCGGGCCCACGTGGTCGAAAATCGGGGTTCGGACCAAAATCCGGTTACCCATTCCCTCACGAGTTCAAACATATGATTTGTTTTGAAATCGAACCTCAAATCGAGGTCCAACTCCACAATTTATGAAAACCCTAGGTTCTACCCAAAAACACCAATTTCAACCATGAAAATCATTGATTTCAAATGGAAAACATGTTTAATGATGTTAAGAATTGAAAAGATTGAGTAAAAATCGACTTACAAGTAATTTGGAATGATGTTGCTCTTGAAAAATCGTGTATGGGATTTTGGGTTTTCAAAAAATGGTGAAAAGTGGGTCTAAATTCGTTTAAGTATAAAATTGCACAGGTGCGGATATGGGAATTGCGAACTTTAGTTTGCAATTGCGAGCATTACAGTCCTGGGCTCAGACTTCGCATTTGCGAAGTTCTTGTCGCATTTGCGACCCCTGTGCGAATAGCCGGACTTCGCATTTGCGAAGTTCCTGTCGCATTTGCGACCCCAGTTCAATTTGCCTGAGTTCGCAATTGCGAGACCTGAGATCGCATTTGTGATCCATGCCCAGGCCACCCAGCTTCGCATTTGCGATCAATACCTCGCATTTGCGAGCCTCTTCTTCACAATTGTGAAGATTGCAGAAGCTTTACACCAGGTCTTTTCCCATTTATCAAAATGCAACCCGAAGCCTATCCTAAATTCACCCGAGCCCTCGGGCTCTAAATCAAATATGCACACAACCTCAAAAATATACCACGAACTTGCTCGCGCGATCAAATCACCAATATAGCATCGTTTTCGTAGAATCAAGCCTCAAATTCATGATTTCTTCTTTTAAACTTCATAAACTTTCAAACTTGGAACTCATAGCTCAAAACACATCAAACGACGTCCGATTTCCGTCAAACTTTGCAGGAAGTGCTTAAACAATATATAAGACTTGTACTGGGCGTCAGAACCAAAATACGAGCCTGGTACCATAGTCTTTTAATCAATTTTTCATTTCCATTTTCCTTAATAATTTCAAAAAAAAAATTAACAGAAAAATTCATATCTTGGGCTCTAGGCCTCGAAATTCGACTCCGGGCATATGTCCAAGTCCCATATTTTTCTATAGATCTTTCGGGACCGTCCGAACTCGGGTCCGGGTCCGTTTACCAAAAATGTTGACCAAAGTCAACTATATTAATATTAATATCAAAATTCTTCAATTTTTTCATAGAATTCGCATATTCTAGCACAAAAATTTTTCGGCTACACGCCCGGACTGTGCATACAAATTGAGGCAATATAAAATGAGATTTTCAAGGCCTCAGAAGTACGGAACATATGAGGAAAACATGTGATGTCCCTTTGGGTCGTCACACCTAGATGTAACATGGCACCCGTTGCCAGACTACACGTGACTGAGTGAACTAACTGAAAGTCTGAATGATATAAATCAAGTGCGAAATGCTAACATAAGTCTGAAACATATCTATAGCCAATATTGTTTAACATGAAAAGTCCGTGACTCTATCCAATTGTTACTATAGTCTATGAAGCCTCTAATAAAGTGCTGAAACATTGACTGTCTATAAATACTAAAAGACCGTAAAGTTATGATAATGCTCCAAAAGAATTGGGGCTCACCCAATAGCTGGTACAAGAATCCTAGCATTCTGAATCGTCAACCTGTAAATCATTGGATACAGGCCCCGAGCAAAAAGGACGCCAGTACGTTTGAATTTCACTAGTATGTAAAGAAACCGAAAGAAAGAGCTATAAATACTAAAACTGAAACTGAGCTGATAATTGATAACTGAAATGATAACTGCTAAAATTGAAACCGAAATGATAACTGATAACTGAACAAATGAAGTAAGGATATGAATACTCCCTCTTCTGAATGATGAACCACCTGTTTATCTGAATAAACTACAGCCTCGGGCCCAATATATATGTGCACAAGCTACAGGCGCAGGAAAAAGTATATATATACATAACTATAGCCTCATGCTCAAAAATGCGTAAAGCATAAACTATGGCCCCAGGCCCAAACATGCATAATGCATAAACTATGGCCTCAGACCCAAATATAGGTGTTCAACATTCAGGGATTTAAATTCAGGAACCAAGAATCATACTACAATATATGATGCTGAAATACTGAATCATATCGAGTTACATGAGATTGGAATACTGAATAGGACTAGACCGAGACATGTAATCTTGAACTGATTAAGAAAACTGAAACTTTAACTGTCTATGACATGCTGAGTAATCTAGACTGAAACTCATGGGTGCAAGCCCAAGTGTATATTGATTACGCACTAATATCACAACGTTCAAAATGAAAGTCATGAACGAGTTATGAAGCTAGAGAATAGAAGTTTTGCAACTATTCAAGGAACTAGGCTTAACTATATTTCTGAGGCAGTTAATAATGTCGTAAAAGAAACGTAGTGTAAGGAGAATTATTAACATTTCCAAACATAGAGAGTTAACCTCACGTACCTTAACTTCCTGCTCCTGAGCGTAATACAATATTCGCCAACCCTTTCAACAATAATCTATGGCAACATAAATCAAGAGGAACCAATATTAGCACTAATGCTCATGTAGGGGTCACTTAGGCATTTTAATACTTAGTGGACATAAAGCTTTATAGCCCTTATTAATGGTGTTGCTACACCCAATAACCCATTCTCTTGCTTCTAGATAATTCTAAAATCTCAAATTGCTATAATCAAGATAACTCTTCACCCCTCATAAGATAAACAACACCCTTAATCAATAATCAACAATCAACAACCCAAATCTATAATCGTTCATGCTTTTCTATCAAACCCATCAACTCATATCTCATGAACTTAGGGTCTATAATGATGAATCAAATGCTATAATCATTTAGAGGGTGAAGCTATTACCTTTTGATGTTTAATCCTCTTGAATTCAAGTTGTAAGGTTTCTTTTCTCAACAATGATGTCTCAGTCGAATATCTAATGATTTGAAGGGTTTACCCATGTTAATAAGGTGTTAAATAATTAAAATTAATCACCATTAGAACTTACCCTGAATGATGGAGAGACCTTGGAGGAAGTTAGGTTCTTGAAAGCTTCCCTATTTAGAGCATGTTTTTGTGTTTTGGAGTGTGGGCGATGAAGTAAGGCTTATAAAACGACTTCCCGGGTGCGCCCCATATAACTTTTTGCACGGAGATCTGTTTGGGATCCACATATATCGTTGGAAAGATATTCAAAGGGCACAACTTGCATGTTTTATATTTTTCCAAATCCCTTACATATTTTCACAAAATGTTGTTGGAAGACAAACCTTTCGTAAACTTAGTCGATTTTATCGAATCTTTTGCACCTCACTCTCCGTCTTGATTCTAAAACAACTATTTCCTCCCATACATATCCCAATAGAACTTCACATGTCTAAAATATAATATTACTACTCATCTAACACGTCCGCACCTAATCCAAACTTACCGAGTATTATACAACCCATATTTCCCCCAGCGTTTACTAATTGGACTTTTGATTATTTTTTTTTCAGATTTCGTTCTATCTCTTTGTCTAATAGCATCTCCAATGCTACTCTATTTCTTGCACCAAATCCAAATTTGGTGCAAGAAATAGTACATTCTTGCTCCAATGCCATTCTATTTCTTGCTCTATTATAGAGCATGAATAGTGTTGCACCAAATTTGGTGCAACACTATTCATTACTCTATATTCGGTTTAATATTATTTTATTCACTTTTTTTATTTTGGACTTTTAATTTATCATATATTATGTATATAATTAATTTTTATATTAAGATCTTTATAATTTTAATTTTATATCCTGTTTTTTGATATATTAATTTTTGTATATATTATATTTATATAAAATTATAAGTTAAGTTTATTATTAATTTACTTGTATAAAAAGAAATATAACTATTATTTTAAAATAAAAATTGCAAATTTAAGATATCTAATGTTGCTAAAATTAAAAAGTGAAAACTAAAATCTAAAACAGAAAATTAACAATACATAAAATAAAAATATATTATAATTAAAGTACATAAAAGGAGGATACATTAAAATTGAAATTACATTAAAAACATAAAACATAACTTTAGTAATCCACTATGTCATTTTCAGGTACACCAAAATTACAAAAATAGTGAGTGAACGGGGTAGAAGATTGTTGTGATTGTGGTTGTTCAAATTGTTGACTTTTTTATTATCGATTATTCGTTTTTGTTCTTGTCGCAAAAATTCACAAATATTTGGATCTTCAATGGAACGTGCATTCAAAGTTTTCAATGGAATGTGCATTGAAACAAAAATCAAAAAGAAAATATGTTGAACGTGCATTCGGAGTTTTGTAATCGTGTTTTGCAATTGTTGCAGGTCCGTCACGATTTTGGAGAAAAGAGGTCCTACATGATATAATGACCACATGTATTATATTGCACAACATGATAATTGAGGACGAGCGTGATCTTAATGCACCAATTGAAGATGCGCGTGAATGTTCGTAGAAATGGTAGTAGATGATGATCACCGATTTGAACAATTCTTTAATTCGACACAAAAAAATTAAGGATAAAGATGCGCATTTTGCACTTCATAATGCATTAATCGAGCATTTATGGGAGAATAGAGGCGAAAATTAAATATTTATGTGGTACTTAAATTAAATTTGACTATGATGTAATATTTATTTAATTATCTTTTATTAATAAGTTTATTTTTTGTTAATTTATCCTTTTAAATAATTTTGTAATAAATGATTATATAAGTGGTGAGTGTGAATTATATATAATGAATATGGAAAAAAGAAAAAAGATAGTATTAGTTTGAAGGAAATAAAAAATAAAAAGTAAATAGAAGATAATAATATAATATAGAAGAGAGAGAAGCTTTGGTATAAAAAATGGTGTAGTGATTGGAGTAAATTTGGTGTTGCACCATTTTAGAGTGAAATTTGGTGCAAAAAATAGAGCTAGCCTTGGAGATGGCCTAATAGTAATTTTTGGGCGAATTTTTTGGATGCGAAAGTAAATTTTAGTGAAAGTGGATTTTCAAAATAATAGAATTTTTATATTTTTCTTTGTACTTTTGTGAATCAATGTCTGTGTGTTTAGTCATAACCCTAGCAATAGTTGCGTGGAAAACACAATTGGAAATGTAGAATTAGAGGGGGAGGGGGGGTGAAGGCAATAATATTGATGCCTCGTCAATCGATAGAACTCCCTATCAGTCATTACCCAAAATAAATTCCGAACCAGCCATAACAGATGTTGCGGTGAATGATAGGGGAAAAGTTAAAGTTGTTGAGGATTCTGAGTTAGGGGAAAGCTGACATGAATCCGTGCCTGAAACAGAGACTCGTCCCGTTAATATTGATTGATATTGATGGTAGCGATGGTTCTCAAGTAAATAAGAGAAAAATTGGTGTCATACCCAAGAAGGTAATATTATTAAAATTAGAATATGTGCTTTTGAATATATAGTACATTATTATTTTTTGATTTCCTGGTATGCTTTTGTATTAAAATATAGTTATAATCAGTTGTGGGAATTGGGAACGACCCCGTACAACTGTATACCCTATTAGCATAGTTATATAATATATTGGTATCATGTTTGTTGGAACTTCGGTTACGGGAACGATCACATACAACTATATACCTTGTTGGTACAGTTATATATTATATTGGTATCATACATTTTTTCTGGTAATAACTTCCTTTAATTGGTACGTTAACTGATTTTTCTTTACTAATAGTAGTATAATACCATATCTTAAAATACTTTATTATATTAATATGTGGTACACTATTTTTTATTTTTCTGTGTATGCATGTGTGTTATGTAATAGAATAGTCATATATAGTTGGTGGGAATAAATCAATAGAAATGTATAACCTGTTGACATAATTATATGCCATATTGGTATCATATGGTAGTTATAATATTTTTTTAATTGTTTTAGCTGCATTTGTAAGTGAATTCTATTTCTGAAATTATTTATATGATCAAGTATTGCAGTGTTTAGATTCTCTTGTGCCCATGGCCATAAAATATGTGTTATGTAATAGTTTTTATAGTTATAAGCAGTTGTTGGAACAACCACGTACAACTATATACCTTGTTCGTATTAGTATATACTATATTTGTATACTGGTATCATATGCTTTTGGATCCGTTTTTGCCTATATTGGCTGCATTTAATTGGTACGATATTTGTTTTTCTTTTAATAATAGTAATATCGTACAATATCTTGAAAATACTTTATAGCTACCTACTTTTTTGAGTTCTCTCTTTATGCTTGTCTGTTATGTAATAGTAGTATAGTCATTTATAGTTGTCAAAAATTAGCTAGTAGAATTGTATACTCTGTTGGTATAGTTATATCCCGTGTTAGTATCATATGGTAGTTGTAACATTTTTGGTTGATTTGGTTGCATTTTTAAGTGAATTCTATTTCTGAAATTATTTATATGAACATGTTTTGCAATGTTAGAATTTTCTTGTGCCTATGGACATAGATTATAAACCAAAGATAAATTGCGATACCAACTTCCATGTCATTCGTCCGTTGAAAGAGAATTTAACAAGACGCAACTTTGGATGTTTAACAAAAAATGCTTTGGATATTTTTTGGATCTGCACCGGTTATTGTGAAGATTATCACGATCCAAAACCCGACCCGTCGTGATGACTCCTATCGTGACACTAGACTAGCCTCAACTCAACAATCGACACGATAATAATAAGTTTGAAAACATTTACGAGAGCTTTTAACAGTTAAAGAACGATTTGAAACATAAGAAAATTCAAGAATAAATACAATCCAGCTCAAAACGGGGTATCACTGAGTGCATGAGCGCCTAAGAAAAATACATAGTCTAACATAATGCCTAAGGGATGAACTGAAATACAACTGAAAAGTAAGACGAAGAGCCAAGGACTGCGAATGCCGTGCATGAACTTCAATAATCTCCTAAGTCACAGAAGCCTCGATCAACTACCGCCACGAGATCCAAAATGTCTGAATCTGCACATGAGGTGCATGGGATAATGTGAGTACACCAACTCAGTAAGTAACAAGTCCAACCTTTGGACTAATAGGTAGTGACGACCTCAACTATCCTCAAGGATAATGAAAATAATGTACATAAACGTAGGCATGCTTTTAGTTGAATAAACAATTCAAAATAGAAAATAGAGCAGATATAAACATGGTAAAGAAATGAGACACTGCTACATCTATATGTCAATGCACATGCTATATGAAAATGCACCGTGTTGAGTGCCTCATGTGCCTACAATCTCAAACGCTCATCCACCCAGTACTTTATATGGCTCATACGGCCAAGGAAAGATCTATACCTGAATATATAATATATATATATATATATATATATATATATATATATATATATACACACACACACACGCGCGCGCATCTCTGGCATCAATCATTCAGTACCGAGGAAGGCAATTCTAGCCTATGGAGAATATTCATTTCTAGATATATTATGCCCCGCAATATTACGTCGATATTACGTTCGGTAGTATTACATTACGACAATGTTATGTTGTGCAGTAATATATTACGACTGATGTTGCGTCCTGCAGTATTAAGTTACGATAGTGTTGTACCCAACAGTATTCGGTGATGTTACGCTTCGCAGTAATAAGTTACGACGATGTTGCACCCTGCAGTAATGTACATTGAATTTATCGTAAGGTAATTGACATTTGTCACGATCCGGATTCCCCCACCGTGGGGATCGTGATGGTGCCTACTCGTGGTAGCTAGGCAAGCCAATTCACTCACCAATTTCCTATTTATACAACCACTTTATTCTCATATTAAACAACAAGAATAATACTCATACTTTTGAATGAGGAAGTCTTTCGAATTAAAGATGAAATAATGTAAAGTAACTGACATAAATCCTCTACCCAAGATGTGGAGGCACAAACTCACGAACTACAAAGGAATAACTACATATAATGGTCTGAAAGAAAATAAATAATAACTATCTATCTCGGAACAATGAGACCACAACAATAATAAAAGTAAATAGAGGAGACGCCGGGGCATGCGGACGCTTGCAAGCTACCTCAGTCTCGGAAGTACGATAATCCCGCTAGTGTACTACCGCTGCTGCTCCTGCTCAAAACCTGGACCTGTGCAAAAATGCACAGAAGTGTAGTATCAGCAGAATCGACCCCATGTGCTCTGGTAAGTGCCTGGCCTATCCCGGCGAAGTAGTGAAAAGCCTAGGACCAGACACTCACATAAACCTGTGCAGTTCTATATAGGTATGTACCACAAAATAACAGAAATATTGAGTAACACAACTAACAAAGGAGGTAACATGCTGGGGGGAGTACAATCAGCAACATATAATAAATCAGTAAGATAAAAACAGAGTGTAGCAGAAATAGTTATTGCAAAGCAAGAAATTTAATAGTTACACGGCATCACCCTTCGTGCTTTTACTCTCATCCTCACCAAATAAGCAAATAGAAATGCACGGCATCACCCTTCGTGCTTTTACTCTCATCCTCACATCCATGGCACGGCATGATCCTTTGTGCATGGTTTAATAACAACGGAACGTAATGTCTCTTCGTGCATAAATAATAAACATGGCACGGAATGATCCTTCGTGCATAAATTAAGTAACAACGGCATGGAATGTTCCTTCATGCATAAACAGTAAAACAAGGCACGTAATGATCCTTCGTGCGAACATAATTAAAAATGGCACGGCATCACCCTTCGTGCATTATCACTCTTCCTCACCCAAATAACAATCACAGTCAAGGGCAAAAGAATGAAACAAGTAATATGAACCATCCCGGCAAGGGAAACAATAATCATAACAATATCCCGGCAAGGGAACAACAACAACAACACAATAAAGTCCCAGCAAGGGAAACAATAACACAACCTTCTTAACCCGGCAAGGGCTCAAGAACATGACTTAAGGACATCCCACATTAACTCACAACATATGTCAATAAATGACTCACGGTCATGCTAGACGCCAGTGTATAGATGCTCATCACCATGCCTATACACTGCACTCGATCACATAGCAATTAGCAATTATCACATTCAATCTTATTCCCTCAAGTTAGGATAGAACAAACACTTACCCCGAAGCCTTGAAGTCCAATTAACCTTCAACTATCGCTTTACCTCTAAATTCATCCTTCAACTCATTCGAATCTAATCACAATTGGTTCAATTACTTTAATAAATACTATATAAATTGGTTTGGATGCATAAAAATGGTTTTCTCAAAGTTTTACCCAAAATTTCCCAAAATGCCCCCGGTCCCACGTGGTCGAAACTCGAGATTCGGACCAAAATCCGGTTACCCATTCCCACACGAGTTCAATTATATGATTTGTTTCGAAATCGGACCTCAAATCGAGGTCCAATTCCCCAATTTATGAAAAACTTAGGTTCTACCCAAAAAACAACAATTTCAACCATAAAAACCTTTGATTTCTCATGGAAAACATGTTTAATGATGTTAGGAATTGAAAGAGTTAAGTAAAAATTGACTTACAAGTGATTTGGAGTGATATTGCTCTTAGAAAATCGTGTGTGGTGTTTTGGGTTTTGAAAGAATGGTGAAAAAGGGGTTTAAAATCGTTTAAGTATCAGATTGCACAGCTGCGAATATGGGAATTGCGAATATATGTTCGCAATTGCGAACATGACAGGTCTGGGCTGCGGAACTCGCATTTGCGAGAATATGTTCGCATTTTCGAACTAAGCCCAATACAGGGCAGCCTCGCATTTGCGACATTTTGTTCGCATTTGCGAACGTAAGGCATTTGTGAGCTGCTTCGCATTTGCGAAGCTTTATTCGCATTTGCGATTCAGGTCCAAGTCTGGGTCACTTCGCTTTTGCGAAGTATTGTTCACATTTGCGAACTAAGACTAATCTGGGACCACTCGCAATTGCGAGTAATTCTTCGCAATTGCGAAGATATCAGCTGGGGAAAAATACCAGCTATGTTATTTTTCTAAATCTGCTCTAACGGCCTATCAAATATTTACCCAAGCCCTCGGGATCCAAACCAAACATGCACACAACCTCAAAAATATACCACGAACTTGCTAGCGCGATCAAATCGCCAATATAACATCGTTTTCATAGAATCAAGCCTCAAATTCATGATTTCTTCTTTTAAACTTCATAAACTTTTCAAATTTGAAACTCATGGTTCAAAACACATCAAACGACATTCAAATGTCGTCATGCTTTGCAGGAAGTACTTAAATAATATAAGACTTGTACCGGACGTCAGAACCAACATACGAGCCCGATACCATGGTCTTTTAATCAATTTTTATTTCTATTTTTATTAATAATTTCAGCAAAACAATTTAACAGAAAAATTCATGTCTTGGGCTCTAGGACTCATAATTCGACTCCGGACGTATGCCCGAGTCCCATATTTTCCTACGGACCGTCCGATCTCGGGTCCGGGTCCGTTTACCAAAAATGTTGACCGAAGTCAACTATATCAATATTAATATCAAATTTCTTCAAATTTTCCATAGAATTCACATATTCTAACACAGAAATTTTTTGGCTACGTGCCCGGACAATGCACGTAAATCGAGGCAATATAAAATAAGGTTTTCAAGGCCTCGGAAGCGGGGAACAGATAAGGAAAACAGGTGATGACCCTTTGGGTCGTCACAACATCAGTCCAACAAAAAAATTATTTGGGGATTATAAGGATTATAAGTGATGAGTAAATTCGTGAAGGTAAGAGGGTAAGTAATATCGTCGAAAATGAATTTGTCAAAGTTTGGCATGTTGGGGTAAAATACGGCCCGAGCTAAAATACGCGATTGTCACGATCCGGATTTCCCACCATCGGGAGTCGTGATGGTGCATACTGTTGAAGCTAGGCCAGCCAAACCTTAACAACAGAATATACTAGAATAATTAAACATCTCGGTAAAACTTTACAAAAATTCAATAAAGAAGACATCAACATGCGAAAACTCTGAATATAATACTACCCCAAAATATGGTGTCGCTAGCTCACAGACTACTATTGAATACTACAAACAAGTCTGAATGAAAGAAAATACATAAGTCTGTTTTGGTACAATGAAAACAAACTGGAAAGAAAAGGAATGGGGACTTCGGCCTGCGAACGCCGGCTAGGCTACCTCGAGAGTCCCTGGACTGAAGACAACTCCCATAAAATCCTATTGCCGCTGTTGTCCAAAAGCTGCTCCAACGCTGTGATCTATGCAAAAAGCACAGAAGTGTAGCATCAGCACAACCGACCCCATGTGCTGGTAAGTGCCTGGCCTAACCCCGACGAAGTAGTGACGAGGCTAGACATGACTTACTATAATCAACCTGTGCAGATATAAATATACAGATACAATGACAACAGAAAGAGTAACATGAATGTAAATAAAGATATACCACCGAACAGGAGACATGCTCGGACAATACTGAACAATGAGCGCAGATCATCAGTGACAACATTAATCCAAATTCACATTATTACTTTCATAAGTGGTTGGCGCGCCACACGATCCCATAGTACATATCATAAGTGGACGGCGCGCCACACGATCCCATTTCATATAAAATAAGTGGACGACGTGCCACACGATCCCATTTCATATAATATAAGTGGACGGTGTGCCACACGATCCCATTTCATATAATATAAGTGGATGGCGTGCCACACGATCCCATTAAACATAATATAAGTGGACGGCGTGCCACACAATCCCATTAATTATAATATAAGTGGATGGCATGCCACACTATTCCAATAAACATAATATAAGTGGACGGCGTGCCAAACGAATCCAATAAATATAATATAAGTGATGGCGTGCCACACGATCCCAATAAATATAATATAAGTGGACGGCGTACCAAACGATCCCAATAAATATAATATAAGTGGATGGCATGCCACACGATCCCAATGAATATAATATAAGTGGACGGCGTGCCACATGATCCCAATGAATATAATATAAGTGGACGACGTGCCACACGATCCCTATAATTATCATGAATGATTCATATAGCCTCTTTCAAGGAGATAGGGAAAACTCGGAAATATAACGATCTAACCCAATAAGGGTACCACTAACAGCCCAAACATCTCAATAATGGAGAATACATATAACGCTCATCCGGATAAGGGAGCAACAACAATCATAAACTACACGTCCCGACATGGGATTCAACCACATTTCTTTACAATTCTTATAATTTTGACTTCATAGGATCACTACCGTTTGAGCAAAAGCTCCCAAGAATTTTCGCTTTTCATAATTAATCCCTCAATTAACTCATCATGTCGAATTCACCAATTTGCTAGGAATAGTTCTCAAAATATACCCAAAAACAAGTACAAAGAAGACTCACGGTCATGCTAGACGCCAGTGTATAGATACTCGTCACCATGCCTATACACCGCACTCGATCATTTAGCAAATAGCAAGTAATAATAGTCTAATCATATTTCCTCAAGCCGAGATTAGATCAAACACATATCTCGGTCCGAAAATAGCAATCAATCCTCTAGCATCGCCTTTCCTCTAGAATCCAACTCCGAAACAATGGTATCTAGTCATTTTTAATTCAATAACATCAATTAGGGCTCAATAACATAATCCCATAGCTTAGAAATGAAATTCCCATTATTCTTCCAAAAATAGCAAAATCCGACACCGGGCCCACATGGTCCAAACTCGGGGCTCGGACCAAATTCCAATCACCCATAACACCACGAGTTAGAATATATGATTTATTTCAAAATCCAACCTCAAATTGAGGTTGAATCACCCAAACTCCCACAAGCCCTAGTTCTACCCATAACCCCCCTTTTTTACCTTGAATTCATGGCTTAGGGCTAGGATTAATTATGATTAGGTGAAGAAATAATGAAGAAATGATGTTAGGAAGACTTACCCAAAGAGTTATAGAGGAATGGGGGCTTGGAACTTGAAAATGGAGGGTGAAGGAGAAGAGCCCGTATGAAATTTTTGTGAGAAATCCCGTGTAAGTGTTCTGTTTTTAAGAAAAAATCACTGGGCAAAAATGCCCTATGCGATCACATACAAGGCATTGCGATCGCATAGGGTAAGGAGGTAATGCAATGCAATCGCGGAAGGCATGTTACGAACGCATAGAGTAAATGCGACTGGGCCAGGGAAAAGCTCTATGCGATCGCAAGGGGGACAGTGTGATCGCATAGGTATGAGAGGTTGGGCAACACAATTTAGGCTCCTGAAGTTTACACTATGCGATCGCAGAAGAATCTATGCAATCGCATAAAACATCATACCAGATACCAGCAACAGCTAAAATACCAGATTTTCAAGTGCAAAAACATCCCGAACCACCCCCGAAATCACTCCCGAGCCCTTGGGGCTCCTAACCAAATGCACACACTAACTCAACAACCTCATACGAACTTGCTCGAGTGATCAAATCGCTAAAATAACATCAAAAACAAAGAATCAAACCCCAAAACTCAAGATTTCATTTTCAAAGTTCATCATCCTCTAACTTTAGCTATTTAGGTCCGAAACACATCAAACGACGTCCGATTTCGACCAAATTTTACAGGAAGCGCTTAACTAATATTTAAGACCTGTACCGGGCATCGAAACCAAAATACGAGCCCGATACCTGTATTTTCTAACTCATTTTCATTTTCATTTTTCCTTATTAATTTCAGAAAACAATTTAACGGAAAAATTCTTTTACCGGGATTCCGGACCTCGGATTTCGGCTCCGGACACATGCCCGAGTCCCATATTTTTCTACGGATCTCCCAGGACTGTCACATCACCGATTCGAGATCGTTTACCAAAAATATTGACCAAAGTCAACTGTATCAATATTAATATCAAAATTCTTCAAATTTTCCATAGAATTCATATATCTTAACACAAAAACTTTTCGTCTTCGCACCCGGACTGTGCACGCACATCAATGCAACTGAGAGTGAGGTTTCTAAGACCTCGGAAGAGCAGAAAAGGGAGAAATACAGTGATGACCCAAACCCTTTGGGTCATCACATTCTCCACCTCTAAAACAATCGTTCGTCCTCGAACGGACAAATGAAAGAACTACCTAAGTTAGGGAAATAGATTAGGGTAACGGCTCCACATATCAGACTCGGACTCCCAGGTCGAAGCTTCGGGAGACTGACCTCTCCACTGCACACGTACTGAAGGAAAACTCTTCGACCTCAACTATCGAACCTGCCGGTCTATAATAGCTACCAGCTCCTCCTCGTAGGATAGATCCTTGTCCAACTAGAAAGTACTGAAATCTAACACGTGGGTAGGATCACCGTGATACCTCCGAAACATAGACACGTGAAACACTGGATGCACAGCTGATAAGCTAGGTGGCAAGGCAAGTCTATAAGCTACCCCTCCCACTCGATCAAGTATCTCAAATGGACCAATATATCTAGGGCTAAGCTAGCCCTTCTTCCTAAACCTCATCTCAACACGATCAAGGTGGCAATGAATGTTATCTCTCATACTTTGTAACATCAGGGCAACACTCTAAACGGTTTCAATGATAACCTTCTTCAAGTTGTTATTTTTTGCTAGGATGAGACCACCATATATAGCCCATAGCTCTGGTGTAAGTTCTAATGTTGCTTTCATACTAAGTTTTCCATGGAATCCAACGAGCCATATTGCTTTGTGATCTCGTTCAAGACCTCTGAATCATGTTAATAAACTCTAGTGGAGGAAAAGACCAAATGATGGGTGCATTGCTTTGTCTGATTGTTGATTGAACATCGCAACCTTGAATTGTTGGATAGGAAAATTACTTTAGTGCTTTATTTGAAATATAATTCAGTAGATGACTTAACTAAGTAACTTGCGAAACTCAACGAAAGAGAAATACGACTAATCAATAGAGTCCACCATAAGTTCAAGAAATAAAACATATTTACAAATCTTAAGAACATAGCTTTTCAACATTTTTTTGTGTGTGTAGAAGATGCCATGCAAATTGTGTATAGGCATGAAAAGCGTATTAATTTGATGTTAATAGAAAATGGTCTGCACATGAGAAAAGACTTGATTGATCCATTTGAGATTGAACTGATTACAAATCTGCCAACACAACAAAAATTCATACGAATCGTTACTTTTTTTACTTTGTTTTCCTTATTCATATCATAATATTTTCACTATGAATCGATTTTTATATTATATTTATTAGTTTTTTAAGAGATTGTGGAATATATGCTACATGCTTTGCTGAGTACATTATTGAAGGTCTTCCCATCCCCATTGCCAATTTTGATGTGGGTGGTTCGAGCCAGATTTGGTATACTGTTGTGGCACATATGGGAGGAACAAGCAGTTGTATGGTGAATCTAAGGCTCCAGTTGTAACAAAAAAGACTCGTGGAAATAAGCGCAAGAAGTAGTATAAGTCTCTTATTGCTTTGAATTAATTGTACCATGAAAACTTTACATAATTTTAATAGTTTTTTATGAAGTATGGTATTTTGCATTATTAAATTATAAAAATTCTAACTTTTAAAGGTGTTCTCTAGGAATACAATTGTAATAGTACAATTTATTACTATAACCGTTTTAATGTTGAAATCTATTTTTGGTTTGTTTTATTTTGGAAACTGAAGGAGTTTTAATTTTGGCAACATATTTATTTGAATGAGAAGAAACATTTTTAGAAAGCGAGTTGGTTTCAAATTTGTATGAAGAGTTGTTTTTTGTTGTAGTTGAATCTAAGAAATTATGTGCACATTTTGCATTGCCGCGCCAGTTATATTCTGCAAAGATTTTGATTCGGGTATATTAGTGCAGTAGAACTATTAACCAATCAGGTACACAAATATACCATCTGGTATCACGTTGTATTTGAGTACCTTTTTTCCTGCGGCAACCGGATGCAGAAACTGACATGAGTTGCAAAGCGTGCCAATTTTGTTGAGATGTACAAATATTGCGTTTTTTGGTGCCCCATTTGTATATATACATATTTTAGTATAATCATATTAGTGTAATACAACTATATACTAATAACATATATAATATACTATCACAATCCAAATTCTAACTAGTCGTGATGGCACCTAACCCAATCTACTAGGTAAGCCAATTAACTACTATCCAATTTAATGAGATTTCTTGAGAGAAGAAATGATAATACAACTGCTTTTATACAAGAATTTCTCAAGGACTAGAAGTACAAATCATGAGTGTAACTACCCAACCGGTTGTTTTACTTTTTAGAACATCGTTTCCCTAAATAAGACTCCTCGTATCTGCTTTTATTATTTTATTACTTGCGGAAATGGTTAGTCTGGGATTTGGAAGAGTTTGGGTTGAAATAATAACACTTGGTTCTAGGGTTTGGCCTTAAAAGGCAAGGTTTGACTTCAGTCAATATCTTTAGTAAACAACCCCGGAATCCAAATTTGACAGTTTCAATAGATTTGTATGATGATTTGGACTTGGGCGTATGTTTAGTTTGGGTTTGGATGACTCGGGGGCATTTTGACGCCTAATGGTGAAAGTTGGTTCTTTGAAGGTTCTGAAGTTCTTTAAATTTGGTTTGGAGTGGGTTTTGGTGATATTGAGGTTCAAATGGTATTGGAGATTGGGAATAGTTTCGTATGATAGTTTAAGACTTACACATAAAATTTGGTGTCATTACGAGTAGTCTAAGTAGGATTCATCGCGTTCGGAGAGATTAGATACTTGAAGTTCATATTTTGATTCAATTTGGTTTTGGGGTGTAATTCTTGGTTTTGTTATTGTTTTACGCATTTCGAGAGTTGAGTACATCCGTATTATATTTATAGACTTGTTGGTATAGTTGGACGGGGTCTCAAGGGGCTCGGGTGTGTTTCGGACTGCTCACAGCTAAGTTTAGGAAACCCGATTTTCCAGTTCTGGTTTCCTTCTTCGCGAACGTGAAAGGACCATCGTGTTTGTAGAGAAGGATTTGGACTGATTGTGATCGCGGAGAAGGAGTTTTGTAGGTCCTTCAGTTTTGCACCAGTGCGTAGGTGTCACGACCCCAAATCCGGTCGTGATGGCGCCCAGCACATTGCTAAGCCAGCCTGACCAATCAATAACAATAACAGAGCTAGAAGCTCTCTTTAGCCCATTTAAGCATGTCAAGTCATAAACAACAATGATATATATATATATATATCAAACAGGGAACCAAGTCCCAACACGTGCCAACTCCCATAGACCGAAGGGTCAAGAGTCATGAGCCTCTACGGAATATACAAGTGTAAATAGTGAATATAATTGTGCACAAGTGTGGGGTGATCAGAACAAAATATAGACAAACTGGAGAATCAGGTCCTGCGAACGCTGGCAGCTACCTCGACCGTCCAAAAGCACTCCCGAGCCGCAATGGAATCAGCTCTGCTGTAATGTACCTGGATCTGCACACAAGGTGCAGGGAGTCGGGTGTGAGTACTTCCAACTCAGCGGTAATAAAAGTAAATAATGCTGAAAGGAAGAAAACCACGCAAGGCACTATCTCTTGCTACACAATACAGAACCATCATTAAAAATTCAAAACACTATCATTCTATTCCTTTTCAGCATATGTGAGTAGATTATTAGAAATCTCAATTTTAGCTACTTTCTTTCATGATAACACACCCATACCTGGAACAATCTCAAACAGTGCAAGTCCGCACTCAAATCAGCCCCTCGGGCTCAGCACTCCTTATCAATTTACACCAGGAGATCTGGTCAATAAAGCAACTAATGCATGTGTGCCAGTAATATATGAGTGCTAAGTGTTATGCCACGTAGTACACGTAAACCAATGTATGTATGCCATGCAATGCATATGACCGCTACGACGCGTAGCCCGATCCAATTTGGGTACTCGTGCTCACCGTGGGGGTTCAGACTCCGGAGGGGCTCCTACAGCCCAAGCACAATATCACTGCGGCGTGCAGTCCAATCCAACATATATATCGCTGCGGCGTGCAGCCCGATCCATGCATGTGTATACATATGCTCACATGAATGTCATGCCCTAACATATGGCCCTCGGCCCCAATCGGTCTAACAAATAATCAAGAAAGCCCTACGGCAACAATATCATATTAGCTCACGGCAAAAAATATTATTAAGACCTTGTTCAAGTTTTTCATAACCTTATAAAAATGCTGAATAGCAAAATACCATTTTAAAACCTTAAATTTAGAATAAAATATGCACAGTGTTATCAAAACAATGATACCAATCCCTGAAGGATTCAAATAATTGGCACGAAGCCCAAACATGATACTCAGTCCAATTCTTTTCAACAATTAGGCGTTATTATTTATTACGCGGGACGGACCAAGTCACAATCCCCAATGGTGCTCTACCCCACGCCCGTTATCCGGCGTGCAAGTCACCTCAACACAGCACTAAGATGTGCAAGTCCGGGTTTACTAACCCTCAGGACATCATTTACAAGTATTACTCACCTCGAACGGACGAAAGCTCATGCCCGCGACGCCTTAGCTCCTCGAACCGACATCCACGCACGTCAAAACTAGCACAAATCAGCACAAATATATCAAAATAGGCTAATGGAACATAACCCAATCGAAAGAACTCGAAAAATATCAAAAATCACGAAATTGGCAAAACCCGAGCCCCGGGCCCACATCTCGAAAAATTTCGAAACTCATATTTCCAGAACCCTCGTCTCGCCACGAGTCCATACATATAAAATTTACCAAAATCGGAGCTCGATTGGCCTTTCAAAACCCAAATTTTCGTTTTCAATATCTAGGCCACAATCCTTCACAATTTCTACCCAAATTCATGAAGATTGATGTTAATTCTACCATAAAGTGATGTTTTTGAGTCAAGAAACTTACCTCCGATGAATACCCGATGATTTCCCAGCGTTTTCCCGTGATTTCTTCTCTCTAGGGCACAAAAATTGTGTTTTGGGTTAATGAACCCGTGAGCCTTTTGTTCTGTGATTTAATTCACTGCCAGACCCATTTGCTCTACGCGATCGCGACTCTCCTCACGCGATCGCGATGTTCAAAAATTTCGGCCTCACGCGATCGCGACTCTCCTCACGCGATCGCGATGTTCAAAAATCCAGACTCACGTGATCGCGACTCGCCTCACGCGATCGCGATGTTCAAACATCCGGCTTCACGCGATCGCGTCCTCTCTTCCTGCGATCGCGTAGCACAATTTTCCCTGGACCCCATTTCTCTTCTACGCGATCGCGTAGATGCTCATGCGATCGCGATGGCCACCCGGTTAACTCTACGCGATCGCGACTGGTGCTCCTGCGATCGCGATGGCCTAGCCCCCAACCCTACGCGATCGCGTCCCCCTCCCCGCGATCGCGGAGAGCAAAATCCTGCTGCATTTATGACAGCAACCAGCCCTCTCATTTTTCCCAAAAATGGTCCGTTTGGACCCCCGAATTCATCCCGAGGCCCCCGGGACCCCAACGAAAACTACCAACATACTCCATAACATGATTCAAACTTGTTCCAATCATAAAAACACCATCCTAAACATCAAAATCACCAATTACACACGGATTCAAGCCTAAGTTTCTTCAAAACTTCCGAATTACACATTCCATCAAAAACCCGACCAAACGACATCCGAATGACCTGAAAATTTGCAGGCATATCCAAAATCACCTAACGGAGCTACTGCAACTGTCGGAATTCCATTCCGACTCCCGGATCAAAATCTCACCTAACGATCGGATTTCGCCAAAATTCAACCTTAGCCAATTCAAGCCTATTTCTACACCGGATCTCCAAATTCAATTCCGATTGCTCTCCTAAGTCATAAATGATCCCCCGAAGCTATTCGAATCATCAGAATCTGATTCCGAGCACTCTAACTCGATAGTCAACTCTAGGTTGACTTCCCATATTCAAACTTCCTTCAAACATGTTATTTACTTCATTTTCAATTCAATTCACTCCTAACTCACCCGATAGGTTCTAACACTGATATAAAAGTATAAGATATGTAAATGCAAGGTAGCAGGGTGGAAATTCCCGTAACGACGGGCCGGGTCGTTACATTCTCCCCAACTTAAACAAACGCTCGTCCTCGAGCGGACTCAGAGTTGTACTAGAAGCAACCCAATAGCCGAATGACCTTACCAAGCATATATCCGAGCGATCATACGTCACCCTATCTCACATAAGTCCGAAAACACCATATAGTCAGAATTTCACAGACCATCTGAACCATAAATCACATTGCACTTTTCGAAATCATATGCCAAATGCAAATCCCATGCCTATACTCAGGATACACTCGAATTCCACTGCAATAACCCATATTCACTACTCCGGGTGAGATCATATGATGTATCAAACAACCCAATCACTCTAGACAATAGTCTCTACTCACAATAATTTCTCACAATAACCAAATTCCAACTGAAAAACCTTTTTCATTAGATAGAGTCTTGTTCCAACACCTTCATATCATGCCCACGGCAACCGAACACGCGATATATCGAACTCATCTCTCAGGTCAACCATTCATGAATCCATTTCACTTTTAACTGATACCACAATAGGTTTCGGACCCAAATCTCGGTATTACCTTTCTAACCAGCTGAAATCACATATACTCAGACTCACAATTGGCTCCAACGCTCATTTCGATCATAACACACCGCACTGGTGATTTGACACCTCAACACCGACCTAAGCCACGACGAGCACAACATAGGCTCCAATAGAAACGTCTGAACACACTCGAATCATGACAGCTCAAATCATGACAACTGTCTCCAGCAAAAGAGTTGCAATTCAATTCCTCTGTGCCATCATAACATAGAACTGAGATCGCGTCTCGCATTATAGAAATAGAGTACCTGAATCCTCCTCGAGAGGTCATAACATCACGTGGCCTTGCTACGATTCGTGATTCTATCCCAACGTTATTACTCATGAAGCACCTCAAGCCACTAAGCTCAAAACGGTTAGCCACGCACAGATCTAGGTCTTGAACCCAAGCAATCAACCTCGCCCTCAGGTGAAACAATTAACGTATGCTACTAAATCCTGAAAGGACACAACCGATGTGCCATTAGCCAAGCAATACTCAAAACGGTCTTTTCCTCAGAAGCGAGGAAGTATTGTATACCAGGTAGCATATAACTAACTATATTTTCACAATATTTTGTTGCAGCGTGCAACCCGCTCCAACGACATACCCGTGGCGGCGTGCCACCCGATTCAGATACCATACATGTGGCGGCGTGCCACCCGATCCACGCATAAATCTCGCAAAAAGGAAATTCATATCGAGTCGAATTTTCTCATTACAGCAAACATATATATATATAGCCTCAAGCTCGGCCACATGAAACGCATCTGACAACGTTTCTCAATACTGGAACTGAATCAATGGTAGATACCTCTACACTGACATCCGCCACTAAGGCCCAACCGACAAAGCAATACCTACCAGTCGTCCGCTGGTCCTGGGTACAACTACTCTGTTGGAGCATACTCTGATGCTCTCTGCTACGCAAATTGTGCCATTTTCCGACATAGTCCATATCACATTAATCTAGGCGACCTGACTCATGTCAACCAGTCTTAAATAAGGTATCATAACCCAAATTCATCATATCAAGCTAAGAGGGAGCCACTAGTGCTTCCGATTTCCAATAATCACAAAACGGTGCCGATACACGCAATATACAACCACCGCATAGGCGGATTACGAGAACTTCTAGTCTCCAACACATATATAACACATGGATCGCTATACCTGGTTCCACACTCCACCGTTCGAATACATAACGCACATCAAGCGTCCATTCATACCACGAAAGCCATTCGGAAATTTCCTTTTATCATTTACAACTCAATCATCAATGTCAATCTAACAAGAGGATACCACCACACCACTAAATATTATCAGTTTATATTACCTGGCCCTTTTTGGATCATATTCCCTGCCAAGTTAATAGAATAGCAGTACCATTTTCTTAAATCATCGGAAAGATCGATTCTTAATTCACCTGCAGTTGTCCGCGCCGCTCAATAATTTTATTGACTTCCCATATATTATGAACTGATCTCAAAACCTAGAATATACCGTTATCAACTTTCCATAACACATCGTGTATACCATATCACACTAAGACAACATGGAAATTCATATCCCTTTCCTCCGCCTCAACATCGGCGCACTCAACTAGTCAAGGACTTTTATGATCCCATATAGAGAAAACTCATTTTTCAAACCACATTAAAACACATCATAAACTCTTTCTCCCAATCACATTGCATAAGTTAAACTGCCAGGACTGAGTCCTTATACCCATATCGGGTTACACGACTGCCAGCACTCAAAAGCTTTATTGCACAATATCCGCAAGACTCATTACTTCAACCACATACCAGGAATTAGTCGTATTCTTTATCATACCGCTTCGGTTTATTAACAAGTTGTTCCATTTACCCAGTTTCCTTTCTGATTCATCTTTGATTTAATATTAGCCATTACTGTATCACCATAACACATCAACTCATTCCATACGAGACTCGTACATAAGACCACACGGTCTAAGACATATAGGCCACCGAATACTCTCTCAATATTTCCCAGAAGTACCACATTCTACCATAATTTATTTTGATGAACTTCTTGCGATTTGAATTAGTATTTTTTTTTTTTACCTCCCAATACGGATACATAGAATCCCATCATTCACATAATATAACACAAGTACCGATCTTTTCTAACGAAACCACCGCCTTTTACCACATACACAATTCTTAGGGCACCTGACTGTTACAAGCAAAATCTTGAACACTGCAAACCATTCTCGGGCGTCATTCACCCTTATTCAATTATAATTCAACTGTCTTATTGAACAGAACCACTCGTGCCTTATTAGAACTCTGACACTGCAGATCATGATTACATACGGATACAATTAGCTATCTTTCTTTTCTATACACCGAACATTCTTTACCAACATAAGTTCACAACATCCTAGTATTTCTTCATATCTACGAAGCACCATAACCTTTATCAAAATTTCCCACATACCTAGAGACAGAGCCAACACAGCACACGACAGTGCAATCAATTAATCAATAACAACCTCCCCAACTTAGCTCGGAGTCATACATCAAATCACTTTCAACCACTCATATCATTATTACTCAAGTGATGCCGAAATGTTAATATGAGATTAAACTCAAGTCATTTACAAGTCTTGACAAAGACTCGAATCATCAGAGACCTTAGCTCTTCTGCAATTCTTGCAGATATACATGCACCACCAATAAGCCCACTTTCTTTAGGTGACAGAAATCTTTCTAAGTCCCAAATTTTCCAAAAATTTCGGCAGAGTTTCCTTTGTAAATTGGCCTATCCACCTGCCAGAGAATCACCAAACCATTCTAACAATACATCCACAACTCAACAAGATATCGGAATGTATTTCAACAACATTAAATCTCAATACTATACGAATCATATTATCATAATTTATACTTGAACCTGCGCTGTACCTGCTCGAATCATAACACATATCAAAATCACTTTAGTCTCCCTGAGTTTAAACTCGTTCCACTACACATACGACACTTTACGTTCCAATTACGAGATATGATAATTATTTCTCACGGCCATAGCTAGGGCTACATATCAAATCACAATAAGAACTGAATACCTTACAGCTCTCCCATTATCAAACTACCATTTGCATAATAAGGATCAGTATCGATCGTATGAACTTCATAATACCGACTCGCAAAATTAATACATTGGTGCTCAAGCCATAGACAAGGATCCGGCCTCAAGTCCTCCCGACTGGCGCAACATGAACTCATGGAGATTATATCTCGCCCCTCAATCGGGGAATTGCAATCCATAAGTCAATTATATTACTGAGCGCTCGATGCGTACACAGACGTGCGGAAGGAATTTCAAAAGCATATCTCAAGCTGAATCAAGTACGCACGATAAGAATTCCAAGAAATGTGAAGTGTTTCTTAAAGGTTCGCAGCCTCCCGAGGATAAGTACAGGCGTCCCCGGACCGATCCACAAGACTCTACTAACCGGCTCAAGACTCATGAGGCCTAGTAAACCTAGGCTCTGATACCAACTTGTCACGACCCCAAATCCGGTCGTGATGGCGCCCAGCACATTGCTAAGCCAGCCTGACCAATCAATAACAATAACAGAGCTAGAAGCTCTCTTTAGCCCATTTAAGCATGTCAAGTCATAAACAACAATGATATATATATATATATATATATCAAACAGGGAACCAAGTCCCAACACGTGCCAACTCCCATAGACCGAAGGGTCAAGAGTCATGAGCCTCTACGGAATATACAAGTGTAAATAGTGAATATAACTGTGCACAAGTGTGGGATGATCAGAACAAAATATAGACAAACTGGAGAATCAGGTCCTGCGAACGCTGGCAGCTACCTCGACTGTCCAAAAGCACTCCCGAGCCGCAATAGAATCAGCTCCACTGTGATGTACCTGGATCTGCACACAAGGTGCAGGGAGTCGGGTGTGAGTACTTCCAACTCAGCGGTAATAAAAGTAAATAATGCTGAAAGAAAGAAAACCACGCAAGGCACTATCTCTTGCTACACAATACAGAACCATCATTAAAAATTCAAAACACTATCATTTTATTCCTTTTCCGCATATGTGAGTAGATTATTAGAAATCTCAATTTTAGCTACTTTCTTTCATGATAACATACCCATACCTGGAACAATCTCAAACAGTGCAAGTCCGCACTCAAATCAGCCCCTCGGGCTCAACACTCCTTATCAATTTACACCAGGAGATCTGGTCAATAAGGCAACTAATGCATGTGTGCCAGTAATGTATGAGTGTTGAATGTTATGCCACGTAGTACACGTAAACCAACGTATGTATGCCATGCAATGCATATGACCGCTACGGCGTGTAGCCCGATCCAATTTGGGTACCCGTGCTCACTGTGGGGGTTCAGACTCCGGAGGGGCTCCTACAGCCCAAGCACAATATTAATATCACACCTGCTGCGGCGCGTAGCCCGATCCGTATACCACTGCGGCGTGCAATCCGATCCATGCATGTGTATGCATATGCTCACATAAAATGTCATGCCCTAACATATGGCCCTCGGCCCCAATCAGTCTAACAAATAATCAAGAAAGCCCTACGGCAACAATATCATATTAGCTCACAGCTAAAAATGTTATTAAGACCTTGTTCAAGTTTTTCATAACCTTATAAAAATGCTCAATAGCAAAATACCATTTAAAACCTTAAATTTAGAATAAAATATGCACAGTGTTATCAAGATAGTGATACCAATCCCTGAAGGATTCAAACAATTGGCACGAAGCCCAAACATGATAATTAGTCCAATTCACTTCAACAATTAGGTGTTATTATTTATTACGCGGGATAGACCAAGTCACGATCCCCAATGGTGCTCTACCCCACGCCCGTTATCCGGCGTGCAAGTCACCTCAACACAGCACTAAGATGTGCAAGTCCGGGGTTTACTAACCCTCAGGACATCATTTACAAGTATTACCCACCTCGAACCGACGAAAGCTCATGCCCGCGACGCCTTAGCTCCTCGAACCGACATCCACGCACGTCAAAACTAGCACAAATCAGCACAAATATATCAAAATAGGCTAATGGAACATAACCCAATCGAAAGAACTCGAAAAATATCAAAAAATCACGAAATTGGCAAAACCCGAGCCCCGGGCCCACATCTCGAAAAATTTCGAAACTCATATTTCCAGAACCCTCGTCTCGCCACGAGTCCATACATATAAAATTTACCAAAATCGGAGCTCGATTGGCCTTTCAAAACCCAAATTTTCGTTTTCAATATCTAGGCCACAATCCTTCATAATTTCTACCCAAATTCATGAAGATTGATGTTAATTCTACCATAAAGTGATGTTTTTGAGTCAAGAAACTTACCTCCGATGAATACCCGATGAGTTCCCAGCGTTTTCCCGTGATTTCTTCTCTCTAGGGCTCAAAAATTGTGTTTTGGGTTAATGAACCCGTGAGCCTTCTGTTCTGTGATTTAATTCACTGCCAGACCCATTTGCTCTACGCGATCGCGACTCTCCTCACGCGATCGCGATGTTCAAAAATTTCGGCCTCACGCGATCGCGACTCTCCTCACGCGATCGCGATGTTCAAAAATCCAGACTCACGCGATCGCGACTCGCCTCACGCGATCGCGATGTTCAAACATCCGGCTTCACGCGATCGCGTCCTTCTTCCTGCGATCGCGTAGCACAATTTTTCCCTGGACCCCATTTCTCTTCTACGCGATCGCGTAGATGCTCATGCGATCGCGATGGCCACCCGGTTAACTCTACGCGATCGCGACTGGTGCTCCAGCGATCGCGATGGCCTAGACCCCAACCCTACGCGATCGCGTCCCCCTCCCCGCGATCGCGGAGAGCAAAATCCTGTTGCATTTATGACAGCAACCAGCCCTCTCATTTTTCCCAAAAATGGTCCGTTTGGACCCCCGAATTCATCCCGAGGCCCCCGGGACCCCAACGAAAACTACCAACATACTCCATAACATGATTCAAACTTGTTCCAATCATAAAAACACCATCCTAAACATCAAAATCACCAATTACACACGGATTCAAGCCTAAGTTTCTTCAAAACTTCCGAATTACACATTCCATCAAAAACCCGACCAAACGACATTCGAATGACCTGAAAATTTGCAGGCATATCCAAAATCACCTAACGGAGCTACTGCAACTGTCGGAATTCCATTCCGACTCCCGGATCAAAATCTCACCTAACGATCGGATTTCGCCAAAATTCAACCTTAGCCAATTCAAGCCTATTTCTACACCGGATCTCCAAATTCAATTCCGATTGCTCTCCTAAGTCATAAATGATCCCCCGAAGCTATTCGAATCATCAGAATCTGATTCCGAGCATTCTAACTCGATAGTCAACTCTAGGTTGACTTCCCATATTCAAACTTCCTTCAAACATGTTATTTGCTTCATTTTCAATTCAATTCACTCCTAACTCACCCGATAGGTTCTAACACTGATATAAAAGTATAAGATATGTAAATGCAAGGTAGCAGGGTGGAAATTCCCGTAACGACGGGCCGGGTCGTTACAGTAGGCTTGATCGCGTTCGCTATGAAGGGTCAGTGCCTGGGCAGAATAGTATAAAACGGGACTTAGGCCTTTTTCCTCTCATTTTTCACACACTTGGGCGATTCTCGAGCTTCAAAAGGAAGGGGGGAGGGGTTCAACCTAGCTATTGAGGGTAAGTAATTTTTACCTAATGTGAGTTTAATACATAGATTATGGGTAAATTTTAACATGTAAATTTGTGAAATTTATGGGTTAGATGAAAAACCTAAGTTTTTGATAAAAATGGGATTTAACCACGAAATTTATTATGGAACTTAGGAAAAATCATATATTAAAGTTCATGATGTTATGGGTAAGAAGCTGAGAGCGGGATCCACAATTTGAGGAAGCGACTAGAAGGGAAGCAACTGGGCTAGATTGCTGATCTTCTGGAGTAGCCTGACCCTAGGAAAGAGACTGTAATCGTCGCCGAGAATAAACATGTTATGCCGGGTGATACGAATCCTCTAAGGTCAGCTGAACAGGCTGACAATCGGCAGAAAATGTTGAGCAAAGTTGCTGGCCTGAAGAGTGAGGCTAATGACTTTCTTAAAAAAATTCGAAAATCGGACACGTGGGCCCGGGGGTAAATTTTAGAAATCCTACATTTGCGGTTGGGTAATTACTTTAATAGTTGGAATACAAACTTTGGAACATGTATTGATTAATTTATATACCATTTAGTTAGTTTTGGATTGTTCAGCACCAAATTGAGGGTTTGAGCACAATCACGAACCAAAAAGTAGGCCTGAGACGAGGTAAGTCTCTTTTCTAACATTATAAGATGGAATTAACCCCATAGGCTAACTTAATTAATATATGCTTCTATTTGTGGGGACTACGTATGCATGAGGTTCAACTATTTATGTTTATGTATGTAGTTACTATTTATGTTTATGTCTGGGTGGTTTTAGGTTTACATCATACTTTGTTGACATCATTATTTGATTATGCTTACTAATTGTCTTGAATAGAGTTGAGGTTGAGGATTTCGATATTTTAAAAGTTTCTAGTTGAATTTCTTGTTTCGGAAAGAATTGAGGGATATTATGATAACTTGAATAATCTACACTCAACCGCGTCGGAAGTATATTCCGTGAGTAGGGTAAATTTCCACTACTCTCATGGGAGCGGGTCATTTACCTCAGTAGGTTAATAGATGCATCTATAGTTCTGTAACGATGAAGTCGGCTGTTTCATAAATTACCGCTCTGTTTTCCCTATTTCTGCTTCTATATGTCTTGTTCAGTCGTATTGTATGGTATGAAGTTGGTTGGTTCTAGTTCGGAATGGTTTTGGTAAGGTTTGAGACACTTAGTCTCTTAAGTTGAATTTTTTAGTTGGAAAAGTCACCCAAAAGTTGACTTGTGAGCAAACGATTTCAAAATTTGATTTTTATAATTCGGATAGCTTCAAGAGGTGATTTCGGACTTAGGAGCGTGATCAGATTGTATTTTGGAGGTCCGAAGTAGATTTAAGCTTGAATTGGCGAAAATGGATTTTTGGCATTTTCTTCTTGATAGCGGAGATTTTGATATAGGGGTTGGAATGGAATTCTAAAAGTTGGAATAGGTCTTTTGTGTCATTTGTGACATGTTTGCAAAAAAATAGGTCATTCGAACGAGGTTTGTAGACTTTTTGATCGAAAGCGAAATTCAAATGTTTTTGGAGTTTTTAGGCTTGAATATGTGGTTGATTTGTTGTTTTCGATGTTGTTTTAGGTATTTTGAAGATTGGTATAAGTTTGGATGATGGTATATTACTTGTTTGTACTTTTGGTTGAGGTGCCGAGGGCCTCGGGGTTATTTCGGATTGTTGGCGGGAGTTTTGGAGTTGGAAATTTGCAGCTAAAGTGCTGAAGCTCCTGTCATAACCGCACATGCGGCTTGAGGACCGTAGGTGCGGGCCCGCAGAAGTGCAATGAGGGTCGCAGATGTGGAAATGGGCAAGAGGAGCTGGAATCATAGATGCAGATGTTTGAGCGCACCTGCGATAGCGCAGGTGCGGTATTTTGATTGCAGGTGCGGTCTTGAGCGCTTAAGTAAATTTCATAGATGCCCACCTAGGACCGTAGGTGCGGGTCTGCAGATGTGACATTTTCAACCGCAGAAGTGGTTTAGCTAGGGCAGAACATATAAATTTAACCCTTCGCGATTTTGAATGGGTTTTCACCATTTTCATGCGGGTTTGAGCTTGGGAGGGCAATTTGAAGAGAGAATTCAAGAGGGTTTTGTGCAGGTAATATTTTTGGACCCTAAACTTGTTTCTATGATAATTTTTTACTGACTAAGCTTGAAATCTATGGAAATTAGTAGCAAAAATTGGGGGTTTAGGGCTTGAAAATTGGAGACCTTAAGCTAGGGATTTGAGGGGTCATTTGTGGCCGGATTTTGTATTCTTGGTATGTATGAACTCGTAGGAGGATAAGGAGTTTATTGATGTAATTTTTATCGGATTTCGAGACATAGCCCCAGGGGTCGGGTTTTGCCAATTTCGGTATTTGTGTTGTAATTTGATTATTTTTGTATGGGCTTCGTTCCCTTAGCATATTTTAATGTGATGATTCTAATTTTGGATAGATTCGATTGAGGCCGAGTCGAGAGGCAAAAGCATCACAGAGTAGTATTTCATCCGGTTTGAGGTAAGTAACCATTATAAATCTGGACCTGAGGGTATGAAACCCCAACATTTCATATTATTTTGATAAATGAGGCGGCACATGCTAGGTGACTAGTGTGTGGGCGTGCACTAGTAGGGATTGTGACTTGGTCCATCCCGTAGTGACTATTAAGCTGCATATTTTGATTTAAAACCTTATGATATTTCGTATTTTAGAGATTGATACTATATATTAGGTTGCACGTTGTGTTTGGGGCCTTGTGCCGAACTATTAGACCCTTAGGGGTATTTTTACTGATTTCCTCACTTTGTTTGATTTGAAAGTATATCCTCAGTCATGTTTTGCATGTTATTTGTTTAAGACTAGTTTCATCACTCTATTTCTTAATATATGAAAATTGTTTGGGCTGAGTTCCCTGATTTTTCGCTGATATGCTCGTGTGGCCATGAGGTTAATGACTGAGAGAGGTATAGGACCAAATGGTGAGGATTATGTATCTATTATGGATCGGGCTGCATGGCGTAGCAATATTATATACATGGATCGGGCTGCACACCGCAACGATATACATATGAATCGGGATGCACACTGCAATGATATATATTGGATTGGATTGCGTGCGCATCAATATGACGATTGGGCTATATGATCCTTTCTAGAGTCTGCACACACCCAATGAGCGTAGTCGACTATAAACTATGGATCAAGCAGCAGACCGCATTGATTATTATCATTAATATGACTATGAGATATTTATTGAGCCGGAGTGCTGAGTGTAAGTACTGTGTGATGAGAGCTGAGTCACGAGTGACAGAGAGGCTTGCTCGAGAGACTATACTTGTGAGAGATACCTTACCCGAGGGACTTGTCTATGACATTTTAATATTTTTCATTCTTCTTTTATACCAAGCCTCTTGAAAAATATTGAATTAATACTATCAACGGATTTTGACTTGAAACCGTAGTTTTATGAGATAACTGCTATTAAATTGCATAATTTGACTTTATATTTCTGTTGAAACTTCTTATGCAATTTTAAATGCTTATCACTGCACTCAGACTTTATTTACTTTAGTTACTTACTGAGTTGGCGTACTCACGTTACTCAGTGCACCTTGTGTGCAGATCCAGGTACCTGAGCATTAGAGTGAGAGCTTCCAGCACTCTCAGAGCTTGACCGGAGACTACAAGGTAGTTGCACGGCGTTCTCAGCACTGCTTTCCTCCTTCCTATCTTAGTATTCTGTTATAGCAGACTTATGATGTATTATTCAATTAGTTTGAGTTGTATTTAGAGGCTCTTTACTAGTGACACCAGATTTGTTTGGGTTGTGTTGGTATTATGTACTGGTTTTCCCGCATATTCTGTTTTATTCATCTATTTCATATGACGAATTTGTGACTTATTCGATACTAGAAAATAATTCTTATAATAGATTTCATTGTGGTAAATGTTTGGTTGAATTGCTTAGTACTGTGATAGGCGCCATCGCGACCGGGATATTTAGGGTCGTGACAAATTCGCGATGTTTGACCCTCGGTAGTGCACATAGTATATGTATATGTATATTTGGATCGGGTTGTACGTTCTTGGCATAATTTGTGCGTAATATTACTGGAAGCCCTATTATATTTCATATTGTTTCATTGGCTTGGGAGGTTAAATGGTTAAATGAGGGAAATGATTTAGTACTTACTAACGCTGAAAAGATTATTTATTTATTTCTTGCTCCGAGTTCTATTGCCATCTATATATATCATGTTTAATTAGAATTTCATATACTTTATTGTTGGCCCATAGTAAGTGTCGAAGTTGACCCCTCGTCACTACTTCTTTGAGGTTAGACTAGATACTTACTGGGTGCATGTCGTTTATGTACTCACACTACACTTTGCACTAAATGTGCAGGATCTGAGGCGGGTGCATCTGGATATTAGTCCGGTGCGCATCCCTAATTTTCGAGACTTCACGGTGAGATGCCCTTCTGAGCCCGTTCTCCATCAGCCAGAGTCTTTCTTTTGCTTGTATTTGCAGTATATTTCATTTCTGACAGTAGACAAGTATTCTTTTGTATATTCTAC